>WOVY01001459.1:15000-593020 GCA_013436015.1 Rhipicephalus annulatus | reverse complement strand
CAGTCTTGTTATTAATAGAAGCTGCTTAGCATCACTTCATTGCAAGACTTTTCTCTATACGCCACCCGAGAACGCGCTCTGTAGCGGTCAGGCTCCGCCTAGAGACTTGTGGCAGTGTGACGTTAATGTGGGCAATATATACACAGACTTTGGTTGCTTAATTTGTAGCAAACTCATTGTGAGCAAATTTCATAGTTGCATTCATAAAATATTTGAATGTTATATTGTAATATAACACTAAAATGCTGAGGCTTTAGAGCATTACAAACTCAGCCTGCCTACATTAACAATCCCAGTGCCACAGGCATGCAAGAACTGCTTGCATAATCATGAATCAACTAAACCATTTTGATATATTGACAGGTTTTCAAAAATGACTATTTTTGAAAATTTTATATTCATATTTTTCTCTTAAAGGGCAAGTTACTGTTGCTGAAAAGAAAAAAAAGCAAATCATATACAATATCTGATACTTTTTGTTTGCAGTTTACAGCTGCACATGGTAAAAGGCTGCATGCATGAGTATTTGCTGTGTGCCATTCATGGTAGTATTTCCGAAATCCTTATTCAATTGACATTTAGTGATCAGCCTATAAATTTTCTTGTTTTTTATTTTTTATTCCGTGCATTAGATATGAATATATTTTAGTTCAGGAAAATTTGCTCAACAAAGGGAAGTTTTCTACTTTTGGCAAAAAAACAAAACAAAGCAAGAACTAGTTCTAGAACTTTTATGAAAGAGACAGGTGTGAGGTTTGACGTGATGAGAAGTCAATAAAGAAGGAATGCCACAGAAAGGATTGCCTCAACAAAGGAATTTGGTTCGTTGGGGTAACATACATTTGGCAATGTTTTTATGTACTTCTAGTTAACGCTCCACCACTAGCTTACAACAAGGAAAAAAAATAAGGTGGTGCATGCAGAAAGTTAACTCATCACATAATGTGAAAATTTGACCCAGAACAAGAGAAGGAACAAAGACGAGTGCTCACCTCCAACAAGATTTATCTTGAAGAGCAAACATATATACTCTTGAAATGCAAAAAATAGACAAATCATTCAAAAAGCCCACAACTGCCATGCACGAAAACCTTACATCCTCAGCAAAGACAATTCGTTTTGACAAATCCCTAGAGACAGAGTGAGAGAAAGTACTGATGCAGTTCAGCTCTAGTCTACAAATCTTTTTCGCCACGACAATTTCTCTTGTAGTTTTTTTTTTCCCAATGATAATGGTGTCACACAAAAGTGGTTTGGAGCCACACCTGCTACAGTGCAAGGCCAAGAAACGATTGCGACCATTCTTGAGGTTACAAGGGTGTTTATTGCAGCACGTGTGGCTGCAAAATGATTTTGCGGGACATCATTATTGCTGGAAGAAAAAACAACAAATAAAATGACAAGAGAAATTATCGAGGCAAAGAGGATTTGTAGACTAGAGCTGAACTGCATCAGCACTATGTCTCGGGCTTTGTCAAATTGTCTTTTTTGAAAATGTAAGATATTTATTTGCGCATGGCAGTTGTGGGCGTCTTGAATGATTTGCCTGATTTTCACATTTCAGGAGTATATATGTGTTTGCTCTTCAAGATAAATCTTCTTGGAAGTGAGCACTCGTGTTTGTTCCTTCTCTTGTCCTGGGTCAAATTTTTGTGCTATGTGATCCGTTATGCATTACCAACATGCCTAACTTCATACTTTCGATCCCTGAAGTCAGTCCCTAAAGGGCCACTCACCAGGTCCCATAACAAACTGTGGAAGTTGTGTATCTAACGGAGAGCATTATACCACAAAAAGTTTTTCAATCGGTTCATTACGAGCTGAGAAAACAGTTTCTTCTTTTTTTAACAGCAGGAAACAAGGATGAAAGGAGGCAAGCTCAAAACCCTTGCCACTCCCCCGTGTAGCCTTCACAAGCCAAATCTCTTTCCTACCCTCTCCAGCATCCAACCAAGAGGTCACGTGCACATGACGTGCTCAAACAAGCCCAACCCTCGAGCGCGCGAGCGGTGTCGTTTTGTTGACCAGCATTGTATTGTGTCTACTGCCTGTTCTTGCGACATTGTTTGGAAACGCTGGCTTTGATGCGGTTGAAAAGATGAGCATAATGAGTGCTCGAATGCGCAGGACCATTAATTTCTTTTCCAGGACAGGAGTCTGCTTGATGCAGTAACCGCGGAGACACAAACGCATGCGAAACGCCAGCACATTAGCTCGGCATCTCGTTGCAATTCACGGGGAAAAAATGCAAAAGACAAACACATTCTTCTATTGCGTCTCAATATGTATCCCAAGTTTTATTAATCTCTTCAAGCAACAAATTACATTAACTACGCATGTCACGTTAAATAATTTCCGTCATGTCACGTGCCACTGTTGGCAGCATCAGAGCACAGTCGTATACATATAGGACCAACGTCACTGCACTGCTGTGTATGTAGGGCGATTCATACTTGCACATCATAACCTCCTTCTCTGGGGGCGCGACCCGAAAAAAAGGGGGAGAAGCGTTCGTTTTGAAATTTGACCCATTTCCGCGTCGCATAGAGTTGCAATGTTTGGCAGACGTGACCATAAACTCCCAATGTGCGCATTGCACTTGTCAGCTCAAAATCGCCAAACCCGGTGAGTGGCCCTTTAAAGAAAAGCAAAAATTAGAGGAGGAGACATGAAGAATGCTTAGAAATTTTGCCATATGTCTACACCAAAATGGAATGCTATTATTAATTAGAAAAATGTATCTTTTCCTTGGCAACCAGCAAACATGACTGAGAACACACGAATACTTTTTTGTCCAAGTTAGCTGCTAAAGAGCCGAGACAAGCTCCGTGAAATCCTCTTGAACAACTTGGACAAGTAATGTCCAATACTACCCCACTATATTGTGGTTGCCGGCAGACACAATGTAACTTGTAAATACTATCTCTTGGCTGTACGCGAGCAGCCATGGAGTTTATGAGGGGAAAGTCTTCGATCATACCATTCTGTATGCATTGCAGCAAATGTTTGCGTAGCATAACTTGGTTAAGGTTCAAAGTTTCTGGTTTTCTGCCTGACGCTATATAATACATGTTCGCCATTGCAAACAAGCCACAGTCAAGTGTGTTGCACTGGTTTTGTGCCTTCATTGTTTGAATGGTTAATGTTGGCGATTGTAATTTTAGAATATGACAGATTTGCCTAACAGCGTCAGGAGGGGTATCTTGATCAATTGAATCATATATGAAGACTGTGTTTTTGTCCGCACCAACATTTGTTACTGTAAGCCAATGATTGGGGTTCTGAACATGCAAGATTTGAACGAAAGGGCCTTTGATTTGAGTGAATTGTAAACATCGGCCCAGTAAGACATCTTGAAAGCCGACACAAGTAGGATACTTTTTCTGAATTAAATACTGTGCGACATTGATTACGCTATCTCATATGGAGGTGCCCTGTACCAGAACATTTAAATCTGCATCTGAAAGAGAATACCGTTTGTAGACATTTAGCATGTTTACTTTAACAGTTGCAAGGCCTACCTTTTTACTTGATTTGGGAAAAATTTACGCTTGACAGCTCTCACTTTTTTTGGCCGCCCCCTTCTTGCTTTAACCAAAGGTACCACAAGTTTTGTACTGTTAGAATGCCCAAGATAACTTGTGGCAGTAGTTTGTGCTAACTGAGCTGGTGCAGCCTTTATGGCTGCTGAAGTTTGGTTATGAGGAAATGTGGTTAAATTTCTGAAGAAAGCCTCGCAGGACGAACGTTTTTCCATTAACTCCTTCTCACCACAATTAGATAATACGTTAGCCACGGTTTTTGACATTTCGCAAAGACTCCTATAAGCATAAATATACTTCTCTTGTGCAGTGTCAAGCTTCACACAGGGTGGTGACTGAATGCTGCTTGTTACCACTGGTGTGGCACTAGTGGTTGTGCAGCTGTCACTCAGGAAATGATCCTTGCACCACCTGTCTGGTATGCAAGCCTTGTCGAAAAGATCTTGCTTAGTAAAGTCACGCACTGCTAAAATATGTGCACAAGGCAGAGTGTACTGGTTATAAAAAGCACATGTGCAAGAAGCCAAGCACAATGAAACACTGTACTGTGATCTTGGTGAAACTACAACATAAGAATTAGGAGTGGAAGTGACTTGATAACTTACATTTTTAAACTTCTCATACTGCTCTAGTACTTTACTTGTAGCCTCAGAAGTGCAATTACGGGACAATTCTAGCTGAAATGGGTCATTGAAATCATTTATGTTTAGGTTCAGCTTCATTTCTTTAAGCTTAGAGAACTGTAGAGATAAAGAATCATTATCAATGTAACCTACCAATGCTTCTATTGCTTGAACCAAATGCATGCTTGAAGAGAGATAATTTTTAATCTTTTGATTGTGGCACTCAATGCGATTATTAGTATTATTACCAAACGTAGGAAGGGCTTGCCGATATGCATGTACCCACATTTCCTTACACAAGTGCCAGTTATGCATATAGTAAGAAATGAAATCTGTGCAAGTCATAGCTTGGAGGTTAGCAAGCTTATCGAAGTAGTCTTGCTCAGTGGGGGAATAAACTAAGCTTTTTAAGAGAGGAAGCAACTGATCACATTGCTGTCTAGCTTTTTCATTAACCTTTTGCTGGAAACAATGCAACACATGCCACGTACACAAAGGTATGTTAGAATTAGGAAGAATATTGGTTAAAATGCGCAGTTCATTGAGATCTTTATCAATCATCACTACTTTGCAAGCAGACACAACAAATGGGTTGAAATCTACAAACTTTGTGAACATGGGCTCAACAATTTCAGTCTCATTTCGTAAGAAGGCATAACACACAGGTCTCCCACGACCACGACCATCTTGAACTAATATAGAGTAAAGAATATAACCCTCAATATTCACTTTATACGTTCCATCAATAAATAGAATCTCTGGATACTTTTCCAAAATCTCACGCATGTGCGTTGTTTGAAGAAGTATGAATTGCAGGTTATTATTTTGATTCATTTCATAGTGAATAACCCAGTTTGGATTATTTTTTAGCAAGGTCTCTACCTTCTCTAAAACTATTTCACCATGAGCCTGCTCATTGCGGATAGGAATAGAAAATCATTGCTTGTAATTATTAATGTCCTTTGTAGTTAACTTCTTACCAGTTTTTTGCTCGACCAAGTTTTTAAAATCCTTTGCGCCAATATTACATTTAGCTAAGTCAAAGAATTCTTCTTTTTCTCCATGATTCAGGAGCCTCTTCTGAGGATACAAATCATAATATTCTGTGGGATGGTTATGCTTAGCTTGTAGTTTAGTTATCTTGTAGTGCAGAGTAGGCGATTTACATAGGCTTACCGATACTGTCATTTCACAGCCAGTACCATTGTAAGCTTGCTTTGGTCGCTTTCCTATCCCCCTGGGCTTTATTGTGCGACCGTGAATGCAGCTATATTTAATCCTAATATACTCGAAGTCCTTATCTTCTGATGTGAATGGACTTTTATTACTCTTATTTATCATGACTACATGCCTGCCCTCCCTGCACCACTCATCAAAGCTTTTCTTAAAAGAAGGAAAGTTATCAAATGTTGCATTTAAATAAACTTTGCTACCCCCACCATATAGTGTATTTACTGTGTGGTAAAGCCTTTGAACAGTGGGTCGTCCTCTTCAGCGCCTTCTAGTGGGTCGCCCTTTTCATAAGAAGAAGAGCAGCTCGCGCAGAAAGTCGATCCCCGCATTGACTGTCGCTGTCGTTAATCATCGCTGAGTGTCCGCCAATAAACCGCTTAACAATTTGGTGGAGGTGCTGAGAGTGCTCTGCCCTTCAAACACCTTCTGTCCGCATTCGATGCCCTTGGAGCTTCGATCCCGTACCGTACCTCCAACCATGCACCAAGACGCCGCCCAGCAAACGCTTCCTCCTACGCCGACGCCATGTCCCGGTGTCCCCCGCATCCGCGACCCTCCTGTCTTCACCAGAGCGGATGGCACCGACGTCGAGGACTGGCTGGCCATGTACGAACGCGTGAGCATCCCCAACCATTGGGACGAGGCAGGTAAACTCGGCAACCTGTTTTTCTATCTCGCGGGTGTGGCCGGCATGTGGTACAACAACCACGCATCTGATTTCCCGACATGGTCCGCTTTTAAAACCGCTGTCGTCGACGTGTTCGGCCGCCCGGCCGTTCGTAAGCTGCAGGCTGAAAAGCGTTTACGTGAACGAGCCCAGCAGACTGGCGAGTCCTTCACAAGTTATATCGAGGACATCCTTGACTTGTGCAAGAAAGTCGACCTGAACATGTCAGAGGCTGACAAAATCACGAATGTTCTAAAAGGCATCGCCGACGATGCCTTCACCATGCTCCTGGCAAAGAACCCCCGCACTGTGGCAGAAGTCATCATGTTATGCCAAAGTTACGACGAGCTGCGGCGGCAGCGCTTGATGACCCGTCGCCCGCCACCACGTGATGCTGATCTCTCGGCCTTGTCAGCAGTTCCTGACCACGCAACCTTGCTCGCCGAAATCAAGTCGTTCGTGCGTGAGGAAGTTGCCCGCCAGGTCTCTCTACTGGCTTTTGCTTCCCCACAACATGCTCAACAGCCATCAAGTACACTTCTACCTCCGCTCCGCCGAGCCATTCAGCAGGAAATCGCGGAGGTCGTCCCTGAATACCACCAGCCGCCTCCTGCATCTGTGCCACTCAGCTACGCCCAAGTTGTTGCAAGGCCGCCCCCACCGATTTCTGCGACTGTTCCCCTAAATTACACCGAAACCGTCGCGAGGGCCCAGGCCTTTGGAGAAACGGTCTCGCCTACATACGCTGGCGTCACCCACGTGCCCCGAGTGCCGCCTACCATGCACTCATATCAGCAGCCGGCTCGCCAATGGCGTTCTGCGACATGGATGCGACCCGCAAACCAATGGCGCACTGCTGACAATCGCCCCATCTGCTTTGCTTGTGGTTGCGTCGGTCATGTAGCACGCTATTGCAATCGTGTGCAGCAGCCGCAGGTCGCCTCCAACTTTCCCAGCCAGTCAAGCCGCTCTTATGACCAACCGCCGCCTATGTCAACCAACCGCAGCCAAGCTTGCTGAAGAGTGTCGAGAGCTCGCAAGGACCTTTACAGCGCATGATCAAGAACGGCAAAAAGTCATTCGCGCTGACGCCAGCACTACTGCGCCCACGTTCCTCCCTGGAGCGCTCGTCTGGCTCTCGATCCCTACTACTGCAACTGGCCTATCTTCAAAACTATTGCCCAAATACGAAGGCCCCTACCGTGTCGTCAAATGCACTTCCCCAGTCAACTACTTGATTGAACCCATCGAACCATCTTCGGACATGCGTCGTCGAGGACGCGACATTGTTAACGTGGAGCGCCTGAAGGCCTACCATGACCCGCTCATTGTAACCACCTGTTAGGTCGCCAGGCGGCTCCCTTTTCGTACCCGGGGTAGTTGTGGTAAAGCCTTTGAACAGTGGGTCGTCCTCTTCAGCGCCTTCTAGTGGGTCGCCCTTTTCATAAGAAGAAGAGCAGCTCGCGCAGAAAGTCGATCCCCGCATTGACTGTCGCTGTCGTTAATCATCGCTGAGTGTCCGCCAATAAACCGCTTAACAATTGGGTTATTGAGGACAGTTGGGTTGGCACCAGTGTTTACACAAATAGCCTGGGCATCAGGGCTGGCAGGCCTGCTTCTGGATGTCAAAGCAGCCTCACAATACTTGTTGTACTGCACAGCTGCAGTGCACCCAGCTTCCATAGGGTCACCAGCCTCTGTGCCAGGATCGCGCTCAATTCGCATGCAATCCCGAGTCAGTGCTGGTAGATGGCTTTTGCAGACAGAAACCTCGTTCACAGCGTCATTCGTGACAGATTCACAGTGAGTCGCGGAACTAACTGAGCAATCTTTCAACTGCTTGCTAGGAACACGCTGCACCTTTTTAAAACTATCACGAATGACGTTGTGCGAGACACTGGCTCGTCCTTCAGGCTTTCTACCACAGACAGCGGAAGAAGCAGACTGAATCTGTTTCTGGCTCACAACTGCTGTCATAGGTGAAGTGGACCTGATGGACTTGGCAGCTGTCACAGCAAGAACTTTGCCTTCACTGTCTGCACACAGTTTAGAGCTCTGTTCTTGCTTGTGCAGTGCCGCAGCCTTCCGCCGGCTCTTCTTTGACTGCACCAGTTTCCACTCACTGTCGCCACACTGGCCGACAGCCTGTGGCACAGCTGCTTTTCCAGCACTGGCCTCCTCTTCCCCCACAGAAGAGCGCACAAGAGCACTCTCATGCTCCTGTGAGGCTCTCCTTATTTTCCTGTCACAAGTGGTGCTTGCACCTCGACTAGGGATCATTGGCTGAATAGGCCTCTCCCCAGTGTTTCCCTTGCATGGTACACTTGTGCCATGGAAAATGGGGGAAGGCAGGCTGTCCCAGGTCCACCAAGCCTTGCTTCCCTTGCAGCGAACGCGGACACCGCCAACGAGCGTAAAGCCAATACCATGAATGGTACTGGCCAGTTGGTCAGTCTCGTGTCTCTGCATGAGAGCACTGCTGGTTTTCCAGACAGGAGCTGGTGCAGCGGAAGGTCCACCTACTGCTGGAGAATATTGAACTGCATGCATACCAAGTGCTGGAAAATCGACTTCCAAGTTGATGGAAAAGTGCTCCTGCCGAGCCCACCCACTCCATGCAGATGCCTTGGACTCCTTGTAGGACTGTTGGATGTGTCTCCTCTCTAGATGGGTGGACAAGGCACAGGCCTCACGGTGCAGGAAGTCTGCCAGCACCTTGTTGCCAAGCCGGCTGGGGTGGACACCATCCCTGCTCAGGAATCCAGGCCAGCTGTCCACAAGACTATCCAGGATAGTGAAGCCCCTCTCCAGGCAAAGCTGTGCGAGTGCGGCATTCACATTCCTGTAGTGGTCATTCAAATGACAAACATCACACAACTGTTCTTCCCCTTGGCGGTACCGATTCTGCCCCCGAGGAAGAATGGCAGAAAAAGCTACATGCAACGTGGGATTGCTTTCGATGATTCCCTGAGCGAGCTGGCGATATTTGTCCATGCACATGTTGACACTGTCAACAGTGTTGTTTGTGCCAACATGACAATATCAAAACTGGCCAGCTTGTCAGCAATCATTGAGAGCAAGTGCTCAATCCTTATTCCTCTGTTTGCGGCAACGCTAACAGACAAGCCACGGCGCGATGGGAAATACTGGTCGACGTATTTCACCATTGAATCGCCCGCTACTAACACACGCGTCATGTTGCGCACACTTTCAATTCAGAATTACACCACGAAAAAAAAAGGAACAGGAAAGTGAATATTTAATCTAAAACACGGCTGTCAACTACGCAAATGCACTACGACACAGATACGAAGCACGTTAACACGGATGACCAAAGAAAGGGCCACGCACAGATACTGCTAAATCAGCCTATACGCGAAAAACCACAAAAATACGTATTGGGATGGATATAAACAACGTTAGTAAATATAAAATAGCAGTGAAAATAAGCGGTTGAGCTTAGATAAAGATGATGTTCGAGGCTTGCGAATATGTAGCAGAACAAGGCCTGTAGACAGCTCGCAGAAGCAGCAACCAGTCGTACTCCAGCAGCAGCAGTAGCAAGATGAGCGTCTGCTGGCCAGCTGAGCCACGTTCCGATTCGGTAAATTCGAACAACGCGCTAAATCGGAAAACGACGTATGTCATGACAATTTTTGTGACGTCACTTCCGTGCGGCGCAGTAGCCGTTTCTGTGTGGGCACGGAGGAAGGCGTGTGTGTGGGGATGGCTGGAGCGCCGCGCGGCGCAGCAGCCATTGCCTAAACTTTAAGCGGGTAGACTTAACGAGAAGGAGGTTATCTGTTTGGTGGCTTAAGTCAAGGCACGAGTGAAAATTAAACTCTTCACTGCAAAGTACGAATCCTTAAACTCACTTTTAAGGAAAAAAAAATAAATATTTTTTGGTTCATTAGGTATTACGGCTTGGTGGCGCTATCCACCACCCGATCTAAAGGGTACAGCCATATTCATTCATCCATCCATCCATCCTTGATTCGCTCATTCGCCTCCGCTGCACGCTCGAGTAACGCAGCGGCTCCAGAATCCCATTCACCGATTTTCGTGCGCAGAACATCGAATAAATGGTTTGTTCATTTGTTCTCTCCATACGCAAGACAATTGTCTTTCAATGGCATTTGCAATGTACCTTGCAGATCAGGGGCCAATTTTTTTTTTTCACGGCGCTTTGAACCACTGCTGACCATGGACCCCGGACTTGAAGTGCGTTTGGCTGAATGAGTGATGAAATGGTTTTTGAACTATACAGTGACACACCATTTTGCGATCCTGCGCTTCGTGCCGAGGATGACAGCAGTGATCCGCCACAACCTGGCTCGCCAAACTTCCATGGCTATGGCAACAATCACGGATAAGTGTAAATGATTTAAGTAGCCCTTTTTATTCGATAATTGTTCGTCCTCGCGTCCACGTTTGTGTCGTGCGTGTAACTTGCACGTTGTGCTGCATAATCACAAACGTACAAACAATTTCATCATTGTCTTTCATTTCCCGGTGTTTGTGTGGTGTCCACAATAATGATAACTTAGGCTGATTTTCGTGAAAGCATGTGCGACTGCAAACATTGTGGAGCAATGCATATGGCCCTTGAACAAGTCTGGTGTTGCGACATACCGCAAGTTCTAAGGGAAAGTCCGGACTGCTGCAGAACTTGGCACGAAAAGTTCCGAAGCGTGTGCCTGAACTCCGCGGTGCTGCGTGCTTTCTATTGTGAGCTGCAGGAGAACGGCGTCGCGGTTGAAGGAGAAGTGCACAGGTAATAGTGTATAAAACAAAAAAAAAACATTTAGAAGTTGCAGTTTCAGCAATGTCATCTTATGCCTTCTTTCAAATATCGCTTTCTAGCGAACCGCTTCTTCACACGATGGATTTGGCACAGGCTTAGGTGATGCAACACAGTTGTATTACCTGCATGCGTAGTCACCGCCATCCGGAAGCAGTTTCCGTCAGCCGCCTCAGAAAACCTTGAGGCAAGCCCACCACAGAACCGTCGCTAATTCCGGCGTTCGTTCATGATATGTTCTCAGGGAGATTGAACTGCTTGGTGCGGGCATACTCCGGATTTTGGACCGCCGTCCCGCCATCGCTGGTTTCCTCCAAACTGGTGTAGCTGCTCCCTGTGCCAACTTGCTCTCTTTAGCAAACAGAGCTTGTTAAGGGCATGACATGGATACCGGTAGTGAGAAGAACCCCACGCCGCTTAATTCATCCTCTGTGACGCCCGCACCAGAACCCATCTCATCAGACAAGAACATCGCCTAGAAGACACAATGTGATATAAGGTGTTGCTACCAACTCCAGCGATGGCATGCACTCGGTGGCCGCCACAGGGAGAAAGATGGAATAAACAAGATGTCTCCGTTTATGCTACAACTTTCATTATGTAGAATGTAACATTTTGGCGATGAGGATTCACCAACTCATGTGCTACTAGCTTGAACTTCATCAGTGACTTCGTTTGTTGCCTTACATCATCTACGATGCGTATTTCAGGGCTACAATCGCCACCTCCGTTTCTGTCATCACCAGGACACCCAGACATTCCATGGGAGCAATGGATCTTGGTTTTCAAGAACCACATGATGGCTTCGGGTGCCTCCGACCTATACCTGCAATTTTTCGGAAGGCGATCCTGCTGAGCTGCTTGGGCTTAGAAGGACAACGTATCTTCCGGACAATGATTTCGGACGACCCGTGCCTCATGACTGCGAGCGCTGCGGAAGCTACTCTGACGTCTTCTAGCCCTGATTAGTTCGACAATGCCAACATGACGCTGGAGGGTCTCTTCAAGAGCCCGTTGAACGTCACTGCAGGGCGTCACCGCTTTCGTCGGCGTACGCAGGCCCCAGGTGAGACTGCGACTAATTACGTCCCCACACTGAGAAGCCTTGTAAGAGCATGCAATTTCGGTGACCTAACGAACGACATGATACGCGATCAGCTCTTAGAGAAAATAACAACTGGATACTTACGTGAACGTTTTATGCTGAAGAGTCTCTCACACTTTCTAGGGCACTTACCATTGCAAAACAGCATAATCAAGCAAGAGAACTAGTACAAAGTGACTCGCAAGTTCATCGAGTTAAGGATGAATCAAATCACGCAGAAAGGCATTGTAGCACGTGTGCTTGCTATAACATGCGAAATCAAAGTCTCAGTTCTCTGAGAGAACCAGAATGTTATCGCTGTGGTTCTACGGCGCACCTTGCAAATAGCTCTCAGTGCAAGGCCAGGGCACATAAGTGTCGAAATTGTAAGAAAATTGGCCATTTTGAAAAGCTGTGCGAGTCGCTACGAAAGTTTGCGAGAAATGTTCACCATGTCGCGGATGATCGTGATACAGTTGACCACGACGATAACTTAAGTGTCTGTCAAATATTGAGCCGCAAGAATGGAATCTACGCAGCATTAGAAATTGAGGGAATTTCAGTGTCATTCTTGATCGACACTGGATCGTTGGTTTCAATTCTGGCCGAAGAACTTTACCAGCGCCACTTTTCTAAGCTGTACCTTCTGACATCTACCTCCGTCCATCTCCTCGATTACTCCAAGTCCGCAATTCATGTTCGAGGATGTTTCATTGCTGCGGCCTCATTCCATGGTAGAACCACTGCTATATTACTGTACGTTGTGCCCGGAAGAACCACCATTCTTCACTTTTTATTTCCTTAAGGGCCCCCTCAAGGGGGGTATTACACAAGGGGTGGGGTTACAATTGGGCAACATATATACATAATGACAATACACAGTTATACTGTAATGCACTCTTCGATAAACTCTTTCAATAGGCTAACGTAGGCAGGGCGAACTTGTGCACGAGAATATAACACAGCTAGATTGTCTCGAGGATTCACTTCTGCCTCTTCTTCTACGTTCTTCTTTTTTTCCAACACGGTTCGCGCGCAGCTGGGTCCCGCAGGCTCGTGCGTCGCAAACCATCTAGAGGGCACAAGTATCGGCTAGCGCGCATAATTTGAAGTCACATTGTGTCGTTGTCCCTTTTTCCAGAGTGCATCGTCCCGATGCTTGTGTCGAACTGGTAGCTTGGCAGTCATTCACAAACCCTGGTCGGGGATGTCTTTAACGTCAAAGAACGTTGTATCTTCGGCGTTTCATTGCCTGTCGTGATATGGTTTCATCCTGACGACATGCACAGTTTCCGTGCAATGCCGCCGTCGGGATGAAATATCCTGTCCCTCTGGCATAACTTCGTAGTTGAGCGAGCCGACGCGGCGGAGCACTCTGTACGGACTGAAATAGCGGCGAAGCAGTTTTTCTGACAGGTCACGTATTCGTACAGGAATCCACACCCATACTCTGTCTCCTGGTGCGTACTGGACGTCTCTTCTTCGCAGATTGTATCGATGCGTGTCGGTTTTCTGCTATTGGAGAATACGATATCGTGTCAGCTGTCTGGCTTCTTCTGCTCTTTATATGTAGTCGTGAACGTCATAGTAATTCTCGGGCGTCTCGTCAATAGGTGACATTTGCATCTAAAGGTGTCGTTACCGTCCGGCCAAAAACGAGTTGGAATGGCGTCATCCGTGTTGTCTCTTGCATCGCAGTGTTATAGGCGAATGTTGCATAGGGTAATATTTTATCCCAAGTCAACACCACCTAGACTTAAAAAAAATCTTGGTGGTGTTGCCCAAGTACGGTGTTCTATATCAACGTACATTGACAACATATCAGCCAGCGTTCTGTTCAGTCGTTTCGTAAGACCATTTGCTTGAAAATAATATGCCGTCGTTTTCTTATGACTGATGTGCGTCAATTTCATAATACATTTCATCAGGTCGGCTGTAAATGTAGTCCCTCGGTCTGTGATCAACGCTTTTGGAGCTTCGTGCCGCAGTACGATGTTGGAGACGAAGAGTTTGGCTACTTGAACGGCTGATCCTTTAACAAGAATCGCTGTCTCGGCATATCTGGTTAAGTAGTCGGTCGCAACTATTATCCACCGTTTTTCCGATGACGACGTAGGAAATGGGCCCAGTAAGTCCATTCCCACTTGTGTGAATGGGGCTTCTGGTGGTTCTTTCGGTTGAAGGAGACCTGCTGGTTTTATCGGTGGCATTTTACGTCTTTGGCAGTTTCGGCAAGTTCTGACAAAGTGTTGTACAGAGCTAAGCAACTTTGGCCAGTAGTATTTAGTGCGGATGCGTGCTAACGTTCTGCTTACTCCTAAATGTCCAGCTGATGGATCGTCGTGGCAAGCCTCCAAAATCTCTGGTCGCAGAGGTGAAGGGACGACAAGCAGGAATGTCGCTGTATTGTTGTCAATGTTCCTTTTATACAGGATATTGTTTCGTAGGACGAACGCTGACAAGCCGTGGACAAAAGGTCGTGGAACATCGACAGACTGTCCTTGTAGGTACTTGATCAAGAGGAGTATCTCAGGGTCAGATCGCTGCTGATGTGCCATCTCTGATGGTGTCACAGCTCCCAAGAGAATAAAATATTCACCATCCTCGGTTGAAGCAGAAGCAGCAGGGTGAATCGGAGCACGTGACAAGCAGTCCGCATCACTGTGCTTGCGACCTGACTTGTACACAAGCGTGATATCATACTCCTGTAATCGCAAGCTCAATCTTGCATGCCGCCCACATGGTCCTTTAGATTAGCCAGCCAGCATAGCGAATGATGGTCGCTTATAGCTCGAAAAGGCCTACCATATAAATATGTTCGAAACTTGCTGATAGCCCATACCACGGCAAGGCATTCTTTCTCGGTCGCTGAGTAGTTCACCTCAGCTTTCGAAAGAGTGTAACTGGCGTACGCAATGACTCGTTCTTGTCCGTTTTGCCATTGGATGAGCACGGCCCCAAGACCTAAATTGCTTGCATCCGTGTGGATATCGGTTTCCGCTTCCTCGTCAAAATGCGCCAGAACAGGATGGCTTTGAAGGCGCTTTCGTAGTTCATTGAAGGCATCCTCTTGTTCGGCAAGCCATACGAAAGGCATTTCCTCTTTTGTCAGCCGCGTCAGTGGTTGAGCCACTCATGAAAATTTTCTAAAGAACCGTCGATAATAGGCGCAGAGACCTAAAAATCGCCTAACAGCCTTTTTGGTCTGTTGGCTTCGGAAATCTTGCTACGGCCTCAGTTTTTGCAGGGTCTGGGCGGACGCCTTCTGCACTGATGACATGGCCGAGAAAAATGTCATTTCGGCTCACGGAAGCCGAAATGACATTTCTGCGGTTTTATCGTCAAGTCCGCTGATTTGATCGCAGTGAGCACGGCCCGGGGCCTTTCCAAATGTTGCTCGAAGGTGGCAGAGAAGACTACAACATCGTCGAGATAAACTAGGCATGACTGCCATTTAAAACCACAAAGCACTGTGTCCATCATCCGTTGGAATGTGGTGGGTGCTGAACAAAGGCCAAAAAAGAGTACCCTGAACTCGTATAAACCGTCCGGTGTCACAAACGCTGTTTTTTCGCCATCTCTTTCGCCAACTTCTATCTGCCAATACCCACTTTCAAGATCCTATAAGGAAAAATACCTGGCATTTCGCAGCCTATCCAGAGTGTCATCAATTCTTGGCACAGGATAAACATCCCGTTTGGTGAAGGCATTCAGCTTCCGATAATCAACGCAGAAACGTAAGGTTTGGTCTTTTTTCTTCACAAGAACAACAGGTGACGCCCATGAACTTGATGAAGGCTGGATTACATCGTCTTTGAGCATTTCTTTAACCTGACTACCAATAGCTTCTCTTTCACTTGGTGACACTCGGTAGGGATGCTGGTGTATTGGCCTCACGGACTCGTCGACAATGATGCGATGTTTGGCGATAGGAGTGCGTTGAACCTTAGATGACAATGAGAAACATTCGGCGAATTCCCTTAAAAGACCCTCTATTTGCTCTTTTTCGCTTGGTAGTAGGCCTGGCTCGATGTCGATGGCTGCAAGGACAGACTCCACGTCTTCGAAATCAGACTCATTGGTTTCGAAAGTGCGCAGCTCCGTAACCTGGACGAAATTATTCAGACTGGCGATGACGGTTCCTTTTGCAACGGGCTGCACCTCATTTCCAAAGTTTGTGAGTAGGACATTTGTACATCCATCACGTAACTTAACTAGGCCTCGTGCCATGCAGGTCCCTTTTAGGAGTAGTAAGGCAGTGTTGTTGTCAGCAAATCTTTCGAATTCACTGAATGCTTTGTTGGTTACTGCGACAGATATGCTCGATCTTGGCGGCACCATGACGCCATCATCTGCAATACAAAGGTCATATACGTTTTCTTCCGTTTCAAAGGTAGCAATCGCGTGCCTAGTCGAGAATGAGACGGAAGATTCTCGCAAGTTAATTACAGCGCCATTAGCTCGTAAGAAATCCATACCGATAATCAAGTCTCTTGAGCATTCCGGCCGCATAATAAAACTGGCGACGTACGTGAAAACCCGTATTCCGATTCTCGCTGTGTATGTTCCAGTAGGGTCGATGAGGTGCCCTCCTGCTGTGCGAACTTGTGGTCCCTTTCAAGGAGTCAGCACTTTCTTCGGTATCTTAGAAAGTCCGCTACTCATCACTGAATAATCTGCGCCAGTATCTACAAGTCCGATGACTTCGTAGCCGTCAACGAACACACGTAAATCGGAAGCAACGTCACAATCGAAGCACCGGCTTCTGAATCGGTCGTCGTTCAGAGTCAGCAATGGAGGTTTTTCTGCATTAGCGTCGACAGCGGTCTTGCCTCTACAGGTCACTGACTTCAGTTTTCCCGACGCGGGCGTGGGGAACTAGACCTTGGGGAGCTTGCTGAAGGTCGGGGGCTAGGCGATCTATACCTCCCGTTGTCGTTGCACGAGGTTGGTGTCGTTGGAAGCCACTTGAGATTTGACGACCTGACAGGTATTCTTCAATTTCGAAGGGAAGTTCACCATTACGTGGTCGAGGTGCATTAACAGGAAAACCACGTAGTCCTGCCTGGCAATAGTGGCACGTTCGGTAGAGATGACCAGGCTCCCCATTGTGGTAACACAGCGGTATCTTGTCGGGAGCGCGCCAGACATCGCTCTTCCTTAGTCTCCTCTCTGGCGTTGGCTGCAGGGTGCTCGGCGGCATCGGGTACTGCATAGGTGTAGCCGCCACGACATCCGCACGTCCTGGAGGCCCTCGTAGTAGCACATCGGCTTGCATCATTCTCGTCTTCTGTTGTAGTGGCGGCCCTGGCTGTGCGTTGCTCGAAGGTTCGCGTACCACCTGCCTGACCTCCTCACGGATCCCATCGGCCAGAGACGAAAGCACTGGAGCGTTCTGATCAAGACGCTGCTTCTGCAGCTCTTCTCGCACAACAGACCGCACCAGCTCGCGTAGTGCTTCCATGCCGTTACCGAAGACTGGTGGCAACATGTCCAAGGAAGTGACGATCGCATCTCGGTTGTATAACCTTGCTCGCTGTTTTAGCGTCCTTTCCACTGTAGTCGTTTCGGAACGAAACTCGGCGACGGTGCGCGGCGAGCTTCGAATTAGTCCGGCAAAGAGTTCTTGCTTCACGCCTCGCATGAGATGGCGCAGCTTCTTGTCTTCGCTCATATTTAAATCCGCTCGGCGGAATAGACGAGACATGTCTTCCAGATACATGGCGACAGTTTCGTTATTTCGCTGATTCCTTGTCTGGAGCGCAGCTTCAGCTCTCTCTTTGCGGTCTGTGTTCGGGAAAGCAGCGAGCAGCTCCCGTCGAAAATCATTCCACGACTGGAAGGTAGCTTCGTGGTTTTCATACCACGTTCGTGCGCTATCTTCCAGTGCGAAGTAAACACTTCCAAGTTTGCGCTCTTCCCCATATCCGTTAGCCTTTGCGATGCGTTCAAAGTGTTCAAGCCAGTCCTCTGCGTCCTCGTAGCTTTCGCCGTGGAAAGGCTTTGGTAGCATTGGCTGGTTTACTACAATGTTGGCTGGAGTGACCTGAGCTGTTATGTCGGTTGCGTACCCATTCACAGCCGTTGATGTTCCAAGGGAAGTCGATAAAGGTGAAAATTCAGGACCCTCACCACGTAGGCGTCGACTGCAGCGCTGATGAACAGGCGTCAGCTCGTTGGGTCAAAATCGCTGTGGTTCTAGACTGTGCTCCGTCACTCGAGAGGGGCTTGGCATCACTCCCAGCACTTCGACCAAATTTGTACCGCACTCTTCAATGAACTCTTTTAATAGGCTAACGTAGGCAGGGCGAACTTGTGTCCGAGAAATGATGATGATGATGACCTCTTATAGATGGCGCTCAACCACAGAGGGGGATGGGCCAAGAACCGGGCGGCAGGGTACTTAAATTAAACTAAAATGAAGATGAAGCCAATCTGAAAAAGTAGTTCAAAATAATACTACCAAAAAAAATGTTTGCTGAGCAAGCGGTCAAACCATCTCTTGTTTTTGATAGACATAACTATGAAATATAAACTCAAAATCTGAAAAGATTGGGGTTCACTAGCACGGTAATCTTTTAGTTGCATTGATGTAATCAAACACAGTGGATCATATATCCCTGTGGCAGTAACCAAATGAAGTTCCGCCAAGTGATAAAATTACTGGTAGATTTACTTGTATTCCTAGCTTTTGTAATGGGGCTACTAAAATTTTTTTCTCTGATAAGAATAACGATGACAGAATAAAAAGAAATGTTCAATTGTTTCAATTTTGTTGCACCAAATGCATAGCGGTGACGCCTTGAGTCGAGCCTTGTTAAGGTAATAATTTAGTTGTGGAACTGCACACCGCAATCTGGTATAAGTGACCTCTAACTGGCGAGATACACACCACTGTTTATTCTAGTAATAGCTCAAATGATCGAAATCTTTGAATTTATCCAAATTACCTTTTCCCCACTGCAGGCAAGCATTTCGGAACCTTAGCGCTGTCACGTAAGCCGTATCTGGCAAAACTGGGATGGTGGGCCCACCCAGAGATACTGCTGCTAAAGTGTCCGCCATTTCGTTCAAATATAACCCGCGGTGGCCCGGTACCCATAGCAAATGCATTTTTTTTACGTTTTTCGGTACTAAATGCCGAAACGTATTCATCAGCTCTACATTTACTGCCGCAGAAAGTGCATTACAAACTGATAACGAATCTGTAATGATAACTGCTAATGATTCGCTTGAGGGAAATTTGCGTAGGGCAAGAACAATGGCCAATAATTCTGCAATAAATACCGGGGTATAATCTGGGAGTCTAATCGAAAAGGACCAGTCCAAAGAAGGGGTGAAGATGCCAACCCCAGCCTTTTCTTTTGACACAGATGCATCAGTCGCAATGATATTGCTTATCTCTAGGTGAGCTAGATAATCTGCTAACTGGTCATTTAAATACCTATGTGCCAATTGTTTCGCGTTATGAGGAAATATATCATCAAATTGTATGCTGAGCATTGACTTTAGGTTGTGTATTGGACCAATATGTTTAATTTTTACATTCAATTGCTGTAGTAGCGCTTGTGCAAATACTATTTGCGGGGTGTGTAGTGGCGACCAATGGGTTTCGAAAAATAAAGCCGGTTCTTGAATGAAAGCGTAAAATGAGAGTCTTGTGAACTGTATATCTTTAAGAATGCTTGCACAGTAAAAATTTTAAACCTATTTAGCAGAGAAGGTAGGCGAGCTTTCATATTACACAGCTAGATTGTCTCGAGGATTCACATCTGCCTCTTCTTCAACGTTCTTCTTTTTTTCCAACACGGTTCGCGCGCAGCTGGGTCCCGCAGGCTCGTGCGTCGCAAACCATCTAGAGGGCACAAGTATCGGCTAGCGCGTAATTTGAAGTCACATTGTGTCAATATATACAAAAAATTATACGTAAACAATATATATACATTTGTAAATTATGCACATCAACCAGATATGCATATAATTAGTAGACACATAGAAACATAAGAGTAAATTCTTGGATTATATGACATCGCGGCTCTAGACATGAAAATTCAAGGCTCACCCTTTACGTGTCTTCTGCTGTCACAAGAAGCACATGTACTACCTTCATAGTTACGATCTGAATTTTAGCACTTATTTTCGAACGAACTCGGAATAGTTAAAGGATTCTGCCACAAGGTCATGGTCCGTGCTTCAGTGCAGCCAGTGTCCAGCAAGCTGAGACGGCTACCACTTGTCATTCGTGAGGAAGTTTCAGCAGAAATACAGAAATTGGAAGCCCGGGGCATTATTGAGCACGTTGACTCGCCAGAGTGGGTGTCACCTATTGTGGCGGCTAGGAAAAAAATCGCTCCAATTGCATGTGCGTTGACTTACGGGAGCCAAACAAAGCTGTTATTGCGGACAGTTTTCTTCTGCCACAAACTGAAGAACTATTGAACCGCTTGGCTGGGGCACAGCGATTCTCGAAGCTTGACTTAGCATCTGCGTACTACCAATTACCACTCAGTCCACATAGTCGTGACCCTACTACCTTCATCACTTACGATGGACTCTTTCATTTCAAGAGGGTTTGCCTCGGACTGGCGTCGGCGCCCTCAGCACTTCAAAAATGATTCATATGCTGCTAAAAGGGTACAAATGTGTCTTACTTTACACTGACGATATAATTGTTTATGAACGCTCCCGAGAAGATCATCTGCGCAATTCACGCGCTGTTTTGAAGTGCCTCTCTGATGCGGGCCTTATGCTCAATCGCAAGTGTGTTTTTGACGTCACAGAGCTGACTTTCCTTGGTCATGTTGTCAGCGATAAAAGATTATTTCCACTAATGTCATCCATTGAGGCAATAACCAAGACACCATCACCTAAAAACATCAACGAACTGCATTCTATTCTGGGAC
Organism: Rhipicephalus annulatus; assembly: GCA_013436015.1. Taxonomy (NCBI): domain Eukaryota; kingdom Metazoa; phylum Arthropoda; class Arachnida; order Ixodida; family Ixodidae; genus Rhipicephalus; species Rhipicephalus annulatus. The sequence continues at coordinate 572,167 of WOVY01001459.1, read as the reverse complement.
TTGCAGGCTTTTACTCTAAGTTTATTTAAAACGTTTCTATTGTTGTGGAGCCAATGCGTACCTTGCTTCGAGGAAATGCGCCGTTCGTTTGGACTGCGGCAACACAAAGCAGTTTGGAGCAACTGAAAGCCCGGCTAACATCTTGAGAAGTGATTCATCTCTTCAATCCTCATCTACCTGCCTAAGTTACGACAACGCCTCAGGATATGGACTAGGTGTGATGTTCAGCAGGATAACGGAACCTCACTGCAAATGGTCGCATTCGCCTCGTGCACTCTGCAACCGCATGAATGACGTCACTCAGTCGGCGCGAACGGGAGGCTCTTGCTTGCGTCTGGGCTTGCGAACATTAATTGGCACATTTACCTGTGGGGGAGGCCATTTATTCTACGGGTTGGCCAGGCAGTGTTGCTTGCGCTCTTCTCAACGAAAGGTACAGGTCACCGTCTATTGAGAATAACGCGCTGGTCCTCATGGTTGCTTTGTTACAACTACACCAGAGAATGCAGAAAAGGCAGTGAAAATGTCGTGATCACGTTATCTGTCAAGTTAAGCACTTCATGACTACTTCGTGGCCCGACAAGAAATCTCTGTCAAAAGAATTGCTGCCTTACTTTGACGTGAGGGCTGAACTCTCTGTCGTAAGTGACATATTATGTCGAGGGTGACAGGATTGTCGGGCCCATGACTTTGACACGCCGTCTTATGGATCAGGCCCACGAGTCGCATCAGTCATACCAAAGCTCGCTTGAGAGAGTTTTATTGGTGGCCGTGCATGGATAGTTACATTGAAGAACTGGTACGTACATGCGTGACTTGCCAGTCTTGTGACAAGTCCGCATGTACTTTTGCAGCGCCACTGCAACCTGTTCCTCTTCCTTACGCGGCGTGGGAAAAAAACTGCCATCGACATTGTGGGACCTTTCATGCAAGCTTCAGCTGACTACCGTTTTGCAAATATTGTTATTGACTATTATAGCAAGTGGCCTGAAGTGGCTTTCGTGCGAGATGCGGCCACGTCTACAGTTAAGAAGTTTTTACTTGAACTTTTTGCGCGAGAAGGATACCCACGTGATACCGTGTTCCATCATGGACCACAGTTTTCTTCAGCAAGCTTTGACAAATTTTTCACAGAGTGCGGGATAACGCACAACTCCTCTGTGTATTACCCACCAGCTAACTGCTTGGTCGAAAGATTCAATAGGGTGCTGAAGTCATATATTCAACTAGCCCTGTTTGAACGTCGTGATATACGAACTGCCATGCTTGATTACTTGCAAGTATATCGCTATACACCTCATGCGACTACTGGTGCGGCAGCCGCAGTTCTTCTTCGTCGACGCCAACCTCACACCAGACTTGACATAGTGGGATTGCCTGACAGATGCTTCAGCACGGACCCGTAAAGGGTGATTGAGCAGTTGCAAGAGCGCGTAAAAAACAAGCAAATAATCTCGAAGGGCTACACCGATAAAAACGTGGAGCCAAAAAAAAAACCCAGTTTCGTCGTTGGTGATTACGTGCATGTTAAGACACCTGCAGTTCACGGCAAGCTTTCTTCACAATTCTCTGCGCCCAAGAAGATCATTCACCTCTTGGAGATCACCTCTTTGACAATGGGCATGTGCGAAACGCATCGAAGTTATGCGTAACTCACTCCGGAGCAGTCAACAAAATGAAATCAGACAGCTCTACTGTTATGAACTGAACACCTGCATTTAATCGGTCTTGTGATGCACCACAGCCTGAAACATCTGCTCTTATGAACTGGTCACCTGCACCTGATCGGTCATCTAGTGCGCCACAACCTTACACATCAAAAACGGATGGTCGTGAAAGTGCTGACCCTGGATCATCTGCACCAGAAGGCACGCAAGCTTCAACCAGTCTAGGATTTAATGCGCCTGTAGGGAAAAAAGCAAGCGTAAAAAGAAGACCCAGAAAAAACTGAAGGATTTGGTTATGAAGTAAATAAAACAGTTCTTTGTATGTTTTTATTTTTTATTTTGTTCATTTTTTGCAAGAGGGGATATGTGACATAAGGCGTCGCTACCTACTGCAGCGCTGCCTGATGGCACGTGCTCGGCGGCCGCCACAGGGAAGAAGAAGATGGCATAAACAAGATGTCCCTGTTTATGCTGTCGCTTTCATTATGTACGATGTAACACGCACCATATGGCGATGCTGCCTCCAAGCTCAGCAGAGCGTAAACACGAGCTCGTTCGAGATCTAGAGCCTAACATGATGCAAGTCGAGAAACTAGGTCAGCCTAAGACAGCCTTCAATGCACTCTGAGGCCCTTTAGTGCAGCTCCCGCAGATGCGAGAGCATGCAGGCACTGCCCGAATTCGCCGACAGTCTCTGTGCGTCCATCGGGTCCAAGGACATCAACATGACTAAGACGACTAAAAACACAAAAGGAACGAGAAATAATGGGGCGTATACTCCCTTCATAAGTGCCAATCCCTGCCACAATCGAAGCCCCCGCTTCGACAATGCCATACAATATGCCTAGCTCAGATTTCGTCGACGCAAAGCGCACTCACTCCTTCACACCTTCGGGTACGTGCCTGTTTCCTGACGACATGGTCTGTCGACAGCTACCGCGCATTTATTTCGTCTTCTGCAGCTCTTTGCAAATCAAATGTGGTGCATTCGAAAATACGACAGGGGAAGGGACAACCACAGCGACCTTCCTGGAACAGCCAGTGATGTCCGCCTAAAAAAACCTGCAATTAACTCAGAACCGTCATTCGAAGATGGAGACCTGCAAAGACCAGCAAGAAACAGTCAGTTCTGTCCAGCAGAGACATTTCTGCTGCCCAGTAGCTATACATTGCCGCAGTGGGGCCGAGTGTAAGCAAATCAGCGTCGTTCATGCCAGGGTACAGGCCAAGCGCCTGCGAATCAGAGGAAGACGAAACAAGATAAAGAGCAGCCGGAACGCAGTGGGTAGGGGTCAATGATCCAAGGACCATTATCATCATCATCATCAAATGCATTGTCTCCAAGTCTGATTCATTACAATATGTATATATTACTTGTGATAAGCTTATGCTAGGTTGCTTTTCATTCTGATTACGTTTGTCTTTTAATAGCATTGGCACAAGCTTTTCTTTTCATTACATGGTGTATAATGACACAATTGTATTTTGGCGGTATTATATTACGTACTGTAACTGTAATATATATTTACTCCTGTGCAATATTTTCTGTTATGTCTCTAATTTCTGTTAATACGGGTATTTAAGGAATTGTATTGCCACGACCGCTAAATAAAAAAACAATGTGCGGCCTGCTGCGTTGCATCGTCGTCAATGGGCGAGCGCGTCTTGGCAGAGTTGACAGTTTCTGCCGCTTTTTTGGGGAAGGCATTGACGCTCCACCCATCAAAGCGGACGGCACTTCGTATTTCAATGTGATTACATGAGTATTTGTGCGTGACCGTGTGCTTTTTCGTGCTTTTTTTGTGTGCAATCGTGTGTGGAGGGGAGGCGGTTTGCGTCACTTTTACTGTGTTCGATGATTGTTTTTGTAGTTTGTACGTGTGCAGATGTTTTTTAGCGGTGTGATACTACAAGTCTGTTGTGGTGCTGTGTGTGCAAGTCGAACGCAAGAAGAGACGCTAGCTTGGGGTACCACGAATTCCCCTGAAAAATACAGCATCGTGAAGCCTAGCTGAAGATTAATTCTGGCCAAGCACCGTCAGGGAGCAGGAGAACGTCATTGCTCCCAAACTCAAAGTAGACGCCAGTGCGTGCAGCATTGTGGTCGCCACAGGATTTATGAGCGTTTGTGCGGTTTGTGTAGTGAACGCGTTCGAGCATAGGCGGCCAGAGATGCAGGCCGAAGTTCGAGGGCCGCAGTAACAAGACGCACACATCACGTTCCCAACACAAGTGACCCAATTTATTAGAACACGATTCTTTATCTACCCTATACCGTAGAGGGTGCCCCAGACCCAACAACACTGGAGTGATTATTATCATGCGTCCTCTACATCTCCCCTTTTGAGATGAACAAAAACATTACAGGCCATAACATCACCATGTATGAAACGTAATGATGTGTTGCGGCACACTACAAGTTCAGCCGCACTGGAGGTCTGATTCTACGTCTCAACTGTGTGCACACATCCTATGCTGGTGGTCTTGAAGGGGTAGCTAGGAGAACCTGTAGCGAGGCAGCTGGTGACGGGGTAACGACATGACCAGGCGGCGGAGGACTGCTGCACTTGGGCTGGGCGAGTGGGAGTCTGCAGTGGGGTTGTGGATCCTTCTGGTAGTGAACTGATGCTGCTAAAGTCACCACCAACCGATGGCTGGCTCTGCTGAGGAGCCAGAAGTTCGCCATCGCCCGATGCCTCCGACTGCTGAGGTACCAGATATTTCCGGTTGCGAACTAGAACCCCTGCGTCTGTCTCTACGACATACGAGCGTGGGCGCTGAACTGGGCTGAGCACTGTGGCCACACACTCTGTGTCCTGAATTCACACTCTCCCCCCCTCCACCAGAGGACGTAAATACTTTGCAGCGTGCTGATATTTGAAATCTTGACACTGGTAGCGACGTTAAGCCGTGCCGCGCCTGTTGAAGTCGGAAGTGCGAGGAGGTTTGGAAAGAAGTGTGGCTGGTGACACAGGAAGGCGAGTCCAAAGGCTGCGTCCCATCAGCAGCTGAGCAGGGCTGTAGCCGGTGATTCCAGGTGCGTTGCGGTGTGACAAGAGAGCCAAGGGCCAGTCCGGAGATTTCTTGAAGAGTTGCTTGACCGTACTCACCATGCGCTCGACTTAACCGTTAGACGGAGGGTACTTGGGACTGCTGTTGACATGAGAGAAGGCTCAGAACTCTGCCGACAAAAATTGTGGTTCGTTGTCACAAACAAGTGTCTCAGGGATCCCATATGTCTTGCAAAGACACTTTTAATGATGGAGATCACCGCAGCGGACGCCGTCGAGCGAAGTGTCAGCAATTCGGTGACCTCGAGTAGTAGTCGACGAGGAAAAGCTACTCTGCTTCGTCGTGATAAAAAATGTCCACCCTGTTCTCAAGGGCGGCTAGGCGTCACCGTAATAAGCAGTGGCTCTGCTCGCTAGACCCGCGTGGTGGCGCAGTCGGGAAAGTTTTCCACCATGGTCTTGATCTGGTTCCCCATGGTTGGCCACCAAACAACCCATTTGGCAATGGCGCGACAGTGGTTAACTCCACGGTGCCCATCGTGAATCAAGGACAGGACGTGCTTGCGCAGAGAAGTGGGCACGAGTAGGCTTGCACCGCAAAGAAGGTCGTCATCGATAGATAGCACGACCAGCCCAAAACTGACTCATGTTGAGAGGCAGATTCTGCTTCCGAGGCCATCCTTGCTGGCAGTAAGTCTTGAGCTGAGCGCACTCCCAATCTGCAGCCTGGTGAGCCCAAAAGTCATCGAATAGGACCGCATAAGTGGGAGGGAGAGCACGGAGTGGGAGGTGTGGGTCAGCGAATAGGGATAGAGGGACGTCTCAAAACGGCGTTTTCGGCCCGACTTGCATGACAGTGCCGACAAACGTGACGACGCCAAGCTAATTTATGGCGAGATAGCCGAGAAGATGTTGCCCTAGACCTTCGACAACGTACAGCCGTTCGTTAATTTGTCTGTCCCGCCAAAACAGAGATGCGCAGAAGGTACCAAGAAGCTTCGGAGCTTGTTTGCCGGGCCCTAAAAAGTTATTCACCACGCGGCTTGTCGAGTTCGGCTGGGCAGCCAGGAATTGTACGTGGCACCACTGAGACGTCGGCGGCGGAGTCCACTTTGAAGACAAGAGGGTACCCATCGACGTTCACTTCAGCGTAGCGTCTGTTCTGAGCCACCGCCATGGCGGCATGTAGCTCCACAGATCCGAGATGCTTCGTCTAGCGACACACCAACACGAAGTTGCCTCGCTTCTTGCAGTGACTACAAATTAGCACTGCCTGCTGTGGCTGCTTCTCGAAGCTTCCGAGGCCTCAACGCGCCGTGGCTCTTCTTGCCAGAGCCCCGTTTGTGATGTCGTCCACTTGGACAATGCGCTGGTTTACTGGAATCTGCCACGTCGACGTGAGACGCCGACGGCGTTTGCTCAGCGATGAAGGTCAGGCGTTGCTTTTTGCGCTCCGCGTCTTCGTGTTGACGGGCTTGCACGAGTGCATCGTTCAAGGAGAGACTCAGGGTTCGGCTCAATTTGTCCGAGAGACGGGAATCCAGCAAATCAACGACGAAACGTTCACGAATAAGACGCTTTTCGACAGCTGGCGACGGATAATTGCACATGCGTACCATGTTTCGCAGGGCCGTGAAGAAACTGTCGACTGTCTCACCGGGCTGTTGTGTCCGCTTCTAGAAGTGAGAACTCTCGTACACCTCGTTTACTGGGTGCACGAAGTAGCTTGTGAGCCGCCGAGTGACTTCCGCGAAGGGCTTGTAAGCGTCTTCGTCGGGCATGAGCAAACTGAGGACGACGCGTGCCCGGGGATCCACGCAGCAGAGGAGCGTCTTAACCCGCGTCTCGTCTGGCGCTGCGTGCATGCTGCTAGCAAAGGCATAGTCCTCGAACTGTTGTAGCGAGGGAAGCCGCTCGCCTGCATCGCCGAAAGGAAAGCGGAGGCAGGCTCCGGAGACTGGCTGGAGTGGTAGGAACAGGAAGACCGGTGGCCGCGGTGGTGAGACCAGTAAGAGTGGTGAACGCACCGTTGAGAACGCGAGCATGGTTGTTACCCGTGTCGTTGTCTTGGCCATGGTGGTAGGCAGGAACCAGAGATCCCCCTTCTGACACCATGTAGTAGGCTCGTTCGAGCAGAGGTGGCCAGGGACACAGGCAGAAGTACGAGGGCCGCAGTAACGAGACGCACGCAGCGCTTTCCCAACACAAGTGACCCCGTTTGTTAGTACACCATCCTTTATGTACCCAATACCATAGAGGGCGCCCCAGACCCAATAACACTGGAGTGAATAATATCATGCACCCTCTACAGTTTTTTTTCTGGGACCACTAGTAGCTGCTTTCTGTGACCGTGTTTGCGCAGCTAGGCACATGTTTTCTCTGCTAGAGTGCAGTGTTTATTGATGCGCGAGTTTGCAGCAGAAAGTGTTTTCTAGTGATGTGATGTCACGAAGCTGTTCTGTGCCGCTGTGCAAGTCGAAAGCGAGAAAAGACACTATCTTGCAGTACCATATAAATTCCCATGCGATCTCCAGCATCAAGATGTTCGGCTGCAGAATATTTCTCAGCAAGGGCTGTCGGGGAGAGGAAGCAAATGAAAGCAGAATAAGCGGACAGTCGTGATCTCTTTATATTTTAGTAAGAATTACTATAAGAGAACATTGAGATTAGGCTTCTGCATCCAACGGCGGTCCATACTGTGTTTTGCGGTTATCCGCAATACCTGCAATAGAACAACACCAAGCCCAGGATACGTCGGTGAATGAATCCAGCTGATGACGCAATAAAAAACGCCATTTATGCGCAACTAATTTTTCTACTGAGTAATACTGCCACATTGAATATGCAGCACCAAGAGAACAACGAAGAACACACGCAGCGAGAGAAAAAAGACGAGGTTCTCTTCTTATCAGTTTGCCAGTGTTCTGGTACTAATAAAGTGAGTTTCCTGTATTCAACTGCTGCTGTTTCAGCATTGTGACGTGTCAACTGGTGGAGGAGCTAGGTACATGTTCGGGACGCCTCACAACAGCCCCGAATCTAGTCCAGAAAGACTTCCGCGCATCAACCCCCCCCCCCCATTCACCGCAGCACCCGCCGCCTGTTAGGCCTCAGTCCGGAGTTTGGTCCATTGCCGGAAAGCGTGAGCGTGCCAGAAAGCATGACGGCACCTGGAAGCACTGGCCCCAACATGTCCAGCCCAAGCACGACACAGGTAACTGTTTTGAACCCTCGACTTCCAGTTGACTTCCCCGGAAACGCATATGAGGACGCACATGACTGGCTCGAGGAATTCGAGCACACAGCGAATGTTAACGGGTGAAACACCACACAGAAATTGGACTACGTTTATTTTCCGCTTCAAGACGGAGCCCAAACATGGTTCACGAATCGCGTGTGGTCGTCTTGGAACGAGTTCCGGCAAAAGTTCCTCGACACGTTCGCGAGCACTGAAAGAGGAGAAATCGTGCAGCGTCTCCTCCAGTCACGGATTCAGAAACCAAATGAGTCCGTTACGATGTTTGTTGAGGACATGGCGTGGCTATTTCGTCGACCAAATTCTAATATGCCCGAAGCCAAAAAGGTTAGCCACCTCATGCGGGGCTTTAAAGAGCAGCTCTTCACTGGTCTCGTACAAAACCCGCCTACAAATGTTGAAGAATTCTCCAAGATGGCGAGATCTATCGAACGCGCACTGCATCTACGTTATCGCCAGTATGACCGCCCAACCCACAGTGCACCGATCAGCGTGGCAGCCACGACCACAGCAACAACACCCGACGAAGGTTCTTTGCAGCAACTAATACGAGAAATCGTACAAGAAGAGGTGAAGAAGTTCGTCGCCAAACCGAATGACTGCGCGATCGCCTCAGTAACAGAAGTTGTACGCCAGGAAATCAGGCAAGCGCTCTCGCTTCCTGAGCCGAACACGAGCACTCCCAGGGCAAGCTATGCAGACGTAGTGCGCCGACAGCCAGCGAACGTGCCGACACCACATCAGTACCACCAGCAACATCCGCCGACAGCGCCTTGGTACTGCAGAGAAACTTCGATGTCGAGGTGGCCACCACTCCGCAAAACTGACATCTGGCGTACCCCTGATCATAGGTCCCTGTGCTTTCACTGTGGGGAAGCAGGCCACATCGTTCGGTATTGCCCGTATCGCGCCGCAGGGTACCAAGGGTTTCCTTCTACAGTTCCTCGGCGCCATTTCAACGGAGCACCTGACGTCGACACGAGTGTCATGACCCCACGGGATGTTCCTCCTGGGTTTCGGTCACGCTCACCCTCTCCTGGGCGTTATTCTCCATCCTCTAGACGGAGCACCACTGACATGCCAAGAGGGAGATCTCCACGCCGGGGAAACTAAAAGCAGCGACCTCAGGGGGGAAGCTTGCGAATCGTCGAAGTGCTGAAAATCCCCCATTACTGCCGAGCGAAGAGAGACACATTTTCAATGAATCGACGAAAGATGGGGTTGTTACTGCCGAAGTTGCAATTACGATTGACAGACATGACGTCATGGCATTGGTCGACACTGGCGCGGACTTAACAGTAATGAATGAGAGCCTGGCAGACAAGCTCCGGAAGGTTAGAATGGAATGGACAGCACCGCAGATTAGAGGAGCTGGAGGGCAGCTACTCACACCTAGCGGAAAGTTCCCCCCAAGAATGGGGATAGGGGATGCATCCTTCGTCGCAACTTTTGTTATTCTTTCTGAATGTTGCAAACAGGCAATCTTGGGGATGGATTTCTTGCGTGAATATGGTGTCATCATCAATATACCGGATGGTGTACTGACCTTTTCAGCGGATCAAAGCGCAGTGCTACACCGAAAATCCCTGCGAGCTATTGACGATCTGACCGTACCTCCGTTATCGTGCCACCTTGTTTTAGTCACGTGCAGTGAGCAGAATACTGGAGAAGGAATCGCTAAGCAAGTATTGACGCTTCTACTCTCTCGCGGAGTTGCAATTGCCAGAAGTATCGTCAATGTTGCGTGCGGTTTTGTTGACGAATTTTACTAACGAGCGACGACACATTACACAAGGCACTACAGTTGCCTACTTCGACGAAATCAGCGAAATCCGTGAGTGCTGTGTAGTACAACAGGATGAGCCGCAAGCCACGTCAGCCCCACCACCTATTGACGTAAGCACGGATTTGTCACCAGCGCAGAGACAGCGACTAGTAGATCTTCTTCATCAGTTCAAAGACTGTTTTTCATCGACCTCGAGAGTCAGTCAAACGCCGCTGACGAAGCACCGGATAATAACGGAGGAGACGGCAAGGCCAGTACGACAGAACCCATACCGCGTAGCACCGAAAGAGCGTGAAGCAATCCAGGAAGAAGTGAAGAAAATGCTTGATGATGACGTCATCCAGCCGTCAAGAAGTCCTTGGGCATCGCCGGTAGTGCTGGTTAAAAAGAAAGACGGAAGCTTGCGATTTTGTGTCGACAACCACAAGCTGAACCTTGTGACAAAGAAAGACGTATACCCATTACCGCGCATCGATAATTCACTCGACAGGCTGAGGTATGCACGCTACTTTTCGTCAATGAACCTCAAAAGTGGGTATTGGCAAATTGAAGTCGGTGAGCGAGATAGAGAAAAAAACTGCTTTTGTAACGCCTGACGGGCTTTATGAATTTAAAGTCTTGCCATTCGGATTGTGCTCAGCCCCCGCAACATTTCAGAGACTGATGGATACCGTTCTGTCAGGCCTTCAGTGGCAGACATGTCTGGTCTCTCTGGACGAAGTCATTGTTTTTTCAAAAACATTTGAGGAACACCTGAGCAGGCTGCTATCAGTATTCAGGGCAATAATGTCTGCCGGCCTAACACTGAAACCCGAGAAGTGTCATTTCGGTTTTAAGGAGCTGCAATTTTAGGCCATGTGGTGAGCCATGAAGGTTTTAGACTTGATCCCGATAAGGTTGCGGCCGTCAGAAAATTTTCAGGGCCAAAAGACAAGAAAGCAGTCAGGCATTTCCTTGGCCTATGCGCATACTACCGAAGGTTTCTTGCCAATTTCTCCCACATAGCCTCGCCGTTAACATGACACACAAGAGAAAACGTTTCGTTCACATGGGGCGACGATCAACAGGCAGCATTTGACGATATCCGACAACGCCTGCAGACTCCGCCTGTGCTTGCTCACTTTGATGAGGATGCTCCTACCATGGTCCACACAGATGCCAGCAACGTGGGTTTCGCTGTACTCGTCCAGTGGCAAGACTCAGCCGAGTGTGTGATCGCATAAGCTGGTAGAATGCTTTCCCGCGCCGAGTCCAACTACTCCACAACGAAAAAAGAGAGTCATGCTGTTGTATGGGCGGTTATGAAGTTTCGTCCGTACCTCTATGGCCGTTCCTTCCACGTAGTCGGCGACCATCATTCTCTCTGCTGGCTGACCAACTTGAAAGACCCGTCTTGTCGGCTCGCACGGTGGAGCTTACGCTTTCAAGAGTTTGATATGACGGTCGTGTATAAGTCCGGACGGCAGCATGCCGACGCTGATTGCTTATCAGGGTCACCGATAAAGCGCGACGATGACACAGAAGATGACAGCATGGCGTTTGTAGGAGTCGTCCACACCACTACCATTTCGTACAAGCAGAAAAAAGACAGCGAGTTGCTTCCCCTTATTGAATTTTTGAATGGCCGGACAACAACCGTTCTTAGAAGATTTGCAAGGAGCCTGCCGTCATTCTGCTTACGTAGTGGTGTTCTCTATAAGAAAAATTTTTCTCCCAGAAGAAGCACCCACCTACTTGTCATTCTGACGTCAATCCGTGAGGAGATACTTTGTGCTTTCCACGATGAGCCAACGTCTGGTCATCTCGGATACACACACCCATTGGCCAGAATCCAACAGAAATACTACTGGCCAAGACTTCCAGCTATTGTGAAGCATTATGTGCACACATGCCTCGATTGCCAACGACGAAAATCGCCACCGTTAAAACCAGCTTTACTATTACAACCAATTCAAGTGCCCACGGTACCTTTTGCCCAAATTGGAATGGATCTCCTCTGACCATATCCGACTTCCCATGCTGGCAACAAGTAGGTAATAGTCGCCACTGATTATCTTACGCGCTACGCGGAAACAAAGGCTATGTCAAGTGGCACCGCCGTTGAAACCGCACGATTCTTCGTAGAAAATATCGTCCTTAGGCACGGTGCTCCGACAATCATAATAACGAATCGAGGTGCTTGGCTTCTGAAGACAGTGCTTGAGCTCAGTGTAACAGCCCATCGGAAAACCTCTTCCTATCATCCACAAACCAACGGCTTAACAGAGCGCCTCTACAAGACTATTGCCGACATGTTGAGTATGTACGTTGACGCGGATAACAAGAACCGGGATGACATTGTACCATACATCACGTTCGCCTATAATACAGCGAAGCAAGAAACTACACAAAGAACGCCGTTCAGTCTCCTTCATGGCCGTGAAGTGACGACGATGCTTGACGCCATGTTACTGCACGACTGCAATGACATCGATTTGGACGCTGCATCTTTTACCCAACGAGCAGAAGAAGCGAGGCAGCTTGCACGCGTCCGAATCACCCAGCAGCAAAATTACGACGCCCAACGATAACACCGACATGTCGTATATCGGCCCGGCGACAAAATCTGAGTATGGAGTCCTATCCGCCGCCGGGGACTGTCTTAAAAATTGCTGAAGAAGTATTTTGGCCCCTACACAGTTTTACAACGCCTGAGCGACGTTAATTACGTGGTCGTTCCTGACAGCCCCTCGACAACTCGCCAGCAAAAACCAGAAATCGTGCACGTTGTGCGAATGTAGCCCTACTTTTGGGACTGATTTACACCCTACATCTACTACACCGTCTTTTGTAGAAAAGCATCGGGATGCTGCTCTCTGGAGGGGGCAAATGCCACATTGAATATGCAGCACCAAGAGAACAACGAAGAACACGCGCAGCGAGAGAAAAAAGACGAGGTTCTCTTCCTATCAGTTTGCCAGTGTTCTGGTACAATTAAGTGAGTTTCCTATATTCAACTGCTGCTGTTTCTGCACTGCGACAATACTAACCTACCCAACTGGCCATACTTGCCTATTGCCTGCAACAGAAGAGACAAAGGAAAATCTAATTTCAGAATAAAGGGCACCCGGGCCCTTTGGCCACTCTTCTCAGTGCTTGCATACCTGACTACTTCGTCTTGAAGGAAGAAGTAAAGCTATAGTAACAATTGTTTTCGCAATAGAACACTTAATTAAAGTTCAGGTAAAGCAAACGGGCAGCATTCATTGAGGCTCATAGTCTACGAATTATTGGCCTTCCTAGGGCAAACTTTTCACATATGTGGTGCAATAGGTACTCCTAATAACGATTCAAAATCAAACCTGTGATGTGCAGCTAGGAAACGCATTATTTACGGCCTCGTGTCGCGCATACAAATTGATGTGAAAGCGCTTTTTCTAGAAGGAGCGGTGGTGCCAGAGCGGGCGCGAGGTTAACTAGGCCTATCCCACCACTTCGGCGGCACGCAGCAGGCCGTACTTTGTTCTTTTTCCAGCGGCCATTGCATTGCACTATATGCCACATTCTTAACCTATGTTTCCGTTAGGCTTGGTATTTTGCTGTTGTCTAAATACTTCTTTGGCGATTTTTGAGTTCACTTCCTTCATTTAGTGTCAACATTCTTCATGTACAAGTAGCTGGAAACTTTCCTTGCCCCAAACACTCCTTTCTCATTTTTCTCAATCGCCCCTCAAATGCTATCTTGCTGGTAGGTTCCCTGCACTCAAACGATGTCCATCCAATGCCGCCCTGTACCCCCTGATTTGGGGTATTCCTGTGTGCCCCCAAAGCAAGTCTACTCATGCCACGTTGTTTAATTTACAATTGTGCGTGAACCTTCAATTTCATCGACAAGGCAGCCTTGGCGAACTTCAAACCCGAGACCATGACACCTTTCTGAATCTTTCTCACTGAATCCCTCTCACAACTTCGTACCTGTTGTAGTTTCACAGTGCCCTATTTCTCGTTACAGCTGTATTCCCGTTACGTTTAGTCACTACGTGTCTTTTTTGATCCCTTAGGTACTCAGCCCCGTTATTCATTCATACGTCCAAATATTTGTATTTATCCACTAATTCTACTGTGACTTCCTACATCATATGCCCACTGCCTTTGTTATCATTAAAAATCATGATTGGCGATTTTTCGCTGCTGAACTTCAAATTTAACTTATCTCCCTCATTACCACAGATGTCTGTCAATCCCTGCCGATCATTGTTGTTCTTGGCTACTAATACTATATGATCTGCATACAACGATGGTGGTAATGGCTGTTCAATGTGTCTTCCTTGCTTTGGCAAAAGAGAGTCTGAAGCCGAGTCGACTCCCCTAATATTTGGCTTCTAGATCCTGTAGATACCGCATAAATAACAAAGGTGACAAGGGACATCCCTGTGAAAGCCCACGTTATATCTCTATAGGTTCAGATACCTGTTCTTCCCATTTTATAACTACCTTTTATAACTTACTCTTATAAATATCTTTTATAAGATTAGTCATTCCATCTTCCTAATCTAGTGTGTCCAGTATTCCCCACAAGTCTTCTTGAATGACGCTATCGTAAGCTCTCTTGATATCTAGAAATGGCAGCCACAGGGGCCTGTGTTCTTTTTCCACTATTTCATTACACTCCGTCAATGAAAACAGATCGTACTCTAACCTCCTTCGTTTACGGAACCCATTTTGTAGTTCTCCAAGCACCCCCTCATTCTCCAACTATGTCTGTAGTCTTTCCTTTCCTATCTGCATCACCAGCCTCTACTGATGTCACTGTTATAAAATGGTAGTTGTTTATATCAGCTTTGTCCCCTTTTCTTCATATATCATGCTCATCCAGCTTAGTTTCTACCCATTGGGGGCTTCACCATCCCCTGTTACTTTGCTCGCTGCCTCTCTTAATGTTTACTTAGAGTTTGGTCCTGGTTTCTTTATTAACAAAATTGGGATGCTTTCATGCCCTGTTGATGCGCTATTAGAAACCCTCTTCTCTGCCTCTTCCCACTCTCGTTGTCCCAGTGGAGCCACTGTGCTAATTGGTCCATCCACATCCAGTATGGAGCATGCAGCGCTTCCTTGCTGTTTAATTTTTTTCTTTTATCATTGTTCTGATATAATCCGTTGCCTCATCCCTTTATAGCCTAACCCCTTGAACTGTAGTCATAAGCCTCTCTTCTATGCTTGTCTTATTATCACGGAATTGAGATGGTTCCAAAATATTGCAGCTGCCTTTCTATTATTTTTGTTTACTACCGCCATCTATTGGGCCCCCTTCTAATTTTTTCACTGATTAGATTAGACGCTTCGTTTCTACAGCTCAAAAAGTTATCCCATTTTCTTTTGACATCATCTTCTAGTTCATCCCTCTGTTTAGCATATTTGTGTTCTCTGGCGGCTTCCTGACGTCCTACTATGACTCTCTTAACTTCCTCACTCCACCAGCTCTTGGGTTTGTGTCTCCTTTTTCCCGTTGATTTGACTCGTGCCTTAGCGAGCTTGAACTTAAACAATCGAGCTACATTTGTGTACGTCCACTCTGTTTTCTTGTCCTCGATGTTTATTTTTTAAACGCTAGCTGCTCTGTCCCCTCCCACCCCCGGTTCAATGGTCAGCTGGGTCTTGTAACTAGTGAACCGACCGAACCTAGTTTCTCTTTCTTCTGCTCTTTTGTGGGTGGTGGTGCTCTACCGTTCTGTCCATTGGCCGCTCTTTTTTCACCTTCGCTAGTGCCTCCTCGGCTTACCTAAGCCTTTCTTCCATCGCCCTCGTTTTTTTGCTCAGCTGCCAACGCAGTCTCCAGCTCGGCGCTTCTCGTCAGCATGCAGTTCATTCTGGGTAACCGTCATTTTTCTAATTTTTTTCTCAACCTCACATTGCCTACACTTGGCGTTAGCTTTCTCTGCATTCGCATCCGCACTAGCCTCTAGTTTCAAACTCACCCCGCATCTTGAACATTTTAGTCTTTTTAACGATGTCTTTTTGACACCAGTGGTCCTTATGAATCGTCACTCTCGATAATTACAGAACACGGTGTACGAGGAACCCTGCCCTAAGCAAAAAAACGGCAAAGCTCTAATACAAAATTGTGCATGTTCGGTGTATGAGCACCTTCACCACGGGGTGGCAGGAGAAAAAAAAACTCACACAAACAGGTAAATACCTCGTGACTGACCCCCAAAAAAGCTGCACATTGTAATAAGTGGTATAATGGTTTACACTGATCCCTTAATAATTACAAAAGCAAGCTCGAAACATGCAAAAACACTTATCTGCGCAGTCGATCGGGAGCCCTCGAAAAACACGTTCATCCACCGTGCCAGTCAAAACTGAAATAAATCTGAATCGCCACATCATCTGACGCAAAGAGTGCGCATGTGCGCCTTTTTAATTTCGCGGTTAAATCTTTTTACTGCCGTGCAGTATACCAATGATTACATGTAGCGTTTCGTGCTAGGCATCGCTTTCTTCATTTTGTGACGCTCTGACAGGGTCACGGTGGCGGTGAAGTGTACGTGGCTCGCTTCACAGACAACACAGAACAGCTGAACTTTTAGTTTCACGCGCTGATGTTAAAAGCTCCTTTTGCAGAAATTTTTGTGTCGGTGTCTACCTACGCGTCATTGGTAATGGGCGAAAAATCAGCCCGTTCTGCACGGCAAAAGTGTGTTCAATATTACGCGCACGTAGCTTTCTTTTTCTCACGGCACGTTGAGGCTAATTATTAAGAAGGCTATGCCAAGTAATTTCAACCAGGTTCGTGCTTGATTGATCTATAAGTGGGGTTTAATGTGCCAGAACCATCATATGATTATGAGAGACGCCGTAGTGGAGGGCTCCAGAAATTTCGACCACCTGGGGTACTTCTACGTGCGCCCAAATCTGAGCACATGGGCCTCCAGCATTTTTGCCTCCGTCGAAAATGCAGCTGCCGCAGCCGGGATTCGATTCCGTGACCTGCGGGTCAGCAACCGAGTACCTTAGCCACTAGACCACCACGGTGGGGCAATCAGGTTCTTGTGTTCTACTCTTGCACGTGAATCTCAAGCAGCATCCTTCTCGTTTTATCATGGTTGGAAAAGCTCACACTTAGAATATAGAGAAGCTGGGAACGTCTACTCATTCATGAACTTTTTGTTTTTTTCAGCTGTCACTCAGCTTTTTTGAGCTCATCACTGCTCTCATGTGTTTTTGCAACTTTGTGCAGCCACGTGGCGCGCGTTGTGATTTACATGCTCTCGGATATCGCAAGCTCCAAAGAAGCGTGATTACAGCTAATAGTTCCGAAGACTCGCATTGTTTGATATCCTCTCGGAAAAACTTGCGGATCAGTGTCTGAGCATGACCGCGCACGTGATGCAACAGTTTCACTGTATTTATTAATAACTCAATGCGGCGTCAAGTATTTAAGCTGGTAAATGTCCTGTTCACGAACACATGTTTCTCAATACAAAATTGCATGGCACACCTATCCCCACTCAATCGCTGATTAAAAACTAGTTATCAAAAGCCAGTCAGAGGTGTGCCGTGCGACCATTGATTTCTCTGCAAAGTCGATAAGCTGATTTTTAGTGGTTCGACTAGAACACTGCTGTCACGCCATTTCCTTATTTTTACCCGTCCGTCATGCGGTCGGAATTTCAATAGGCTAGCGATAATAGTTAAACATTTAAAAAATTGAGTGCCAGAAAAAGGTCTGTCGTCCACTGAAATGGCACCTCGTGTTCTCATTGAAGATCGGCGATTAATCGCCAGCCTTTTGTGGAGGGTGTCCCGCAGAAAGAAGTTGCCCAAAAGACTGATAGGTCGAAGACAGCGATCACAAAAATTATACGCTCTTTTAGAGAAGATGGAACTTTTGCGAATAATGTGGAAATATATGAGCACACAAGGTAGAAGGAAAAGCACTTGACCGGAAAGACGCCTGCGTGTTTGTGTTCAATGAATGTTTTCTAATAAAAGTTCAGTTGTAAATTGAGCGGCTTTCCTGTCAAGTGCTTTTTCTTCTACCTTGTGCGCTCATATATTTCCACATTGTGTTGTACCAACTGGCCCAGCGTTACACTTTATTGAACTTCATTTCTTCTACAACGGGCTCCTTCCTGTCCAACCTACCTCTGCAAGAGAGGATCGCAACGTGCGGCCACCTCATCGCTTCACTGGCTTGTCAAGCACGCTACCCCGCCTATCACCTTCAGGAACACTTGTGTCCACCTGCCGTGTCTATGCTGTTTGGCGGCATTCGCTCGTCGGAGGGCCATTGGAAAAAGATTTGGAAAATACTCAAAGCGGGAACGTCGAAACAAGTAGGTATCCCCGAAGACTGGCTGAGGGTGAGCTGTTTAGAATCGCAAGGCCAAGGCCGCCGTGGTCATGCGCTACTGATGGAGCAGCGGAGTTCAGTAAAAGCGGCCACCGAGTTTACTTGAGCTAGTTGTCTCGCTCACTTACCAAGAAGTGGTGGTAAACAGTCAGGACAGGTAGAAACTGTGTACGCCTGGGGAGCCAAAGTGCCTCTGTTTGTGGAAAGTTTACTGATGAAAGGTCCCAAGTATAGTTTACCAGCCTTTGTATCTAAACAGGAGCTTCTGGCCATAGCTCACAAGTTCGCTGACTTGGCGCCCGGTGAAGACAGAGACAGTTGCTTCTCAGCAGCTGTCGAGGCATTATGTCGTGCGCCACGTAGCGAGGTTAGCAGCCGAATGGTTCTACACAAAACAGTGGAGTGCATCAACAATTTGCGTTTGGTTTTCTTACAGTGTGATAAGGATGGCGGGTTTTCTGTCCTACCCCAACTCCATTTCTAAGAAAAAGCAAAAACAGCTATAGAAAAGAACTTCAAACCGTTCATCGAGACGCCTTCCAAGGTCAAATCAAGAGCGGTTCTATCAGAGGTGGGACTGGAAAGTCTTTCGAAAACCGAGAAGTTTTGCAAAGGTGACGTTCTAGAACTTTTTTTCGGCCAAGACACATAAAGTAATGTGTCCCCTACGAGCCATTGTCCCATTGTCACTGAAAAGGGATGTTGGCAGCGTCTCGTGAGCTTCTACCTGCAACGACACCTGAACCTATTGGCTCCTGATGACCCCTTTGAACTGGAGTGTTCGGACGTACTGGTGAATGACCTGTTGTCAGGCATGTGCGGTGCTAATTACGGTTTTTCGGTTGATGTCGAAGGATTGTTTTATTCTGTCCTACATGATGAACTGTTTTTAGCTATACGGGAGGCCATTGACTCTTTCAGGGTAGTAAACTTTCAAAACAACTCATTGGAGCTCCTTCAGTGCTACCTGTGTGCAACCTTGGTGAAGTTTGATAATTTGACAATTGTCCAAAGGAAGGGCATATGTATTGGGTCCCGTGTGGCCTCTGTGCTTTGGGAAATATTCTTAGGAAAATTTGACCCGAAGCTACAACATGAGCTCGTGAGACAACCTGCAGTTAATGTCTACAAATATGTTGACGACTTTCTAGTGATGTTAAACATAAATGATAACTGATAACTGCGCGTTTGTGTTTTTGTGCAATGAATGTTCTCTGATAAAAGTTCAGTTGTAAGTTGAGCGTCTTTCCTGTCAAGTGCTTTTTCTTCTACCTTGTGCGCTCATATATTTCCAAATTATGCTGTACCAACTGGCCCAGCATTACACTTTATTGAACACTTGCGAATGCCAAGTGGTCTGGGTGGCCAAGAGTCACGGCGCACGAGGGCGACGTTTTGATTGTGGCCACAGCTGTCGCAGATCCTTTTTTGCCTACAAGTGAATCCAGGACGAGCTGTCACTGAATATTTCTATTGGCCGCGAGATCGAGCAGAGTCACCGCCTGGCGGCAAAAGGCTGAAGTGGCGAAGTGTGGATTGCTTAGTGCGTCGTCTGCTGCCTACGTCGGGTTTCTATGTGCATGCACGTCATGCAAGTTCTCTAAATGTGGTTTATCCACTCAGGGCAGCGCGAGTGTAACTGTTTCTATGTATGCCTGAAACGATGTACGAAAGCAGTTGGTCTTGCTCGGTCGCTAATGCATTGTAATAAGATCGGCGAGTTTAACTTTCCAGAGAGCTGTTTATTGTCGTCGTACCTTTCATTCACCAGAATAATTTCAGAGTGTGTGCCGCTTTCTGTCTCAAGCACATCGCCAAATGCTCTTGGTATCCTCCCAAAATAGGGATTATTAAATGGGGTGTGAATGCAGCGTTTTATAGCGTCTCGGTTGTAAAAAAACACGCTCTAGGTTATGCACCGGCGCGCTGTTGGTAGGTGTACAACTATGGCACTGTAGTCAGTGTAGTTTATCAATCATTCGAGGACCCTTAGTTGTGTTTATCAGGCCATGGTACCACTACATGAGAATATTACTATCACATAAACTGTAACACATCGGTACTTAAACTGTACTTGAGGCAGAGTTACCGTGCGCAGCTGTGTGCTTAGATTTAGGAACAATTGAAAGCTCCCAGACATTGAAAACTATTTCAGACGGCATGCCTTATATAAAACGTCGTATACTTTCACTAAAAATTTCATCTTTTTTACATTGTCTTCGGCGTTTGTATGGCATTGTTAGTGACCGACGGAAACATTTACCAAGCCTTTGTTCTAGCACTGTCATGCACGTAATCCATCGATGAAAGCTTTCTGCTGTGCGCTTAAACAAGATTTTTATATTTTTACTGGTGACGATGAGCGTACACGTGATAAACGCAGTGCAGCGCAAAGCACCGTCAGCCACTAAGCTTTCCTGACTATACCTATCGACTGTCCCACATTTCATGGTGAACAGAATGAGAGGAAATAAAATAGGCGTATAAGGTGCGAACAATGATGCACTGAACTAATTGCACAGGAGCTTTCTACGATCTTTCTTTCTCTCTTTTTTGTAGTATGCAGATGACAAAGTTGTAAATAAGTAGTTCAGTCACGCTACAGCAGTGCGTGACAGGCGGAACACAAGCTAACCACGTACAAACACAGCAAAGGCGTGGTTTAGTGCGAAAATGTGAAGAGAGTCACCCAGTGCTAGCATCCATATGAATAGCAGAATGCGCTTTACTCGCGGGTAATGTTAATATTGCATAGGGGTGGTGCATCGATTCACTTGAGAGAGAGAGAAGTAAACGTTTATTTTCGAAATAATGCCCGGCGTCACGCTGAGGTGGGACGACTCTTAGTCCAGGAACCCTCTGGCTTCTACTGCCCTCTTGGTCCTGGAGACAAGGTGTGGTTGGTCTCCCAGGTCTTTGAGAGCTTCGCCTCCCACGTTTTAGTTAGGTCTTCGTTCGTCCGTTCTGCTTCATTATCAGTCGTGTTTTGTTGCAGATTACGTCTGGCAATACACTGGCATGCAAGAAGCAAGTGTGCCAGGGTGTCCGCTGCGCTGCAGAGCGGGCACATAGAGCTATATCTCGTTGGGTAGAGATGGTGCATTAGAGCCCCATGTGTGTATGTGCTGCTTTGCAGGCATCTCAGTATCACGCTTTCTTCTTTTATCAGTTTTGGGTGTGGTGGAGGGTATACTAGTCGCTCCAGCCTGTGATGCTGGAGTAACGACGAATAGGTGCTTTGAATAACTTCCGTCTCTTCAACGACGGGTCGAATGTCCTGTGGGCAGGGGGCAGCCCGGCTGACGTGCTTGCGGGCAGTGGCGTGGGCCCCTTCATTTCCCTGTAGACCCTCGTGTCCTGGCACCCATAATATACAAGTGTATGGGAGTGGAGTGCTTCGCCAATTCAAAATATTGATGGCATTGGATGAGATACGGCCCTTAGCGAAATTCCTGCAGGTGTCTTGCAAGTCGGTGAAGATCACCACGTCGTCTGTACACGTGGTGGTTGCTAGAGCGATTGCCGATTCTTCTGCTGCGTCTGAATTGAGTGCGTTGACTGTGGCCGACGTTATTCTCGGCCTTGAGAATCTACGACGCTGGTAGCGAACGCGTTCCAATGCGTATACTTGGCCGTGTCAGTGTAGCGGGCATCCGGGTCTTGCTTGAACTTTCGTTGAATAGCGACAGCTCTCGCCTTACGTCTACTTTTGTGGAAAGTAGGATGAATGCTGCGTGGAATAGGTGTTATGGACAGCAACTCTCTAACGTAGAGTGGAATGCGCTTTTCCTGGTCTGCATCGGCGATGAACGTGTCGCTCTAGTTGAGGTACCGGAGCACCGATCTCCATGGGCAGATGTTCGTGAGCTGGCTGTTCTTATGCGCTTCGGCGAGCTCTTGCCACGTCTTGTGGGTGCCTATCTTTAGGAGACCTGTGGTAGAAGCCATTGGGAGAAGTCCCAGAGCTACTTTAGTGGCCTTTCTTATCATGATATTGAGTTTTTACTATTTCAGCTGTTTTCAAACTCAGGCACGGCGTGCCGTACGTAATGCGGCTGTTGATCAGAGCTTGCATTATATGTGGCGTGTCGTGCTCTTTGAGTCCGTTTCATTAATTCGCGATTCTCTTGATCAGGTGCGTAAGTTGTGATAGTGTCCGTTGTAGTCTCAGTAGGGTGGCAGCTCCCGATCCATCCTTGTAGATGTGAACTCCAAGCACTCGCAGGATCTCAACTTTTGGAATTAATGTCCCATTCATTGTTACACTGGGGTCGGGCTTGTCGTATAGGGAGGGTCTGCCTCTTGTTCTCGCTTTGAGGACGAGGTGCTCGGATTTAAGACCCGCAGTTTCGGAGATACCGTTCGATGGTATCTACAATGGTTTGTAGGCACGTCTCTTGTATCCCAGTGTCCGAAGCCCTGGTACAGAGCATGGTGTCATCAGCGTAGATTGCGTGCCGTAAATCTGGTATTTTATCAAGAATATTTGGCAGATTGATCATGGCCACATTGAAAAGTATCGGCAAGATGACCGAACCCTGCGGCGTGCTTTTTTTCGGTAGTTGGAAGCTCTTGCTGCGGATGTTGCATATGCCCACAGTTGCCGTGCTGTCCGTCACAAAGTTTTTGACGTACGTGTAGGTTCTAATGCCGCAGCCAATGGTTTCGAGGTTGTTGAGAATCGCGTCGTGGCTGACATTATCGAAGGCCGGTTTGACATCAACTCCGAGTATGGAGTACTTTCTTCGATGAGTGAGGTGATCAAGGAGGTCTTCTTTGAGTAGTACGAGCACGTCGTGCATTGAAAGATGCAGCCTGAAGCCGAACATGGTGTCTGGTAGGTGTCCACTATCTTCTAGGTGCTGGGTTAAGCGGTCGTGCACCATATGTTCGATCAGCTTTCCCATGCACGAGGTGAGAGAAATCGGGCGTAGGTTCTCAATGCAGACTGTTTTGTTAGGCTTACGGATCATGATTATTTCCGAGTGCTTCCATACCGCAGGTAGCTCTCCTTTATCCCAGCAGCTGTTGTAATATCGGAGAAGAGCCTTGGTAGCTTCATGCGGTAGGTTGCATAAGTGCCTGTTGACAATCCTGTCCATTCCGGGGCTGGTATTTCTTGTCAACTTCGATAGGGCAGTGTGCAGTTCAGCCTGGCTGAAGGGCCAGTCGAGCTCAGTGTTTGGTGCGCTAGCGTATTCTGTGGTGTGCATTGAAGCCCAAGTGGGTGCATCGCCACAGAGCCTCTTTTGTATTTCTTTTAGAAGGTGTTCTTCTGTACCGGCATAGTTTCCAATAAGCCTCTGAAGGTGCTGCTTTGGAGGATTGCGTGGCTAGAAGTGTGTGTAGGAGATGCCAGGTTTTCTTGATGCTCAGAGTCTCCTGTAGCTTGTCACAGAAAGCGTGCCAGTTCTGCCTCGCCAAATGGTTCACATATTCTTGAGATTGCTTGGTGAGGAGAGAAATGCGTTTCTGTAACTTTCTGTTTAGTTTTTTCCGTTTCACCGCTTTAGAAGTCCTCTTCTAGCCTTCCAAAGGTTGGGGAGATGTGCGTTGACGGCGGGTGTATCGGCGTCAAGCTGTATGTCCTTAGCGTAGCGTTCGGCTATCTTGAGAACATTCTTAAACCAGTCTTCAATGTCGGTTATGGTGGTTTCAACGTCGAGTTCATCCCTAAAGGATTGCCATTCTGTTAACCGTGCTATTCCAGTCTCTGTCTGTTTACAAGTGTGTGCTACGGAGAGTTGGATGATGTGATGATCAGTACCTAAAGTTTCCGGTAGCACACTCCACTCTGCCCCAGTGACGTTCGCCGTAAAAATAAGATCCGGATTTGTATACCTGGAGACGCTGTTCCCGATTCTCGTCTTCTAAAGAGGGTCGTTCCACAGTGTAGTCTGTGACATTGAGCAGTATCGGGCACCTTAGAAGCCTTCCTCGTGGCAATGTGAAAGCACCATGCTGTGTGAGAGGCGTTGAAGTCTTCAATTATTATGATCTGGTGGCCATTCATGCGCTTTTTGATTTCTCGTATGAAGTGATCGAATTCTGGTAGTTGGTCTTGTGGGGGGGCTGTATTTATTGGTTATGAAAAGGCTTTGCTGCGTCTTCCGGTCCGGCAGAATCTCTATTAGAGTGTGTTTCGTCTGAGTGTCCTCGATTTCGTGTTTTTGTGTTGAAAGTGCTTTCTTGACAAGTGTGGCAGTGCATTGGGTTTGTGCACAGGTCATGTACCTTTGCAGTCGTACGTTCTGCGTGTTGGTTTCCTGAAGTGCGATGATGTCTGGTTGGTTAAGCTTGATGAATTCTTGTAGGCTTGCGTGTCAAGGGCGGTATGATCGACAGGTCCATTGCCATATGCGTAAAGCTGAATGCTGGTTCTTATACTTATGGATAGATACTGTTATCTTCGATCGCTTTGATATCATGCCTGCGATCGCGACTCGGCGAGACTGAGCGAGAAGCATTGTCACTGTTTGCTCGTGCCTTTTTCCGAGTCATTTGGCGTGGGTTGTTCAAGCTGTCGAACGGTGCCATGGTGACGTAAGTTTTCTTCTCGTGTGCGATAAAATTGTTGACTTGCGCAGCAATCCCATCAATTTTGGCATTAAACATAGTAATCTTGTGTTCAAACATTGAGGCTGTTTTTCTATTGCTGACTGGACAATCTTTTTTATCGTGGCATGCAAGTTGTTTATGAAAGATTCTTCAAAGATCGCGCACCTTGTGTTCACTAGGGCTTGGACCTCCACCTTTGTCAGCGTTGTTGCCGGCTCTGTGCTTGAGTTTGCTTGTTCTTGATATTGCTTTTCTGCACTGTCCGAATGTCCTTGCTGATGGGTGCTCTTTTCAAGTAGTTTGTCGATGAGCTCTTGTCGTCTTTTTTTTACTTTGAAGCAGTTTGTTTATGAGGTTTTGTTGGCTTTGCAGTTGGATGTGCTGATTCTGGAGCTTCTTTTACCGGTTTTTCAGTTTATCTTCAAGAACCTGTATGGATGAGGTGTGCGCCTTCGAGAAGGTTAAGCTGCTGTTGTCGTTCGATCCACTTGCCATGGCAGCGTATTTTGCACGTTTAGCGGAACGCGAGCGCGTGCGAGAGTGGGAGCGTGAACTGGAACGCAATATTGACTTGGATCTGCTGCGCGTAGAGACGGAACGCGTGCGAAAGTGGGAGTGCAAACTAGAACGCAATATTGACTTGTATCTGCTGCATGTAGAGATGCGGCCCTCATTGTTACTGTTAGAGGTAGCGGCCGATATGTTAACCTCAGGGAACTCTTCCTCGCTGGCGTTCCAGTTGTTGTCTATTTCTTGAAGTCTGTTGAGGCGCTATTGTCTTACGTTGTAGGGTAGTAGACTTGGCTTTAGTCTCCTTTATCATTCCTTACTTACAGTTTCGTGTCCTTCTCCACAGATCTTGCAGGTGGGTGCACATTCATGTCCTTGCGTCTGTCCGGCTTTGTCGCCTTTATAGCAGAAATCCGGTATATGTTTCGGACAGACGTCTTGGCGGTAACCTGTATTGCCACAAGTTCGGCAATGCTGCACTGACTTACGACATGGTCTGCAGCGGAAGCCTACACTCTAGAAAATTATGTAATAGAGAACGTGCGATCCTTCAAAGAAGACACTTGCCGCGGTCGATTAACATAGCATTCGGGTTTGAAGAACTGTGTATCTTGCCAGTGCGCGAACTATAGCCATGAGTTCTGCGGTGCTCGTACTGGGTATCAAGCCATTGATGGCGCCTCTGGAGACATCGTCCGGTGTTCTAAAGTTGCCGTTCACAGTGTAGAAATTTCCTCCAAGCTGTATTTTCTGGATGCTTACCAGCTTTTTAACGTCTTCTTTGGCGGCGGTGCTTGCGATGATTAGGTTTTTCATTCTCTGGACTTGCACTCGTACTTTGTACCTGAAGTCTTGCTGCAATAGTCTTGCTCACTCTGCCGATAGCATGCATGACGGTGACGGTGTTCCATTTAGCGAGTTCTAGCCCTGCTTGCGGACGGTAGACGATCTTAAAGTCATCGAAAGGCAGGGGTGGCATCTTAAGCCTGCGATGTTGCTGTGATTGCGACGGGTTCAGCGTCTGCTCCGTGATAGGTGGATGACTTGTGGGTAAGTTCGCCGGTGTCCCTACATTAGTAGTATCCTTTTTGCCTTTCTTACTTCTAGTGATCCACGCGCTTTCCGTTGCGATAGTTCTGCTGCTGCCTGCATCATAAGTCCATGAATTTTCCATTTTGTTGTTTGCCTCTGCTTGGTCAGTTTCCATTGTATTTTCTCCTTCTTGCTGGTTTCTTAGCATTTCGCTTGCTGTGGCTGATTCTTGGCTCTTCTCCACGGCGAGTGCAAGCGCTCATGAGGAGCCGACAGATATGCCTGAGCACGCACCGCACAGCTTGTATCGCGATGGTGTGCAAGAGCAAGCTTGGCGTTAGGCGTAATCAAGTAGATGAATGCTTGTCGGGAATCAAGTTTGATATCTTGAAACAGGCTGCACTCACCCGAAAGGGGCTAGTATCTGCCCATTCCTCTCTTCTTGCCGGTTGCACCTGTGCAAAATTTGGGTTCGTCACTGGCCTTCTTCCGGGTTGAGGGCACGAAAAGCAGCAGCCCATGTGAGATACATGTGCTTTGAAGGGCCCACTCAGCTGCGAGATTCATTCAGTAGAGAAGAGCGTAGATATTAGCAGTAACCTGTAGTCAATGCATTTTATTCACCGACAATCAGCTCGACCGCACGTAACGAAGCGCCCCTGCGTGTACAGCTGATTCCCACTTTTGCGGGGAAGGTGCTGCCACCTATAGCCCGATCTCACCGCGAATAAAGACAGTGAGCCGACGATTGAAGGAGGCCAGAATTTGCCATTTTTCCGCGGTGCAAAAGCCTTTTCTGTCTGAGCAACAGCGCCAACAATGCCTGGACTTCACTTTGAAGCACAAGCATTGGAAGGACGAATGAAAAAATGTAGTTTTTTTTTTTTGATGAGCGGACTTTCTGCACTAGATAGAATCAGCAGAGAAGGGTGTAACGGCTCTTGAATTAGAGGCAACCAATCCGTTCATTTTTCAGTGTTAATGTTTTGCTGCTTTGCATATGCCAAAATATTTTCATACATGTAATATTCTCGAGTTTCATTTTCAAAACTATTTCAACAAATAAAAATATCCTACAATGTCTATATGAAAACAAATGCACTGCAAATAACAGAACGTCCACAAATAAATCCTCGTTAGCAGCATGTTAAATACACTTTTTTTAAGTTTTTCACAGTGTCTTCTATGTGCTATTCACACAAACGGTTTAAAGCACACTACAGTTTTAATCAAAACGCGCATAACCAATTCCCAAATCAATTTTCCACACCTTTTACCTGCCTATTCTGGTTCTTTTCAAATTGCAGGTACCACCCTGGTCATACTAGGATTGTCCTCTCAAGTGGCCGGTGGTCAGTGGCCGTGTGGGGTTTTATAAGCAAACATTGGCTAGGGCCGCTTGTCCGCATTGATGGCAAATTCACAGCGCCCTATTACAGTTCTAAGCTATGTACGCATGGTTTTCGTAGAAGGCGCTCAACAGTAACACAACTGGTTGAATTATTGCATGACATGTCGCTGACTAATGACAACCAGACACGGATAGATCTAATACTGCTTGATTTTACCAAGGCATGTTTACATTTCGGGTGACAGTCCTATTGTTCGTTAGAACCAGGACTACTTAAGAAATCGGCAGCTGTTTGTGCGAATTCATGATGCAGCATCCCAAGCAACAATTTGTCATCGCCAAGAGGTCGGCGAGAGGTCTGTGACTGACTGCGAAGTGGTTGGTCCGACCTTGGCCACCAACGTAGGGCCGGTCATGGGGATTGACATTGGCCTCATGCCGGCGGCGTCGACACACAACGTAGGCCCAACCTCGTTGGCGGACGAGCACGAGTGCGTGCCACAAGTGGATTGATCATGGCCTGACCTTACATAAGCGTCAATTTACCGAGGGCTGCAGGTCGGTTGCCAACGTTCCTGCTTTGCTTTTCTTTTTTGCATTTTGTGCACATGACACTGCCTCAGTGCACATGTAAGACGAAATTAAACACCTCCAAAGTCTGATATTGTTAGCGTATCAATACGTAACATGCAATAAAACAAAGGCGAATGAAGCTTGCTCACTATATTTGTTTATTTCACTGTTGTATAAATCCACAATGTTTTCATGCAACCCAGCTATACAGTCGATGGAGTTGTATTCCTGTTAGATAAGTTCTCTCTTTCGGTCAGTTTTCATGCTCTTGGCCGTGAATATGTATACCGTGTGCGACGTTTAACATAGAGAGGTGAGGCTTATATTATTCCGTTAATCGCTTGGAAGAGCCTAAAAGAAGAAACAGAACAATTATTACTTAGAGAAAGGCAGACTATTTACATAACTAGTTGCACAGTCACATGCGTTTATAAGCTCTATTCGCACAATTCGCAAAACAACTTTGTGGGTATATACACAAATAAGAAAAAAACTGTGCACTTACAATATTTATGTCAGTGCGTTGAGATTCTGAAACGTGTTTGAAGCCCAAGAGCACACAGTTTCCTTGTAATATATGTCGCTGGAAAACAAACAGTACAACAAATAAATTGAGGACAACACATCTTACCTTCAAGTCGGGCCAGGCAGATACTTTTCAGTCGGCGTTTACAGCCCATTTGCGAACGAGAAAAAATTGCGTAGGACTTCAGCAACCAAGCATGCATCACTTCCTTTCAGTTCGGCGAGACCAGTGCATCACGCTACTACGTACACTTTGTGCAGTCCTTGTTGCAGTGCTCCCTAAAGGAAATATTAGCAATATTTGTCATGCTCTTTCAATATAAACAAACAAAAAAACACGAAAGACGTATATTTATCCGTAAACGATCAACGACGGCTGATACAAGAGCCGTTCAGATGAACCATTCTTATCCATCAACTAGAAGCTACTACCCGATTCATACATCAGTTGCACAGATTAAAATAAATTTTCCGAAGAGACAAAACTGGCAATGTGCCAGGAAACATTACCACTTACTAGTACGCATAAAATTCTTTGTGGCGGGACACGGCTGCCTCTAGGAACATGGCAAATGAAACGCTGCTTAATGCATGCGTCTTACGACTTCACATTGTAGTGCTTCATCAAGTCCTCGGCTCTCCGAGCGTTGTCTCCTTCCTGACGACGTGACAAAAAGAAAAAAAGAAGAGGGAAGTGGGTAAAAAAGTGAAAGGCTCAACATACGCTTCGCCCCCATCGGCAGCACACAAGGACATCCCTTTCCGGTCTTTTCATTCTTTCTGTGAGAGAGAGAAGTGACGTGTGGTTTATGTGTCCCCCCCCCCCCCGAAGTCAAAAGCACAGGAGCCCAACTCTTCACTTTTTTTCTTTCTTTTGAAGGAACACACGTGCTGCTTTGTGTGGTGAGAAAACAAATACCATCATAAAGAGGGGTGGTTCCGTCTTCCGGGAGCTCACGGGGCCATAGTAGCATGAGCAATAGAACCAGTAGTAAATGTTCTCTGTCATTCTGTCTGTCCCCTTTCCGTGTTTCTCTGCACGCGATTCCTGAGTTGACCTTAGCTTGCAGTTAACCGGGTCTCAGAAAATTGTTTGTTTCCTTCAATAAATGGCTCCTACCCACTTAGGGGAATGATAAGGGGGAATGGACGTTGGGGGAATGGACTTCTTCCAACCACTTCCACCACCACCTTGGCATGCCTGTAGTTTTCCCGCGCTTTTAGCCTATAAATGGCAAAAATGCATTGTTTGAGTCAAATTTGCTTACGGTAGCGATTCAATATTTACGTCATCTACGAATAATAAATCCTATAGTTAATCAAATATTTGAGGCAGAAATGCACTGTTTCCTCAGTCACTTTTCTTATATGAATCATATGAATATGCTGTTGTGTTGAAAAAAAAAATTGGCAGATCCCACGTACCTGGGAATTAATGTTATGCGAAGCATGCGGACGGAAGGTGACCGTGTTGTAATTTTATTTATTGTGTGACACGTAATGAAATGACGCTAAATATGTGTACAAACATTACACGCACAGACATATGTTGAAGAGTTACAGATGTTTATATAACCAGTTATTTGCACTTGCGCAACGATGCCAACTGCAACATACGTATTAGCAACACCAGAGGCTGATATGAAGCGCTGATGCGTGCAAGGATGCTGGCCCTGAACACTGCCACATAAATCAACTTCAGCGCATGGTAACTAACCACAATTGACGATAACCCGATATGACGGATGTATAAAAGGAGCACATGTGTAATGTTCATAAAATTGGGTAGGCAGCACTGCAACCACTATTGACGTTTCACGAAGATTAAAGTCTATTTGAAAAGCAGTTCTGAGACCTGGCATAGATCTGTGATAAAATGCTTCATTGCCACGCAGAATGTTTGGGTTCCATTCCAGCTGGGACCTTTACATTTATTCTTGGCATTCCTCGGGTTGACACTATCGATTTCGATTATTTCTTAACGCTCGCACATTAAAATTACCCATGTGTGTTCTCGTCATTCCTGGGTAGATACTAAGTGTCAATCACCTGTAGCACATACCCACCTACCAGCGACACATACCCGCCCACGGGTGTGTGCCACTGTCTGGCGGGACTTGTTTCACGACGTACGTGACGGGATTGTGACATTATTGAGGTCTTGAGCAGCGTGTCTTATTCGTCCAACCATCTCATCCTTCCATGCTAATTTTGGTTCACGCTAAGTTAAAGGGGTGACCACGAGAGCACCCAAACGTAAGTGGCTAGATAGATAGATAGATAGATAGATAGATAGATAGATAGATAGATAGATAGATAGATAGATAGATAGATAGATAGATAGATAGATAGATAGATAGATAGATAGACAGACAGACAGACAGACAGACAGACAGACAGACAGACAGACAGACAGACAGACAGACAGACAGACAGACAGATATAAGCTCAAAGTCACCGAATTTCGCTAAGAAATGCTTCACATTTAAAACAAAAGCATAGTTGTAGAAACATACACACACACATATATATTGTGGGCGTTCGTTACTTACACCGTTTTCATCCACGCATGATCATAATCACCATCATTCGCTTGTTTCTTTGCCCTCATGGCCACTCTGTGTCATCGTCTGTGTACTGGCTCTGCCCGTTCGTTTTGCGAGGTTTTTCCTCAAATAAACGCTGTCGCAACCAAGACTACCAAGACTTTATACGGGGTGGAGGTGGATTTTCGGTCCTCTGTTCTCCCGCAGCCCGCTCTACACCCTATAGAGCTTCGCTCAGGTCGCCGCTTGCGCCCACTGTCTGGCAGCATGTCCCAAACCGAACCTGCCAGCGCTGATGTCATCAACCACGCACCGCCGCAAACTGCCCCTCCTATTTACATACACTGACATCAACGGGAACCCCCGCTCTTCGCTGGTCTTTGTGGGGAAGACGTAGAAAACTGGCTCGTTGACTACGACTGCGTAAGTGCCGCTAATCGGTGGGACTAGGCCGTTCGGTGGTTGGTGGGCGTGGAGCTGCTCACTTTGGCAGTGGCGGCGGCGGCTCACGGACGCAGCCTAACAGCGCTCGTCTGTTTTTCAGTTGGCAACCGGCATTTCGACGTTCCAAGGGAGGACTTGTGCTGCCTTCGATTCGGGCCCGACTGCAATTACCGGCTGGCGTGCATCGACGGTCTGACGACGTCCTTTGGCGCGACACGGCCCATTTCTGGAAGTCAAAGCATAGTCCTTCGCGTGCACGGACGTCAGTGCTGCTCCCGCCATCTGTGAACAGCGGACGCAGCCAGGGGAGTGAAACTTCCGATACCCTCCATGGAACGCGATATTCGCTCGCAGCGCCGGACGAACGCCTGGTGTTTGGGGGCGGTACGAAAACATGGCGGCGCATTGCAGACATGCACTGGGGGACGCCATCTTGATGAGGACTGAGGATCCGAGTGGCGAGGGGGGGGATTTAGCGCCAAATTCAATTGGAATGCACCAGCAAGCCAAATTGAGCGAGTGGAAGGTATTCAGATGGCGAGCACGCGACCTTCTTCCTGTTGCGCAACCCGCCCTATGATGAAAACGGCCATCATTGCGTTCTGATTGATGGTCTGCCCATCTACCTATTTGTGCACTACTTATTCTAAGTAAGACGTTGTTTTTGTTTACGTGTACACATAAACTGCTTTGACGATTTCTTATCGAGTAGTGACCACTGCAGTATTGATACGTTGACTAACCAATTTTACAGTATAATTAATGAATGTATAGCGCAGTTTGTTCCTCACAAGAGCATAAAACCTCATACCAAACACCCTTGGTATACCAGGTCAATTATACAGCTTAAACGTCGTATTAAGCGACTGAGAAAGCGGCGGAGGGTTCACAATAATGACGGGGAGTCCCAAATTAACTTGCTTAAATCTGAACTAAAAGCTAAAATGAGTGATGCCAGACAGTTTTACTTTAATACCACGTTAAGCTCTTTTATGAAAAATAATCCCATTAGGTTTTGGAAAACTATCAATCCTACCATGGCCTGTCCGTCAACCTTCATGATAGATGATGTGTCCTGCTCTGATTCATCCAAAATTTCTGAAGCCTTTAATAAGTATTTTCACACTGTATTTGGAGATGACAATGGAGCGACCCCTGACATTTGTAGCAGCCAGGAAATAGATTCGTTTCCAGCAATTGAAATTAGCTACACTGGCGTTCTTAACCTTCTGTTGAATATCGACACTACTAAAGGTGCTGGGCCAGTTGGCATACCAAACATGTTTTTGAAGCGTTACGCAGAATGGAATGCTCGTTATTTATCAATAATTTTTGTTAAATCATTAGAAACAGGTATTGTGCCGACCGTTTGGAAAATCGCCAATGTAATTCCTGTGTTTAAATCGGGTAATAAGCAACTCATTTCTAACTACAGGCCTATTTCATTAACGTGTACCTGTTGCAAGCTTTTAGAGCACATAATTCATAAACTTGTACTTCAGCACCTCACTAATAACAACTTATTGTCCCGTAATCAGCATGGTTTCCGCTCTGGTTTTTCTACAACTACACAGCTCATTGAATTCGCTCACGACATCGCTTCGGCTCTTAATACTCGAGCACAGGTTGACGCCATATTCATAGATTATAGCAAAGCATTTGATGTAGTATGTCACAAAAAGCTTCTTACTAGACTCCGAAGTATTATTAACGATGACAAAATAATAGGCTGGATAGCTGATTGGCTACGTTTGAGGTCACAATTTGTACGTTTGAGCATGCGCAGTCATCGTCGTGACAGTCACTTCCGGGGTACCGCAGGGCTCGGTGCTTGGGCCGCTATTGTTCATTATTTATATTAATGATGTCACACAGATCATTAAGGACACACCAGTGAAGCTGCGATTGTACGCTGACGACTGCGTTTTATATACTAGCGTAAATAATGCTCATGACCAATATGTTCTGAATAAAGTATTTTCGTCCTTTTGTGGTTGGAGTGCCACGTGGCAAATGAACATTAATTACCAAAAAACTGTTCAAATGACATTTACTAACAAAAAACAGCCGCTAAGGTTTAGTTATAGTTACAATGGGCACTACCTAAACTCTGTTAATACATTCAAATATCTTGGTGTTACCTACACTCAAAACCTAAAGTGGCACCGTCACATTGAAACAATTTGCGCTAGAGCACTTCGAAAACTGGGATACATAAAACGAACACTCAAGCACTCTACCAAGGACTGCAAATTAACGGCGTATAAATCGCTCGACCGACCATTGCTAGAGTACGCCTAAGCGGTGTGGTCACCCTATACTGCACTTGACATAAATATGCTCGAGGGTATACAGAAAAAAGCAATACGATTTATATTTGGCCGGTATGACCGCAATTTTTCTCCCTCATCTCACGCATGCTCATTGTCGTTAGAACCCCTTGGTTTCCGACGCACACTTGACCGTATCACTCTGCTACATAAGATTGTACACAGCCGCAGTTGCATTGAAGCACCAATTACTTTTTGTGATTCAGCACGACGAACCACGCGCCGATCTCACCCACTCAACATTGTTCCCTTCCAGCCATTTGTAAATTGCTTTAAGCATTCTTTTTTTCCAGCCGTTGTTGAGATTTGGAACAACCTAGATGGTTCCCTACGCGAAAAACCAATTGAACTGTTTTTGAAAGAACTGCCTAACCATATTTTGTAATATGTGTTAAATGCTTTGTATGTTTATTTGGTATTGCTTAATGTATGTCCGTTCCTTTTCCTAATGTACCCACTCCTGCTATGTCTCGTGTATCGAGACAGCAGTATCTCTAAATAAATAAATAAATAATAAATAAATAAATAAATTAGACAAGAATATAGAGCAGAGTTTGTTTGAATGTTTTATTGCCTAAACGTACGGTTTATGCAGTACAAAATACAACTTGAATGTTTTACGTTTTTGGTCGCATACAAAAGTGGACCGCACATGCCAGCATGCTAATAACCTAGTATCAATCCAGTGCACACTGCCGCACATACGTATATACAAAGACAAAAGAAAAACAGTAATAACTATACACAAGTTCACAGCACGTATCCCGATATAAAATCATCCCATGAGTGGGACAAGATAATACGGCACACCGCACACTTAGGATGCAAGAGGAAATGATACAAAAACCATAAGGTACCGGAGTTGGACATTGCTACATTTTCTATTCAGCATCAGGTTTCTTTATAAAAGCTTAAACAAAAATTTACAAAATACTGAAGCCACTATATAGTGTTCTTATAAAATAACACGAAGGGTTTATGCTTTCTTCAGCGTAACATATCTATATTGCTTAATGAAAAAAACAAAAACAAAATACAAGCAGATAAATCGTTCACACACATGTCCGCTTCAGAGGCAGAAAATGGTGACCTCAGCTATAGAAGTAGCGGTGACTCAAAAATATGGAAGTAGCGCGTACTTTTGCGTATATGTGTGTCTTTTTGTCGTCCGTGTTTTCTGAGCGCTCAGTTTTTCAAGACCTCAATTATGCAAACATAATCCTAAAAGTTACAAAAACTTCCGCTTTTTTCGTGCTGCAGCAGATTTTCTGGTGCGTTGTTTAGCCAAGGAGATGTTCACGAAGCGAATATGCCACAACAGGCGAACCCTTGCAAAGAGGTGCACAAAGTCTTTCTTGCATTCTTCAGAGCAGAATTTTTGCCTTCCCATACAACTGTGCAAAATGCCTGCCAAAACTCCACTCACATTAGGCAGGTGCATTACAACACCGATATATTCCAAAAAGCAAGCCTCCATGGCCTTAATATCCTAAAAGCAATCGTCAGAAGGCATTGTTACATGGCCAAATAATTATGAGGAGATGTTGCTTGCCTTAAACATAGCAAAATACTGGTGTGATGCACAAAGCTGGCGGTCGGCATTCTTCAAAAGGGTGTTGCACACACAGTGTGGAGGCATGTGCAACAAAAATTGCCGTACGAGATATACCCCAACATAGTAGAGAACGTTATCGTCTACTATATCATGGCTAACGGGCTGTCCCACATCAGGAAGCATAACGACTGTTGGTGCTGCATCACAAGTAGTAGGAAGCGAATAAGGTGGCTCTGACATTTGTGCCAACACAGTGCTGCGATCCTGTTCACAGTTTCCTTCTGAAAAAAGGGCAACCAGTTTGCCAACAGAAATGTGTTTCAGACCTGATGTGAACTGAAGCACATTTGGGTTGTCATTGCAGCCATGCTTTAACCTAAGAAGCCCGAAAAGGTTCTCCAGGGGGTCCTGCTGTAGCCAGCGAGTCAAGAGAACACGAAAATCAAAATATTGGAAGAGGTCGTCCCAGAGGAGAAGGATAGCCTTTAAGGTGACCTTCCATGCCTCAATTGTGTGTGGTTGCCGAGGCCCGTCAAATTTCTACCTTTCAACCCACGACAGGCACTCCCGCAAAAAGGCTAGGTGTTCGAACCCTTCCGAAATTGCATAACGTAACTTTTCACTGGCTTTTTTTACAGAAGAGCCATTCAGACAGTCGAATAACTTATCTATCTTCTCGAGAAAATCAGCTGTTGGCTTGGCGGATGCCGGCAACACGCCAAGAGCAATGAATACATCAATGGCCACTGAGACCGATTCGCTCATCACCTGGCTGGCATATTTAACTTTCATGTTATTGAAAGGCTTCCGGTAAATGTGGTTGTCGGTTAGTTTCTTCGCCAATTTGAGTTTGAGAGGATGCGAGCTTTCGTATAGTTGCGTAATGAAAGACCAATCCACAATTTCTTGCCCGATATGGAGCTTGTGAGGTGCGCGGAGATCATTCCTTGTGCATTTAAGTAAGTGTGGTGTGTCATAAATCTTGCGGAAATAAATCTTGCGGCCTTCAAGCACAAAAAACGGCTCTTCAGGCGTCACACCTAGCTTACTTGCCAAAGTGATGTTGCTTCCCCCCTGGTCGCAGATGAGCGCCTTCACAAACAACCGGGCTCCCTGCAGCTGCTTGATTAATGCTATGATCAAATGATGAAGAGTATCTGCGGGCGTTTTGGTCCTTGATACTGTGTAAGCAACAGGCTGAATCCACGTTTTTGAAATGCCTGCCACAAGTATCAGGAGCGCTGAATTCGCCATGGCTGGTGTTCTTTGCCTACCGTCATCAGAGAATCCCATCACAATGTCATGCTTTGCATCATACTGCAGATGTTCCTTCAAGGACATTTCGTAAAATATTAATGTGCACGCACGATCTGTTAAATGCCAATTTCGGGTAGCTTCTTTGAGGGCTTCAATAGCGGTTGGAATAACTCCGGGAGTCATCGGAATATTTGATAACCACTGCTTTAGCGACCTCACAATTGGCATGTCAAGCAGTCTTGACAGATGTCTGTACGCTTTCGGACCATGAAAGTATAAGTTTAAAGCGAACTGGTGGTGCTCGGGCGACCACCTCCGTCCTCTACGTTTCACGCCATTAATTTTAACTTGAGTCTGAAGCAATCTAAAGAATGTCTTGCGGACGTAGGGCCTGATAGCATTCAACACCTCGGACTGGGAAAGCTTTTTAACCTTTCTCTTGCCAATTCTTGACAGTGCCTTCCGAAGCCTTGAATTTATCTTCTCCAGGTTCTTCATTTTTCTGGCTGTCCGGGGCGAGCACCTAGAAGGCTTGTGTTGTCGATCCGCTGGATTGGAACCTGAAAGATTTAGAAAAAAAAGCTCATTTATACTGTGTTTTTGTGAAAGCTGACCATGATCTTTAAACCTAGTAAAAGTTCTAGCGGCTTTTAGAATTGAAGTGATTACTTCCATGAGTAATCAGTTGGTCATATTTAGTTCTCGATCCTTCACTTATTCAAACTTGGGGCATTGGGAACAGGCCTCTGATAAGCACACTGCTGGGCATTGAGCCTACTAATGGCATGTATAAGCATCGTGGGCAACATGAAGCGTCAACTAATTTTTCCTAATCATTAGCATACTCCTTATTAACAAACATTATTGGTTATGCGTTTAAAATGGTATGTTTAGGAAAAAAACAACGAATTCATAGTCTTCTTTAAAAAACACTAATAACTCTTATAATAATAATAATTATATCTGGGGTTTAACGTTCCAAAACCACGATATGATTATGAGGGACGCCGTAATGAAGGGCTCCGGAAATTTCGACCACCTGGGGTTCTTTAACGTGCACCTAAATCTAAGCACACGGGCCTCAAACAATTTCGCCTCCATCGAAAATGCAGCCGCTGCGGCCGGGATTCGATCCCGCGACCTGCGGGTCAGCAGTCGAGCGCCATAACTACTAGACCACCGCGGCGGGGCACTAATCCCTCTTAGGAGGCAACAAACAAACAAGACAGGGATCGGACAAGCACTCGTCCCGTCCTGCCTTTCGGTATACATCGCTCTGGTTCTCGTCCCCTAGCAATGAACTAGCTCGCCCAGCTGACACCCTAGTGCACTTTAGTATCTGTTAAATGGTACGTGACATTAAAACGATAGCTGCAGGGCATTAATTTATCTGAAATAGTTTTAAAGAGCTTAGGGAGCAATACAATTTGCGTACATGAGGGCTCAGACTGTTGAACTTCTTCATCGGCGCTGTGAGCGGGCATTGCAGTGGTATTCGCGGGCCGAGGAGAGCCTGTGAAGAGAAATTGGCGGAGCACAGATTTCAGCGTGACATACATACAGCTGGTATTAGGCGTCACATTAAATATTTGCAATTACAATCACTCAGGGCGTTTTATCACTATTAATTGGTCTCCTCGCGTATTATGTCTCAGTACGAGTAATAAAAAAAGTGTAAA
This sequence comes from Rhipicephalus annulatus, assembly GCA_013436015.1. Taxonomy (NCBI): domain Eukaryota; kingdom Metazoa; phylum Arthropoda; class Arachnida; order Ixodida; family Ixodidae; genus Rhipicephalus; species Rhipicephalus annulatus. Next base: position 533,752 of record WOVY01001459.1, on the reverse strand, counting down.
TACACAAAAAGAGACCGCTACGTGTCACTCACTAAATATATGGGTGTCCCAACTATCCTAAACTAATATTTTAAAAATCTTAATGCGATGTGCCTAGAACAGGAACCACGATGCCTAACATCGTGGTGCCCGTGATGACCTAGCGCGTAACCTAATTCTCGCCAATTACACTTATTTAGCCCATTGAAAATAAAAGTAATTTTGTAATAATAAAGCTAATAAAAATAAAGTACCTTTTGCCTTTTGGATTCTTAATTTTAAAAGCAACGTTGAACTAGGGTGTCGTAGAATATATATATATATATATATATATATATATATATATATATATATATATATATATATATATATTTCTAAAAGGCCATAGTTCTGTTGCTCCCACTGTCAGAGCTATCGCGTAATTGTTTTAACAGCGACACCAAGTTGGCCGCTACTCACTCGCCATGTGCGAAATAGCTGATAACGCGCCACATGGAGTACTCTCTCAAGTGGTGTGGTCATTTTCGCCTTTTCCTGTAAAACGCTACGCCACGGGTAAAATAGCAGAGACAACTGAATCAGAATCGAGGAGGTTACATGTAGAGCGTTCTGACGTTTGCTCTAAATTTAACGATTGTGAAGCCGGCAAATTTTTTACTTAGCTAGGTATATCTACCAGCAAAATTATGCCGGTGAATCCATGAATGCTGTGTATACCATGCGTTGGTATTGTTGGTGTAATCTGCGCGAGAATCTTAAAAATACTGAGTCATGATAACTCGTACAGGTACACATATTGAGAATTAAGACATTTTTGTAAATAGATGTAGAGGCATGAAAGTTTGTGCTGTTGTATGATCACTTTACAGTATTCCCACCTGGACTTTCGACGTGTGTCTGCCCATCGCCAAATATGGAAACTGTTGGCACAGCACATCTTAGCAGCCTTGTTTGTCCAGGGTCTGCGTAGTCTCTGCTGGTGAAACGGGCATGGCACAGGCGGTAGCTGCTGTAGATCTGACGAGGTGGTAAATGAGCCGGGTCCTGCCGTCTCGCATACTGAAGCCAAGCGCGAGATCTGGAAAATCAATGTGTGCGTGTGTAGTATTTGGGTTAGAATGGATTTATTTCTGTTTTCAGGCGTAGATGGATAGCTTTGAGTGAAAACTGGCATCTTTATTCGAAGTAAGCGTTATTTGATACATGTCTCATCTTACTTTCTTAATTGAATTTTTGTAACCAAGACGACTTGTGATAGCAATCCTGAAAGCAAACTTTAAAATAAAATCTGTTTTTATAATTAAGAGACGCGAATACATGCTTCTACTTGCGCGATAGTAATGTTTGGTGGCAACGACCCCAGCTTTCCTCCTAATTCAAAATATATTTTTGCAGACAATAGCAATCATCCCACACCAAAATCTCTAAACAACTATTCGTACATATATACCCTCGCGCACTGCGTATTCCTCGGGTATTTCTCGCGCCCTGCTGCAAATCTTTCATAAAAACCTTATTAAAACCGGTAATAAATTAGTAGAACACGTAAGTTTACATTGTCCAATTATTTATGGGCTTTTAGCTGCAATTGCATTCTTGTAAATATATCGTAATTGTACTTAAGGCTGAAACTGAAAACATGAAATTGAAGAACACAATATAAATTATTACTTTATAAATTGATTGCTAAGTTCCTCTGCAATATGCCATGGATTTACGTGAGGCCAAAATGAAAACACACAATTGAAACGCAATAATGTAATAACATCCGTCTAAACTCGCAAGTGTGATAATTTATGTACTCAGTACTTAATTAACATAGCACTAACAACACATGCTATGAACGTATATAGACCCTCCCTTATAGCCAAAAGATTATGGGAATCGCCTTCCTCCATTATGGGCATAAATAGGCTGATAATATTCAAGAATAATAATAACGCATGCAACGAGAACAGACTGAACGCAGGCAATCAAAAGGTAATAAAAAGAGTGCGGATAAGCTTACACTGTTCTATTAGTTACGGTATATGCTGCTACAAATACATTTGTGACATGCCTTGCATTGCCTTGAGCCAAAGTGCAACATCGAAATGCAATGCACGATCGAAACGCATTAAATTGAAAACGCAAGTATAAACAATCGTGCATAGCAAATGTATTCGCTGGAATAATTTCCAGATGCTCTGCCGTGCATGTCATGTATAATTGAAGCCGAAAAGCAGACAATGAGAATGTAATGAATAAATCATGTACGTGTAGCTCAATTAAATTACACAGCTACTGCAGCAACCGCATCCTGATATGCCGTGCAAGCGTAGAAAGACAAAACGAGCAGCATGCAGATCGTACCTTTCGTCCGCCAGGATCCGAAAGAATTTTATGCCGGTGTGTCGTGAAGAATTCCGACACCACTAAGCGCAGCACGATTTGTGATGACGGCGAGAATCCATGGATGCATCTGTTTGGCTAAATCTTGCATGGGTTTCGCTAAAACAAACTTTACAGCGGTAAAAGCGGCCTTTGGGACACCGCAGGCTGTAGCATATAAGGGCGCGCGAAAAGAAACGCCCCCTTTTCGCCGTGAGAGATAGGACGACTGCGCAGTTCCCGTTTTCCACTTCGGGTGGCGCTCCTATTTTCACAATCTCGAACTGCAACCTTTAGGTTCACTTGTGTAGTAAAAACTCCGGAGTTAATGAGTAACCTAGTAATAACTATAAAATAGAACAAGAAAGTAATTTAGGTAGTACAGCCCCCAAACGTTAGGATCGCTGCGGTCACGGGACAGAAAAACCGCGAAGTTTCACCCCCCTGACGCAGCTCCCAAATCTTATTTTCGGTGGTTGGTGGGCGTGGAGCTGCTCACTTTGGCAGCGGCGGCAGCGGCTCACGGACGCAGGCTAACAGCGCTCGTCTGTTTTTCAGGTTGGTGTGCACCTTTTGTTGCCTATACGTCCAGTGCCGATGCTGCCGCTGCCATAGGTGATTGTGTGATGTCTTTTGTGAAGCGTTGCATTGTTTTGGGGTAACCTGCTACAGAGCTGTAGCTCGGCTCTCTTAGCTATATGGCAGCGCACCTACTGGTCGTATTAATAACGTAGCGAAGGTGCTTTCTGAGAAGGCTCCTACTAGTATCAAAGAGGTCGTCAAAGTCATCTGTGATTTGGCCACTAAGCTTGATGCCTTCGCAGTGCATATCATAGCTCAGGTTGGTAAGATTGAAGACTCAAACTCAGAAATTAAAGTCGAGGTCGGGAAAATGCGTGAATCTGTCGAATTCATGAATACGGCCTTTGAAGTGTGAAAGATGTTGCGAACTTTCGAAGAGAACTAACAGAGTTGAGGACTCAAAACAAAGATATTGTGAAACAAAACCAAGAGATGGCTAGACAACTGACTGACGCCAAAAAGGAGATTATTGAACTTAAGCAGCACGGAAGGGACATGAACGTGGAAATCATAGGGCTTCCACGTACCGCAGATGAAAATCTAAAGGCGACAGTCGGTAAAATGGCCACCTGTTTGGGAATCAAGATGTCCGATGGAGACATTGATGTCGCACATTGTGTCCCATCCAGAGATGAAGGTAAACCAAATGTTGTAATATTTGCAACGAGGATATCCCGAGACAAATTTCTGACTGCAGCTAGGAAGACGAGGCTAAATACGAGTCACTTTTCTTTAGAGCGTAATGATCCTATCTATGTCAATGAGCATCTCTGCCTAGAAAATAAGATTCTGTTCAGGAAAGCTCGACAGGTGAAAGCAAAAAAAAAAGTGGACGTTTGTATGGGTATCTCAGGGCCAGATTCTAATGAGAAAAGCTGAGAACTCGGCGGTTGAACATATTCAATCTGAAGGTGACCTTGCCAAGATTTCGTAGGTGCTCGTGTTTAGTTAAGCTCTGTATTTATAAACATGCTTAATCCTTCATATAGGAAAGAGCAGAAATGTAATAAGTTCTCGGTTTTCCATTGCAATGTTCGAAGTTTACGGAGGAATTTTAACAATCTGCTCACCTATATAGCACTGTTAGACTTTGGTTTCGATATTATTGCTTTGAGTGAAACATGGTTGAAGGCTGATGAAACATTCAGTATGCAGGGATTCAGGCTACTATCACAGCCACGCAACTCGCGTGCGCGAGGAGGTGGTGTTGCCTTGTTTATACGGGACAATAATGCGTGCAATGTCTTGCTTGATGCATCTGTTACCAACGCAACTATAGAAACTCTGTTTATCAAAATGGAAAGAGGGCCAGTTATTGGCGTTGTATACCGCCCGCCTGGTTCTTCGATCGAAGCGTTCCTAAAGGAATTCGAGTCTGTGCTTATGAGAGTTTTCTGCATGCACTACAATAATATTGTAGTTGTTGGAGACTTTAATATTGACCTGTCATTCGATACCTGGAATGAGCACACGCTCCTCTTAAAATCCGTCAACTTGTGTAATGTCATAAATGAGCCAACGCGTATCACTGACACGTCATGTACTCTTATTGATCACGCCGTCTGCAATGTTGGCGATGATGTGCATGCTGGTGTGCTTCCTGTTCCGATTGCCGATCACTTGCCTATTTTGTTACCCTTATAAATGAGGCTCTCAATACGAAACCTTCTAGGGAAAAATTAACTACAAAGATTGACTATAAGTTACTACGAGACAAAATAAGTCAAATCGTTTACTGCGCTATGTATGACGAGGATGTAAATACAGAATACAGTAATTTCATATGCTCTCTCAAAAATGCTGTGTCACTAAGCACCACCACAACTAGTAGTAAGTACGCCAAGCCACTCTGCCCTTGGATGACACCTAGTATTCTAGAAATATTGAAACAAAAAGACCATTGGTATCACAAGTGGAAGCAGCAGAGAACCAATACCTACTACTTAAATCAATGCAAATGCTATAGGAATAAGTCAATCACTCTAATGAGGAAACGAAAAAAAAGAATACTATGCTAAGCTTATCGAAGAGGCTGGAATTTGGGAAATAGCAAAATCCGCAGTTGGTCTTGACTCAGATAAACGTGTACTGCCTGACGATATAACTCAAGACACGGTGGATCGCTTTAACAAGTATTTTGCAGACGTCGGGCGTGCTTTCGCTGCTCCGTTTCCTGACACTACAGACCACACGCGTCCCATTAGACCAGTTTTTGATAGTTTTGCCATATTTGAGATAGAAATGTCACATATCATGTCAATAGTAAAAAAAACTAGACGCCAATAAAGCGGCTGGGCTCGATGCTATTACAGTTAAATTGATAAAAAATAGCATAGACATTCTGGCAGACCATTTGCTGCACATGTTTCAACACTGGCAGGACTGTGGTATATACCCAAATGAGCTTAAGTTGGGCAAAGTTGTCCCTGTATGCAAAGATGAAGACCGATTCAGTGCATCTAATTACAGACCGATATCTGTGTTAAGTGTAATTAATACAATTTTTGAAAAAATCTATCAGTGCAGATAACATCATTTGCATCCAAACATAATATAATTTGCTCAAACCAGCATGGTTTTCGAGCACACAGATCTACATCTACTGCAGTTTTCGTATTAACCCAACAAGTTAACAAAGCCTTGAACAACAATAAGATAGCCGTCGTAGTTTTTTTAGACATAAGAAAAGCTTTCGATACCGTCAACCACAACATCATGTTAAGTAAGCTTCAGGACTGCGGTTTTCGAGGCAAAATTCACCAGCTTCTCAAATCATACCTATCCGACCGCCAGCAACGAGTAGTGATGAATGGTGTCGAGTCCTCTACTTAATCAATAGTCTCTGGGGTACCACAAGGCCTAGTTATTGGACCCACTTTTTTTTTTCCTGTACGTTAACGAATTTCCCTCCATCCTACTATATTCAGAAGCTTTAATGTACGCAGACGATACGACACTAATCTTTGTTGGTGACAGCTTAAGAGACATCGAAGATAAAATTAACGAATTGTTACAGAGAGTACAAGTATGGTTTAAACGAAACCACCTAAATATCAACACAGAGAAAACTGAATACATGGTCTTTCACTCTAGGAAAACAGAACTCGACTTTGCAGGTTTCAACTTGGTTTTAGATACGGCACTGCTACAGCTAGTAGCCTCGTTTAAGTACTTAGGGGTCATGTTTGACTCGGACATGAACTGGAAATCGCATATAGAAAAGACATGTTCCAAGCTAGCATATGGGTGTCACACGCTACTAAAAGCCCGTGAATGTTTTGGCGCATCGAATTTGCGCATCCTATATTTTGCATTCGTGCACAGTCACTTGAGCTACTGTATAGCATCGTGGGGCAGTACATATAAAACTCATTTGAAATGTATTAACCGCCTGCAAAAGAGGGCAGTCCGGATTATCACATACTCAAACAGGACGGATACTGCAAAACCACTGTTTCAAATTATGTGTGTACTTCCACTGGACTCTGTTCACGTGTCTAGTATTGCTGATATAGTGCATGCAATAATAAAACGTGATTCACATTAAGCACCTTTACGTTACCCGCGCGCTGTACAAGAGCTGCAGCGAATCACTGTTTTAATTTACCGGTAGCCAGAAATGCCTACGGTCGAAGGCTCATAGAATTTCACGGCGCTCTCATATGGAATGCGATACCGACTGATGTGAAAGAGGCTAGACATTTTTCATTGGCCATGAAGCATGCACTTCAAGCGAACTTTCTAAGTAATACGTCTGTATAGTCATTTATTATTATTATTATTATTATTATTATTATTATTATTATTATTATTATTATTATTATTATTATTATTATTATTATTATTATTATTATTGGTAATATTATTAGTATTATTCTAGTGCTATTATTATTCTGTGCTATAAGTAGCTATGTTCTGCGCTAGGTTTCTTTGTATAGTTCAAACATGTGTTTTTTGCTTTTTTCTGTTTTTAAACATTGTATCCAGTTTGATGTCCTTTGTCGCTGTATAACCGCTTGCGCAAGTTTGTAGGTATGTCACACAATTGGTCCCTCTACTAGCCAGTTAGGCTATGGGACCAAACAAGTGTTTGCGAAGTTTTTTGTTACAAGGATGTGAAAGTTACAATATAAAAAAACTGCATTACGTTTCCTTTTATCTGATTGGAGTCGCGAAGACATGGTATTTTAACCACGTCATTGACTCACCCGACTGGGCTACCTATCAGCAGCAGCTGCGACATATTTTTGGAACACCGACCATTCGATCTGCCATCGCGATGAGGACACTCGGTACTTGCCGACAACATCCCAGCGAATCGTACACTTCATACATCTAGGATGTCCTCGCACTGTGCCGGTGTCAATCAATCCATGCCTGAATTGGACAAAGTGCGCCACATATTGAAAGGCATTCGACCTATTGCCTTTAATGCCATGGCTGCGCAAAACTTAGCTACCATCACTGATGTAACGACATGCCAACGCCTTGATGCGCTGGACTCCGTTCGTCTCCAACTGGACATTGGCGACCACCTCTCCACGTCTCATGGCCATCTGCATGACCTCATCCGGGACATTATAAGTGAAGAATTGCGGTCTATGGGCTTCAAACCTCCTACACCGCGTCCTACAGAGTCTTCAGGAGTGCCCTTGCGCGACATAATCAGAGAGAAACTTACATCACTGACCGGCTCTGCGCCCGTACCGCCACCTGCTTCTCGCCCCATATCCACCTACCCTCAAGTTGCTGCCGTGCCTCCCAGTGACGCACACACAACATAGCCGCTGCCATCTTACGCGTCGGTTGCTGCCGCTCCCCCGGTGAACTACCATTTGATGCCCCCTGACCCTTCTTCGGCCCACCTGACCGTGCTATCTCCAGGTGCCTCGAACGCCTTCTACTCCCGACCCTGGCGCTCGTCCTGTCCTGTCTGCGGGCTATCACGACCACGTATCTGGCTTCTGCCAAAAGCGCCTGCAAGATGAGCGCGGAAACAACATGCGCGAATGGGATTTGTACACTGGGGCCTCTTATCAAGGTCGGCATTATTCTTCTCCCCCGCACCGGTCTCCATCTGCTTCGGCATCGACTGCCCCGCGGAACAGCCGAAACACGAGACGCCGCTCGCCTTCGCCCTTCCGCCGTTCCATTTCTCCACTTCGGCCTGCCTCATTCTCCTCTGATACTGATTCGGAAAACTAAATGATGCAGTTTGTGGAGGAAAAACTGCATTCGAAATTAGAACTGAAATTCCTCCATCAGGCCCGTGTAACATGGTTTCTGTGGAAGTGGAAGGAGTGCGAGTCGATGCTTTGGTGGACACAGGTGCGACATAGGTCGCACCTGTATATAGCAGACACGGGTCTGTTATACGTGCTGATTTGCGTGGAACATTTAAAGAAAATAATGATGCCTTACGATGTTCCCACGTTAGTTAGTTGCTGCCCAGGGGAAGGTCATTCGCCCTTCCACATTTTGTACTGTGCATGTTTTCATTGACGGCATCCGCCATCATGTCCCGTTTGCTTTCCTGTCCCGCTGCTCTCACCAACTAATATTAGTGTGGGATTTCCTATCTGCTTCCGCGGCTATTTGTGGTGGACAACGCATGGTTCACCTTACTGACACCGACTACAAACTTGACGACGACAATAAAAAGCCACTTCTTCTGGTCACTGCGAAAGACATAGAACTGCCGCCACTAGAAGAGCAAATTGTCAGCATTATGTCCAACGACATCTATCACGGTGATGTAGTGGTCTCCCCGTCACCCATTTGCGTTCGTAAAGGCATAGTTCTTCCGTCCGGCGTCGCTCGTTTTTGCAATGGCCCTGCACTTGTCACCGCCGTAAACTTTACACCGGAGAAGATTCTACTGCAACAGGGCACTACTGTGGCCTGTGTTGCCGACTTCAAGCCTGTATTTGTCATGCCAGTTCAGGCCATTGCATTCAAAGACCCTTCCCTCGGTGAGCATGTTTCTTCCTCCGCCCTTACCATCACTATCAGCAGCGACTTGGCAAATTCACAGACACAGCAGCTGCTCGCATTGTTACACAAACATTCAAATTCTTTTGATATTTGCTCGTCTAAGCTGGGCCGCAGTACTACTACAGCACATTGAATCCAAACAGTTTGGACATCTATCCTACACTGCCGACCCTACCACGTGTCTCTAGCTGAAAGAAAAATTATAGAAGAAAACGTTGCTGGCATGCTTAAACGGAAAGTCATCCGTCCCTCATCTAGCCCTTGGTCATCTCCTGTTGTTTTGGTCAGTAAAAAGAATGGCTCTGTGCGTTTTTGCGTGGACTACTGGGTGCTCAATAAGATCACACGCAAGGACGTGTACCTTTATTATGCCACGCATTGACAGCGCCCTTGATTCCCTACAAGGTGCGGAATTATTTTTTAAGCATCGACTTGGATCTGGGTATTGGCAGATTCCCATGCATGAAGACGATAAGGAAAAAATGGCGTTCGCAACCCCGGACAGGCTATACCAATTCAACGTGATGCCTATCTGCAACGCACCCGCGACTTTTGAGCGCATGATAGACACCCTGCTGCATGGTCTGAAATGGAAAAGTTGCCTTTGCTACCTGGACGACATTATTATCTTTTCGTCAACATTTCCGGAGCACCTAAATAATTGTACCAAGTTCTGACGTGCCTTGCCGGCGCAGGGCTCCAAATAAACGCTACGAAATGCTCTTGCGCTAACAAATCTATCAAGGTATTAGGACACGTCACCAGCAAAGATGGGATTCGGCCCGACCTTGACAAGATTTCTGCAGTTCTTCACTTTCCGCGTCCCGAAAGACCAAACGAGCTTCGCAGTTTCCTTGGCCTCACCTCCGATTTTCGCCGGTTTATCCAGAACTTCGCCTCTATAGCTGCTCCATTACACCTGCTACTTGCTTCCAACGTCCCTTTTCTGTGGTCTCAAGAATTTCAAACGGCATTCGACCTGTTGAAAGGGTCCCTCACGTCTGAACCTCAGCTCTGCCACTTTGACGAAGCCACACCGACTATCCTCCATACCGACGCTAGCGGCCTTGGTATAGGAGCTGTTCTTCTACAACGCGACAAGTCTTCCCTAGAGAAAGTTGTTGCATATGCCAGTCGCGTACTCACCCTTGCCAAAAAGAACTACATGATAGCTGAGAAAGAGTGTTTGGTTGTGGTTTGGTCGGTGCGGAAGTTCCGTCCCTTCTTCACGGCCGTCACTTCACAATCGTTACGGACCACCACGCTTTATGCTGGCTTTCTGCACTGAACTTGTCCAGACGCTTGGGTCGGTGGATAATATGCTTGCAGGAGTACGACTTTGACATAACTTACAAGTCAGGTAAAAAACATCAAGACGTCGATGCTTTATCTCGTTGCCTGCTTCCAACTACCCTAATTAGCGTCGGTGAGAGCTCAACCACCACATCTACCAAAGTACATACGCTCGCATCAATAGGGCAACTCTTTTCGGACGACGAGCTAAAATTTAGTTCCTGTCAGTGGTCCGATTAATACTGCCGACGCATGATGGACCTCCTTTTGGGAGCTTCTCACCTACCAAACGTGCGACTTCGTCGTCAACTCCTGCACTTTAAGCTGGACAATGGGATTCTCTATCGCCACATTTCATCGAATCCTGGCTGACACGATAGCCGTTTACGTCCAACACGACCGCAAAACTGGGATACTCTTTTATCATTCCTGACCTTCGCCTACAACACCGCGGTTCAGCGAACAACTCGCTACTAATCGTTTTACCTCGTGTGCCGCACCCCGACTACCTTTCCCAACGTCTCCTTCTTTAACAGCCATGACAATTGTCAGTGTTCTAGCGAAGAATACATTACTTGCCTGGCCCAGTCTCGCCATCGGGCTCGCATCAGTACTGAAGCGAGACAGCCCGAGCGGAAGACCATCTATGACGCATCCCATCGCGTTGTGTCTTTCCAACCTGAGGACGACGTGCTGCTTTTGACACCTACTTGCACTTTTCGCCTCCGTGAGAAATTCCAACCGCGCTTCATGGGGCCATACATAGTTTTAAAACAGACTTCGCCGGTCAATCATCGTGTGACAGCACTTGTTGCCCCAACCAACAGCCGTTACCACAGCACCGATATTGTCCACATTTCTCGCATGAAACCTTTCACGCGACGTTTCCCGTCACTTTGATTTACGGCGCCCAAGGTGTCCGCTTCTAAGTGGGGAGAATCAGTGTGAGCGTTTGTTACTTACATCGTTCTCATCCCTGCATTATCATAATCACCATCATCCGCAATTGTCTCTTTGTCCTTATGGCCACTCTGTGTCATTGTTATCGTCTGTACTGGCTCTGCCCGTTCATTTTGCGAGGTCTCCCCTCAAATAAACGCTGTCGCAACCAAGACTACCAAGACTTCATTTATATATATATATATATATATATATATATATGTATATATATATATATATATATATATATATATATATATGATGTAAGAAGGCAGGGATGGTTAGGAGAAGATGAGGAAGAAGTTTTTATGGAATAAACATGGGCTATGAGCCAGGCCACGTCGCCCAGTCATCATAGCGTCACACGAGTCGACAGGATGAAGACCTCCCAGCCCCTTCATCAGTGTCTCATCATCGACGCAGTTCTCCACAAGACGCCCTGACCATACATCGACTACGGAATCATCTCCTGGCCGCACACAGCGACCAGCACCATGCCAGAATCATCGACTGCCCTTCCCATCCCCAAGTACACCGGAGCAGCCGAATATGAACCTGTACAGGACTGGTTCGACCTGTTCGATCTCCACGCAACCGCTGCATTATGGTCGGAACGGGAGATGATCATCAACTTTACCAACTACGTCTCCGGTGAGGCCTTCATATTCTACCTCACCCACGTATTTCAAAACGACGAGTCATGGGAAAAAGATCAAAAAAAAGCAATCATTTGGTTTAAAGAAGACAACGACGACTACAACGAAGATTCGCTTATAACCGACCACCCACAGACAACCGCGCTCGGTCGCCGCAGTCAAAAGCACTGCTCACGCATTGGGACACCAAAAATGAATCGGCGTTTGAAACAAGAGCAATTAAAGCACTCTCTCAATGAGAGGCAGCCAGATCTGTTTGCAGGAAGAGCGTACCATCCACCGCACCGCGTTTCGCAACTGCCCGATCGAAAACCAACCTTTACGTCATCACTGCACGGTAGCACTCACATTAGGGAGCGACCCTGTGCACAGTATTTTACGTCTCGCGCATTTCGACCACCTCCTACTTTTCCGTCACTAGGCTCTTCAGTTGCTCACAGCGCTCACAACGCATCTCACATGCTTACTACGTTTGATATGGAGGTGAGGAACCCTGAAGATACTCAGCCAGGCTCTGGCCCTTCTGCGCAGGTGTGTGCATCAGAACAGCTTAACTCGTTAGTTACACAGAAAGACAAACATTTCCGATTGAAATCTGACCAAACTACGCCTGCTGTGGTGTCACCATCCAGTGCACGGACACCTGGGAGTCTTAACAACACAGGAGGCTCGGAACCATCAAATCACACATGTTGCCGAGAGCCAGAAGCGTCCATTAGGAACGGCGTCACAAGAGCCCCCGAAAGAAGTGTTCAGTAAATTCGAGCGCACAATCTTCATTACTCGAAATGCAGCATAACAGTCCTCTGACTACCATCTGCCTTCTGGACACCACATCAAGTTGCCCAGAAAATCAGTGCCATGGTCAAAAACGGCTGCCACCTCAGCTCGTCCCACATGAACACCATCAATGTCAGCAGAAGCAAGCCCAAGAACAACAGAGTCTCCATGGGCTACATCAGCAAGGATGACTACGAAAGGAAAAATCTTTGGAAGAACATTCGAGGATTAAACAATGGCGTCTACAAGCGGGTCAAGTGAAGCAACGACAAATTAAAAATGTCTTGCTTAAAACAAACAAGTCTTCTAATTCAAGACATTTTCGCAAAAAGGAACATCGCACAAGTTTTCTCCAGAAGAGATCAATATTCACTCTACAATCAAAGCTGTTCAGACAATAGCACACAAAGCGACGAAGAAGGCACAAAATCACACCCTGCATTACGGAAGGACGCAGAAATCACCGCATCAGTCTTGGTCAACAAACGCGCAGACGGGTGGCACTGCATGTGTACCAATCAAGGCAAAGAGCACGACGCCTACACAAATCATGCTGCTGGTTCTCCAAAGCCTTCGCACCAAGTTCATTCTTTGCAAGTATACAATCAGTTTCATCATCTGCAGTTTTAACCTTCAAGGTGTACTGGTGTTTTTCAGCACGCAACAGTCAGCCTCGCCCACCAGAACTCCAGCCCTTGCAGGACTGCTGCACTCTCCTGTGAAGCTAAAGTGTGTTTACGGAAATTTCCTGGGACATGGAACGATCTTCCCTTTTTTGACTGTGTTCACTTCTAAGTCGTGCAGCATGTTTATGTTCAGTTTATAAATTCTGTTCGTCTGACGCAACTTCTTTCTGGGGGAGGGGGAATCCTGTGACGTAAGAAGGCAGGGATGGTTAGAAGATGAGGAAGAAGTGCTTATACATGGGGTATGAGCCAGGCCATGTCGCCCAGTCATCATAGCGTCATATATATATATATATATATATATATTTATTTATTTATTTATTTTCACATACTGTTAACCCTTTGCAGGGTTATTACAGGAGTGGGAGCGAAGGGGAACAAAAGAAAAACAGAAAACATTCACATCAATAGTAACAATCAATTTGGACCGAGCAGCCCTTCTCAACAAGTTCAAAATTAAGGAGGCTGCATGCACGAGTTAAAGTGGTAGTGGGCGAAAGAAAAGAAGGATAATAAATCATAGCTGTAAAAGTTGGTGCAAATACAAATGTTGGCAAGTAAGTCAATTCAAGGAAGTACACAAGGAAATGAAAATACAATACATACTATGTAATCAGCGTTATGGTTAAGTACTATGTGTATTTTGCAACATTGCTAGAAAGTCATCAACTGTACGCTGTTCGGCTATAAGTCGGTCAAGAGCATTCCATTCTCGAATGCATCTAGGAAAAAAAGAATAATAGAATGTGTTATTGTTGCAAGAGTACTCTTGGAGTGTGTGATCATGTGTGTGACGTGTTTGCCTTGTTGTCTTGGTTTTCACGTATTTAGCGTGGTCTATTTTAAGACAGTTGTGCAATAACAGGTATAAGAACTTTAGGCGATGAATTTTTGCTCGACTTTCGAGTGTCGGCAAATCTGCGTGGCGTAGTAATTGTGTTGGGGAGTCGAGGCGACGATACCGGTTAAAAATAAATCTAATCGCTTTGCGCTGCACTCTTTCAAGCGTGCTGATACCACTATCCGTGAATGGAAACCAGATTATGCTCGCATACTCCAAGATTGGTCTGACAAGTGTGACGTATGCTAGGAGCTTAGTGTCGCGGTCAGCGTGGCGCAGCGTCCGCTTAAGGAAGAATAATTTTTTTAAGGCTTTCTCGGCTATGTTTTCTAGGTGCACTGTCCAACTGAGATCGGAAGTTATAGTCACACCAAGATATTTATACTGGCTTACATTTCGTAGCACGATGTTGTTGTAACCGTAATGGAAAGGTAGGCGTGATTTCTTTTTTGTTACTTGCATGGCGACTGTTTTGTCGGAATTAATCACCATTTGCCAGTTAGAACACCATCGTACAACGTCGTTCAGGGCATCGTTCAGTTCAGTTTGGTCTCTGGAGCTTTTAACCTGTTTGTACAATATGCAGTCGTCTGCAAAAAGCCTTATGTTTGCGTTAATGTTGACTGTTAGATCGTTTATGAATAGAAGAAATAATATCGGTGCCAAGACGGATCCCTGAGGAACACCGGACGTAACGTTTAATGTGTCAGAGACGTGTTCACTGCAGTGTACAAATTGTTGGCGACCGGACAAATAGTTGGATATCCAACGGGTCACTGGCCCATCCCCGAGTTTGCAAACCAGCTGGTAAACTAGCTTTTCATGGGAAACCCGGTCGAACGCTTTTGAAAAATCCATAAAGATTATATCAATTTGGGAGTGTTGATTAATGGCTTCGGCCAGATCGTGAATTGTTTCAGCTAGTTGCGTTACGGTCGATAGGCCCTCTCCGAAAACCGTGTTGGTTGGGGTGTAATAGGTTGTTTTCTTCGACAAACTTTGTAATGAATTTAAGGATAATGTGCTCGAGTAGCTTACAGCTAGTGCAAGTTAAGGAAATGGGCCTGTAGTTTGATGGAGTCGATTTGTCCCCAGATTTATGCACTGGGATTATTTTTGCAAGTTTCCATTCAGAGGGAATCTGCGAATCTTGAATAGATTTTGTAAATAGTAAGCGCAGGTACTTACTAACCGGTTCCGCATACCGTTTGAGAAAAGCATTCGGTATCCCATCTGGACCACAACTCTTTTATCATCGAGGTTTAACAGTAGATTCAGTATACCGCTTTCAGTTATTTCCGGAGTTTTAGATAACTTCTTGTCAGTGGGTGGCCTAATCTCGGGATGATGCACTAGCCCATTATCGATCGTAAAGACGGACTGAAAGTAGCGGTTGAAATTGTCTGCCTTATCTTTTGTGTCTATCGAGGGGGAGGCGTTTTGGCCACTGTGTTTGCCACTTACATAGCGCCAAAATTTTCCTGGCGAGGTTTTGATGAATTTTGCTAGCGTGGTACCAAAATAGTGAATTTTTGAAGAGCGTACTTTGCCTTTCAGTGTTCTTGATAAAGTGGCGATCTGAGCGGTGTAGCCAGCTCGTGAGCTAGACCTCCTAGCTTTCCTCAGCCTACTGATTTTACGTTTTATATGAATTATGTCACGTGTGATCCAGGCATTATGCTTTCTTGTAATTTTTCGCTGTGTGGGGACAAAGTTCTCAATGCAATGAATGACACGTGCCTTGAATTGTAACCATATGTGATCCATTGATAAATTTTTGTCCATGCAAAGATCATAGAAGGCAAGAAATTCGTGATTAAGATATGTTATTATTGCTGCGTCGTCTGCTCTGTTAAAGGCAAGAACGTGTCTATCGGGGCTATGGATTCTAGAAAGACCAGATAGAGGCAGTGTGCATAGGACTGAGTTGTGATCAGATATTCCGTCTAAGATTTCGATGCGCGCCTGGTCTTCTGGAAAATGATCACTAACGAGCACAACATCTAGAATAGAGCTGGATACGCCCTGTACACGTGTGGGGACGCGCACCAGTTGTTCGAGGTTAAAATTGAACAACATATCTAATATGACGTCATTTGCAGCACTTCGCACTTTTTTTGATGACCATTCTATTTCAGGCAGATTGAGATCTCCAGCCATGATGATCATACCACCCGTCACGTGATCGTGCATATAATCCAGAAGAAGTTCCAGATAACTTGTCTCAGCATTAGGTGGTCGGTAAATAACTCCAACAAATACACAGCCCTTTTGCAGCTGCACTTTGCACCACACCGCTTCAATGCTAGGGTTGCCCGGTAAGACAGAGTAGAGCAATTCCTTCTTGAAAAAAAGTGCCACGCCCCCTCCTCTAGTCTCTCTATCTTTGCGCACAATCACATAACCTGGCGGCGTGACCTCATGGTCTAGGATGTCCGAGTACAGCCATGTTTCCGTGACAGTAACTATGTCAGGTTTAATTTCTAGAAGGAGAGCTTCGAATTGATCTACTTTATTTACAAGACTACGTGCGTTCACATTCAATAGGGTTACTTCTGTCGACTTCGAGTGACTCTTTTTTCTATGCCAACTTCGTTTTTTGTCACTGCAATTATATCTTCTCGTTCACTATCCCAAGCAAAAAGTTGACCGTTGATTCGCACTTTATCGCGCACCAGTGACACCCTTTCCTGCCTGTCCCGGTGTTCTTTCGTTCGATCCCACAGTTTCTTTCTAATGTCCCGAGTATTACGAGAAAGTCTTCACTGATAGAGAAACCTGAGCCCTTCAGCTTTGAACACTGTCTGAGGATTGAAACTTTGTCTCGATGATCGAGTAGTCTTAGAATAATGGGTCTGGGTCTGGATATACCAACTGGCTTCTTTTTTCCTAGACGGTGGATTATTTCGATTCCCTTGGTTTTTATCTGTAGCACACCATCTAAAATCTTCTTTTCGACCAACTCGACAAGCATGTCTGGCGATTCATTTTGTTGTTCTTCAGCACCGTAAATGACAAGGTTGGACCGACGGCTCCGGTTTTCTAGATCATCCACTTTCATTTGCATAGCCTTTAGGTTTTTTTCTAAGTTAGATATTCGTTTATTGCACTCAGTGACCTGTTTTTCAAGGCCAGTTATCTTTTCAAGTTTTTTGTCAATCGCGTCAAGTCTGATGTTTGTTGCGGATTTTTCTTTCTTAATATCTTGAATGTCTCCTGCAATTTGCTTTAGCTGTTCGGCTATGGCGTCTAGTGCAGGGCCTGGGTTCAACTCAACATCTCCGCTCAACAGTAGCAACAAGCGCAAGGAAACAATCAGTTTACAAAAGGTTTCACGAAGCGACCGTGGGCACGGCAGCAGAATTAGGCAAACATCGTTACTGCGAAATGACTTGTCATAGCGTCTGCTCACCTGCGGGATAAACAGGAACGGGTTTGAAGGCTGCATCTTTACGACGCCGCCGTGCCCACTGCCGATTGTGCCGTAAGCGCTGTCTTTTAAAGGATCGTTACATGGTGACGTCATCGGTGATCCCAGAGGCTCTGACGATGTAACACCAGCGCCATCGTTGAAGGACCGGTAGCGTTCGTCAGTTGAGGCTGGGTTTATCAGAGATCCATATCGCCGTTGAAAGTAGGTCGAAGCATTGGTTGTCGCTCCGCACATGCTGCAGAAAGGCCTAGAAGAAGCAGCAGGGTTCCAATCTGCGGGATAAACAGAACGGGTTTGAAGGCTGCATCTTTACGACGCCGCCGTGCCCACTGCCGATTGTGCCGTAAGCGCTGTCTTTTAAAGGATCGTTACATGGTGACGTCATCGGTGATCCCAGAGGCTCTGACGATGTAACACCAGCGCCATCGTGGAAGGACCGGCAGCGTTCGTCAGTTGAGGCTGGGTTTATCAGCAGATCCATATCGCCGTTTGAAAGTAGGTCGAAGCAATTGGTTGTCGCTCCGCACATGCTGCAGAAAGGCCTAGAAGAAGCAGCAGGGTTCAATCTGCGGGATAAACAGGAACGGGTTTGAAGGCTGCATCTTTACGACGCCGCCGTGCCCACATTATATTATATATATATATATATATATATATATATATATATATATATATATATATATATATATATAATATTGCTACGGTACTAGCCGGGCTGTGGTATATGCCGGTGATGTGACTGCCTCATCTCATACTGAAAATAAACCCAGACATCCTTTATTCAACCGTAAGAATATGTGTGTTGCCCTGCTGGCGATGATGGTGCCGCAAAATTTCTCAAAGTGGATACGCTCACCAGGCAAAACCATGTACGAAATAAATTACTAGTATTTTTTGTTATTTAGTCAATAATATAATCGGATTGTCCCACAAGTATTCTCTGCCAATCAAAGTAATTGAGCTTAGGACCTCAAGTATATTGTCTCTCACTGTCTTCCAGGTATTGCTTCTGAATGTAACGAAAACACTCTGATGTTTATATTGATTCGTACTCATGATAATATTAGACGAATCAGGCAACGATATACTTTATGCCACCCTAAACAAATACACCTTATTTTACTATGCTCATTCGGCAACCAAGGTTGGCCCGATGTGTTGCCGACTGCTCACCCCGAAGAGTGCTTGGCCAACGGCTCCTAGAAAAAATATGCCTGGAACGTCGCTCTCTTTTCAATTCGGAGCCTCCTGCCAGCACCTAATCTTGGAGGCCATGCCTCCTGTCTTATGTTGCGACCAGCCGCCACGTGAGACCGCTCACCTCCATACCGCACAGTCACGTGATATAACCGTACCACTCTGTCAAGTGACATCACAGCTGCTCGGGGGCAACTGTGAAAGCATTGCTGTGTTCAAAGGGGCGGCCGTCGGAGACGCTCGCCTTCGTAACGAAGGAGGAGGGTAAAATCATTGGGTTGGGCAGCGCATTTGCGGCTCACGTTCCAGGCATAATTTTTTTAGGAGGCTTTGGCTTGGCACGCTCGACGTTCACTCGGCCACTGACGGTGGCCAGAACCACCCAGCCGACCTGCGTTCGGCGCGCTTGGCATTCACTCATCCACCCACGCTGGCCCAAACTACGCCGCCGACCAAGTGCCAACATAGCCGGCGGCGCACCTCGGGCCGCGACATTACATTCCAACGCCGTTCCATGGATCGGCGGCTAACGCCCCCAAGCCGTAATATTTAGTGAACCGAAAAGTAGATTTATTTTTTTTCTTTAATTAGTGAGGTTGAGGGCTCGTACTTTGCAGCGAAGGGTTTATTTTCACTTGTGCCTTGACTTTAGCCACCAATCAGATAGCCTCCTTCTAGTTAATTCTATCCGCTTAAAGTCTATTTTGCCCTTCCTGTCCCTCAAACCCAGTGCTTTGAAAAACTCTGCGCCATCATCCTGAACTATAGAGTGAAGCCCTTTACAGAACATTATCAAGTGTTCGGCACTTTACCCTTTCTCTCCACACGCACTGCATACCATGTCTACCCCCTTGTATTTGGCTCTATATGCCTTTGTTCGCAATATTCCCGTCCTGGCCTCAAACAGTAGAGAACTGCCCCGAGTATTACCCTAGATCATTTCCTTGGCAATTTCCTGCTTAAAAGTTCAATAGATCTCTAGTGCGGACTTCTTAATCATGCCAATTCTCCACATATCGGTCTCAGTTTCCTTCACCTTCTACTTAACCGATAATTTTTTTTGGTTTGGCCCCCTGATGTTTTCTACGTATTTACAAGTCAATTTTCTGGTTCGCTCGCTACACTTTGTGTCTACATTCTTCATGTACAAGTAGATGAATACCTTCCTAGCCCAATGCTGGTCCCCCATTTCTCTCAATCGCTTCTCAAATTTTATCTTGCTGCTAGCTTCCCTGCCCTCAAATGATGTCCATCCCATATCACCTTGTAATCCCTGATTTGGTGTATTCCCGTGAGCTCCTAAAGCAAGCCTACCTATTCCACGTTGCTTAATATCTAATATTGCTTGAACTTCTGATCTCACGCACAAAACCGCATTGCCGAACGTCAGCCCAGAAACCATGACCCCTTTCCATATTCCTCTCACAACATCATACCTATTGTAATTCCACAGTGCCCTATTTTTCATGACTGCTGCATTCCTGTTACCTTTAGTCGTCACGTATATTTCGTGTTTCCTCAGATACTCGGTCCCATTGCTTATCCATACGCCCAGATATTTGTATTTATCTGTTATCTCTAGCGTGACCTCCTCTATCTTAAGCTCACTACCCTCATTATCATTAAAAATAATGACTGCTGATTTTTCCTTACTGTATCTGAAATTTAACCTATCTCCCTCATTACCGCAGATGTCCATCAATCTTCGCAAATCTTCTTGTTGTCGGCCATAAGGCTCAGGCTCGTTTAAATGTACATGTAATGTGTGTCCGTTGCAATAAATTATCCTCTGTGTCACGCTTCCTGTCATCCATCCTTCTAGGATTATACGCATTGAGATGTGATACACCTAACATTACAACTACACTGACTTTCATTTCTGTTTAGGCCAGGTGAATGAGCTGGTCAGCTATTCTACATCATTCTTGTTAGTTTTTTTCTTTGGGTGTTGAAGGGACACTAAAAAGCGAAATAGTTTTTTGCATACTATTGAAGTAGGATTTCACAGCACCACTCTTAACACGGCACAACGATTGGCAAGTGCGAAACCGCGCAAAGAAAATGTCTCACCTAACGCCAAGACATCATTAATTTTGATGACACTTACTGGTTTCTACATAGCTTATAATCGATAAAAATGAAGGACATTGTCATCTGTGGGTGTCATAGCCCTAGCATACGAAGTTTTAGAAAATATCACCGAGCCAAACGCAAAATTATAAAACATACATTTAAAAACTTTTGACGTCACGCATGGACATTTCGGCACAACTTTTAATAGTGAAACTTTAACCTTGATTTTCTCTGGTAATCATGAACTTGAGATTGTGAAACATGTGGCATTTGGCATTAGAGTTCTCAGATTGAAGTTTGCCAATCTAAACAAGGCCACTGTTTCTCTTCAGTATCCTTGTAATGCTTTTGTAAAATACAAACAAGAAGCTTGTGAATCAAGAGCAAAGCTGCACAGCAAAATGGTGTTGGGAGTACAGAGTTTGTACAATGTGATTTCACCCATGTTGCATTGCTGCAGTGAAGGGAACCAAACTGCTTGAGACTACAGCAGATGAGGCGTCTAAATCCCTCCAGCGTTTCCCTCCACAGTTTCAACCACATGGGTTCAATAGTGGCAAAACATGACATTTATTCAACTTGTTGTTTACAACTCTATCATAAACAGAGAATAACACATACAATTTTCTTGGTTTGAACGTTGTTTTTTGATCTTTCAGTGGATAAGTTGTCTTGAGGTAACACTGGTATTATTGAAAATAGAATCATTTTGAAGAATACATTCAATAGCTCTTCTGCTAGCTTCCTTTCTGATACGCATTAATGACAATCACATTCATCGGCAATTGTCAGAACTGTCACCCTAGTGGTAAATTTACCATGCATCAATGTTTCAGCAAAATTAACTTCCTGGATATGACAGCATCTATTGAAACATTTTTTGTTGTGAGGTGTAAAAAAAGACAAATTTACCGCCCGCACCATAAACATATAGCAGGCAATGCCAATCAGAAAAGAAAAATGAACAGGGCAGAGCCAAGTGAAATTTTGAGGGGAAGTGTGTGCAGGAAAAGTGGACTCCACCCCCAGTCAAACCAAACAAAAAGAAA
This sequence comes from Rhipicephalus annulatus, assembly GCA_013436015.1. Taxonomy (NCBI): domain Eukaryota; kingdom Metazoa; phylum Arthropoda; class Arachnida; order Ixodida; family Ixodidae; genus Rhipicephalus; species Rhipicephalus annulatus. The sequence goes on along the minus strand of WOVY01001459.1, from coordinate 511,880 downwards.
AAGATCTTGGTTTGGTTTACACTGTTGTTCTTGCTGCTAACATGTTTGGCCAAATTTAATCTTCAGTGGTGAATTCTTGTAACGCGCATCTTAATGGGGCTGTCTTGGAGTTCTTGCTTTTACAGAGAAATCAAAGGTTACGCTATACCTAATGCCAACAAATAGCCAACTATATTACATAGACTACACAAGCCATCATCTATGACATGGCAAAGAAGAATTATTCGTCAGACAGGCAAAGCGTTTAGGAAGCGTCTGTAGCAACGATCACTATGCTCACCAATTAGGCAAGCTAAAGGAGACATTTGGTAAGATGACCTGCACAACATTCTAAACAAAATTCAAAATGAAGCTTGAAAATTAGGAAATAGTCACTAGCTACACATGCCCCATAGCACAGCCTAACCAGCCGGTAGCCTTTGCAATCGAATACTGAAACGCACTTCCAAACTTAAATAATATCCTTCGCGAGTATTACCCAACGTCAACACGCAACGAGCCGCTTCGCAAAACGTTCCCCGACATGTTAGTGCATGCAAAAGTAAACCCGCATTTTTTTGTACACATAATACCTAGTCTAGTAGTCGTCCAAGATTTCAGACGTACAAACACTTTCAAGATTATGTTAGAATTAAAAGCAGTAGAAGTGATTTATGCATAGTATAAAATCTAGTTTTACCTGCACTAATTTAAACATTATCAACATGATTAAATATACATATTGTCACAAACAGGACAACATTTTAACATGGTGTAGTAGCACAACTTCGACAGGGACACATATTACAAGAAAACACGACACTCGCTTTTTTTGTCCTCTGTGTCCCCGTCGAAGTTGCACTACTACACCACATGTTAAAATGATAGCTCACCCACTAGCCCAGCTCTCAATCCTACTGAACAAACAGGACAACCTGGTAACGTTTCGTTAAATAGGCATCAAGCAAGCATGGCGAATAAGTGGAAGCAATGGCGCAGCATTTTAGAGTAGCAGGACATATCTTCAACGATCTTAAACCTTAAATACAGTAACCAGCTTTTGGGGACAAAATCGCCGCACCTTATTTACAAGCTTAATACATTCCAGCCAACAAGTATAAATGTTTCAAAGGGGGCACTTGAACCAATTTGACATCGCACATTCACAACGAAAACCTATACAAAATAAGCCATTCTTCAAGGAATTTCTAAGGCTAATTATCCCCATTGTCAGGTGGTGCTTCCTTGAGGCAAAGATAATTCAGCAAAATTTCTTCTCCTTTTCTACCCATCCATTCAAAACCGTTGCTCTCTCCTGCCCCTCATTTTTTTCTGTTTCGTGGGCTTTTGATTGTGTCCCCTTTTACCCTGGCGCAACCCATCACAGAAGATCGGCTTTTGACTCACCCAATTCAGCATGCCGACTGCTCGTTTTCATCTTCCCGTTTTCGCATGTGGCCTTCCCTGCTTTGTTTAAGTTGGGGGAGAGGGTATGAAGAATATACAAAATGCACTAAGGTAGGCAAGAGATGAATTTTGGCCTTGTTGGTACAACATATGTGAAATGTTTTGTGGTCATTTGCTGATTGTTAGCACCAGTGTGTGTAGGTTCCCGTCGTCTTGATAAATCTGCTTTACACAATTCAGATAGGTCCGCAGTTGCAACCTTGAAGAAGTCTGCATGTTGAGACGATGGCTCTAGCGAAAACCCGTGTTCACAAATGTTTCATCTCCTAAAGCTGGTCTTCCTCTCAACTTCTGTGCTTTTTGGTCTCATAACATGACACTTCTGATTTAAAAAAAATAATAAAATTGGTACTGCCTTGTATAACTCGTGTTAGTAATAGCTCAATTTTGTCTGTGTTTTGGTAGATTTTCAATACACCCATTGTCTTGGTTTATATTGAGCAATCATTTGACTGAGTTAGTGAACCAACGATTGTTCTTCATCGTTTATTTCCTGCCATCTTTTGTTTATTTTCTGCCATCTTGCGTATACAGACTAGTACGTAATATGCTAAAACTGAAAATATGAAAGAAACAAAAAGAATGATGTTTATACACAGTAGCACCGAAATTAGGATATTTATTATTGCATCATTTTATTTTATTAGGAGCATGTCAAGTGCCGGAGGCATGACTGCTGGCTAACTAATGAAGAGTTCATTCCTGGGCGAAAGTGAAAAACATTTTACCCCCGGCCAACGCTCATCTACAACTTTTTTCGATGGTTCATTAATTCAAATAGCATAACGATTTTAAAAGTGGGCCAAATGCGACGTATCACCCTAATTTGTTATGCAGCACTGAGCAGCTGACTCGTTCATCACACAGTGTTAGCGCAGCCGATTTTACCTGGTTGAAACGCTCCCATTGCAGATCGGCCACAGCATAAGAGTGACACGGGATCCTAAAACCAGCCACGTGTTTAAATTACACACACAATAAATGGACATCATGAGTACACGTACTGCAGCAAGAGAAATACGCAACACGTACGGCGGAAGTACGGTAAACAATGAAAGTCTTATTTTTATTGTCAAGATCTGTATTAGCCTTCACAATAATCTCATCAGGCTGCTGTACAAACCCAGCAACTTGCACAGCGAGAACGTTTTCGAATTGTGGTACATTAATACAGAGCGGTATTACCACCACTGCCACGAAATTAATGGTGCAAAAGCGCGTTCACCCGGAGATTAGTTAGAGGTTGACAGCTTACCCGTCCTTGACACGAGGTGCACTATGAAGCTGTGAACATTTGTGTTCATTACTGTGGTCACTTAAGAGTAGATTTATCGCGAGGAAGAGTGGTTGCGACAAATGAACACGTAGCTTGAACTTCGCGCTGGTCCAACGACAAAACCGGAAGCCGTCATTTCCTGACAGGAAACTGACGCAGTGCCAACGAGCCAACGTAAGCCTAAGTTGTTGCGAGCAAAATTCAACGTAGCTACCACCACAAATACAGCAGCGATGACCGGCGATTCGTGGTTAATATTTTTTCGTTTTTATATTTCATTTTAAATGTTTGATGAAAACATTCTCTTCACATGCTTGAATTCTATAGTCATGATCATCAGTAAGCCCACCAAAGCTGAATGCGGTACTTCAAGGCACCCAAAAATGTCACTATTATTATTATTATTATTATTATTATTATTATTATTATTATTATTATTATTATTATTATTATTATTATTATTATTATTATTATTATAACTTGCAGAGAAATCGCAAGGCTCCTCCGTAAAAGGAGCAGAGCCACAGTCACGCGCGTCCTCAGCACTGCCTTAGAACACTCGTATGCGAGGCCTTGGAACAAGAGAAAAATTATCACATCGAGGAAATGAACAAAATCATAACTACATTGATTCCTAAAACGCAACTGCAGTTAGGTTAAAGCACTAGGGCAAGAAGTAGGTAAACTCTCCCAAATCACAAAAAAATGAAAGAAAGAAACAACAATCTACAAAAGCTACCCACTCAAGATCTAAAGTTGAATTAACTGAGCTAAAAGGGCTGATTAACAAAAAGAAAATTGCTGACATGGGGATTCATAGCACCAAAGAATTAGATGAAGAATTCAAAGAAAGGACAAAGCATGACAACAGGAAACTAATTATGAATGCACACTCCAACAGAGAGAGTAACATATTCTGCAGTCTCAACATCTATAGTAAAGTGGTAGAAGACTTTTACTACAGCTCACGAATAAGCCACTTCGCAGAGAAAGAAGCCAAGGTTCAACAAAACACTTGAACTCCATGAGTAAATATAAACAAAGTTAGAAAAAAACATAAAATCAGAAGCCTAACCAGGAACGAATCTCCTTGGATACACTACCCTGAGAGAATGAAATAGAGCCCTACAAAACATGACAAACAAAAAATTATGCGGCGAAATTGTTGACCCGATCAAAGATGGAGATCTTGTGTTTAACAAGCTTGTGACACTTTCTGCACAATGCCTCACGTACTGGTAAATCAAATGTACAACCAAACTGTAAAAATGCGAATACCAAACAAATACAGAAAAAAAAGATATGAAAGATTGCAAGAATTATACATAGATCAACAGATGTCCCATTGTGGATCATAGCCATGCGCTGTGAAACTGAAAAATCTGCGAAACGGAACACATTCATTTACTTAGCTTGCAGAGACTAATAAAAGGCATTCGACTCGGTAGAGATACCAGCAGCCTTAGAGTAGCTAGTGCATAATGCATGCATGAATACCCTAGCCAACATCTACACAGAGTTTGCAGCAAACACAGACAGACAGACAGACAATGAACTTTATTAAGGCCTTGAGGTGAGACTAAAAAGTCCCTTTATGAGGGAGGAGCTGTCGCAGAGCAGAAAAAATTTATTCGTGAAGTGGATCTGGCAAGGAGACGCAATCTGAGCAATATTTACAGCATGCTTAGCAGAAGTACTTGAGTCACCATGTTGATAAGATACATGAATAAACATTTACAAAGAATACCTTGGTACTTACGCTTTGCAAATGACATTTTGCTTTTCAGCAGTGGTGCCGTTCAACTACAATGGACTGAAGGTCTAAACCGAGAAAGTGTTCAAGTAGGGTTACAGATAAATAGGTAAAAGACAAGCATCCAATGTTAGGAGGCCAAACAAGAGAGCGAGAGTTCGCAACAACACACTAGAATCCTTACAATATATATGTATTTAAGTCAGATATGCACAGGACACACTATTCATGAAAAGGAAATTCACCAAACAATATGGATGGGCTAAAGCTTTAATGGCAAACATTCCCAAGTCATAAAAGGCAATTTACAACTGTCCCCAAAGCAGAAAGTGGTCCACTATTGTATGCTGCGAGTACTAACATATGGTGCATAAACTTGAATGATAGTAAAAAAAGAAGAAAAAAATCCAGAACAGACCAAGAACTATGCAAAATAGAAACAGAAAATGGTTAGCATAAAATAGAGATATTAAAAAAGCAGAGCTCCATAGAGAGCAAACAGGGCTAGATGACATTCTATCTGACATTAAGAAAAAAAAGATGGACCTGGGCAGGCCAAGCAATGTGAAGGAGAGACAAGTGACCAGTTAGAGAGATTGTGTGGCTATGAAAAGATGGGAAAAATAGCTGAGAAAGGCAAACGGCTAGATGGAATTTGCACGCATAAGATCGAACAAGCTTGCACAGGGTTGGGAAAATTGTAGGTAACTAGGGGAAGCCTTTGTATAGCATTGGACATAAAAAAGGCTGATATACAAGAGCATGTGTTATCGAGCTGTTGCACATCGCAGGTTGGTTTCAATACCAACAGATTATTCAACTCACATCGCAGTGCTACTGCTTACGTATTGTAGTTGTACTACCATTTGCTTTTCGACAGGTTTCTAGCAATACTGAAACATATCTGGAACATTTAGCAGAACCATGTACAGCCAAGTCCCCGACTCTGTATAGTGCATCTGCAGCCAGGCTTAATTCGTGGTACCTTGCGGAAGTTGTGGGCTCCGACGTGGTGTGCCCAGGAGCACGCGTGACCTAATAGACATGCTGGGCTGCTTCGCACAAGAGTGACCATGTTGAAAGGTGTGCCTGTTTAACCGTAGATGCATGGTTTCTCAGGGCGCTTTCAGCACGTGAATTCTAAGAGATGACGCGTTTCGACTGATAACTCATGCCTGACTGGGCACTTGTTATTGTGCTTGGTCAAGTATGATATGGTTGGCATTGGAAAACTTCTTTTGCACCAACCACTCCAGTTCCAAACTAAAGCACATTGCATGAAGGAGGTAAAAAAATAAGCGCGCCTGCCTCCACAATTCGGATTTTAAAATTTTACATACTTGCTAACACAACCAAATGAAGGCATGACTTCCCCGAAAGGCCATGTTCTACAAGAAGTGAGTGCTCTTTTTGGGGAAGAGTAAACACGGCGAAGCGGCAGGGAACATGCCGATAACCAAGCAATTCTTGTTCACTGTCCAGGCTTTCCTGCTAGTCATCACAACCAGCACGTGTCAAGCGTTTCTTGTGCATGCCGCAAGATACGACAGCGTATTCTGCCAGAACTGGTCACCAACGGTTCTACATCTGATTGGACATCGTGACCTATTCTCAAGCGGGACAACACCACTGCTGGCTATAAAGGACGGCCCACAGCATTTCTTCTTCAGTGGGCACGGCGAAGTGGCAGGGAACATGCCGATAACCAAGCAATTCTTGTTCACTGTCCAGGCTTTCCTGCTAGTCATCACAACCAGCATGTATCAAGCGCTTCCTGTGCATGATGCAAGATATGACCGCGTATTCTGCCAGAACTGGTCACCAACGGTTCCACATCTGATTGGACCTCGTGACCTACTCTCGACCGGGACAACACCACTGCTGGCTAAAAAAATTGCCCGCAGCTTCCCTCGGGCGAACACTGAGGAGGATGCGGAGCATATAATTGGTTAACGGGGTGTTAAAGTGCGACTTACTTGGGTCGATGGCTAAATTGGTTAACGTGGTTGTAGGAGGGGGTGTTAAATGAGTGAACACGTACACACGTATGCGAAAGGGCGGCGCTGGTCGAAGGGACGTCGATCATTGTGTTTGTGGATTGGTTGGAATTCATTTCACCGCGACCTTGGACGTCGACGCGCCGTACAAACCAACCGACGAGCGGCAACTGAGCGAGCGAGCGCCGACCTTGAGTATATATACAGCGCGACGGCGCATGCACTGTCAGCTGTTGAATGTTCTCGAAGGAGAAGCGCGCGCGCGGCACAGATGGCGACGGCGCGACGGTGCATGCGCTGTCAGCTGTCGAATGTTCTCGAAGGAGAAGCGCGCGCGGCACAGATGGTGGGCGACGGCGCGACGGCGCATGCGCGCGCGTCAGCTGTCGAATGTTCGAGAAGCGGTGCGGACGGCGCGGATGGCGCACTACAAGGCGCGAGTATAAGATGCTTCCGCATCTAAAAGGACGGCCCACAGCATTTCTTCTTTAGTGGGCACGGCGAAGCGGCAGGGAACATGCCAATAACCAAGCAATTTTTGTTCACTGTCCAGGTTAGTTCAACCCATTCCAAAGTACGCAGTGATGATCGTACACTCTTTGTTCTGCCGTGCCCACAGACATGTGTTCTTATTGCGTACAGTTGTTTTCATGCCTGTAAACTCGCCGTCTGCAGTGACGTAGAGGAAAATCCTGGTCCAACAGTCGAAGAAATGTTTGAGCAACTAATGAAGGGTCAGTCATAAATTTAACAGAGCTTTCTGATATCCGAAGTAGGCTGACAGACAACGAAAATGCTGTAACTTTTTTAAATAACCGTCGGACCGAACTGGATAAGGTATTACACGATGTACGCGTAAAAATCTTCGCAAATGCAGACACTACAGGATAAAGTACTTTCCCTTGAGAATATATTTAAGCAACAGACAAGCAAAATAACTGACCTTGAAGACCGCAGTCGACGGTCCAGTCTTATTGTCTATGGTATTGAGGACAAGGCTGATGAAAGTGATCAAGTGTTGCGTGCGCAAGTCATCGATAATGTGTTCACAAAAATACTCAAACAAGCCAGCAAATCTGTTGCAAGAATTCACCGTCTCTGGAAGCGAGTTGAAAATAGACCAGTGATCGTATATTTCCAGGATTTCCTAGAGAAGGAAGCTATCCTACGTAGTGCCAGCAAACTCAAAGGCACTAATATATTCATCCACAACGATTTCAGTCAATCCACACTACGCAAGCGCAAACTGTTATGACAATCCGCGAAAGCTGACAAGGCAAACGGCAAAAGCGTCTCGCTTATCTATAATAAGCTGAAGATCGATGGTGTAATTTATACCTGGGATGAGACTAGGCAACACGCATTGCCTTGAGCACTTGTGTAACTCGTGTTAAACCCTTTCCGGGTACTGCGCACATGGCATCTGCAAACAAAGTCACACCTGCCGAGCCTTGACGAAAAGCTTGCGGTGCACCAAAACAGCTAAGGATCCTAAATGTGAATGCCCGAAGCATAGCAAATAAAACTGCTGAGTTAGAAAGTATCTTGTACAAATATGATCCCCATCTGATGGTCATAAGCGAAACACGTTTGCACGATGGTGTCAGCGACGACTGTATTGTACCAGACTCGCACCAAAAATTCCGTCGCTACCACTCTTCTCGGGGAGGGGGAGTTGCTGTCATATGAAAAAAATCGTTCTCAGTCACTTTGCTTCCGCAGATTGATTCTCCTGAATGCCTCTTTTTGAAAGTAACCTTCTGGGGTCATATGTGTTTACAGTTTGCGCGGTATACAGGCCACTGTCTTCCCCACCCGAGTTCCTAGCGATGCTTTTGGATTATATGACAGCAACAAATCCGGGCAAGATTAATATGGCGGGTGATTTTAACATGCCATCTATCAACTGGACAAGTGACCACCTTTCCCAAACAGAGGATAACCCACTTCTTGACATAATGATGACATGCGACTAGGACCAAGTGGTACAGGAGGTCACCCGTCCGTGTGGTGGTGATGGCACAATTTTGGATCTCGTTTTTATCAGCAAAGTTACGTTACAGCATGATGTTTGAATAGAAGAGGGTATATCAGACCATAAGCTCGTTTTTATTACTTGTTCCGTTGAAAACTGTGCTAAAAACGCCAAGTCCAAGGCAAAAGTCATTAGTAATATAATAAAGAACTGTGACAGTCAGAACTGTTATTTAAAACTAGGTAGGAGCGTAGGCCTAGCCAGCGAAAGCAGCGATAACGTCCGGCGCGAGAGTCTCGTGCTTAGCACTGACGATGTGTTTTCCGAGCTATGCATGAACCACTACATTCATTATTACAGTAACTTTGCCCGTGCTGACGACCAGGCAATCTTAGACGAGCTTTCGGCGTTTGCCGACAACGTATCAAATGAAAATCCCCTCTCACTATGGCTTGAATTTAAGAGGATGGTCCTCGATTGTATTCGTACCTATGGTCCTCGTAAAAAATAAAAAAACCGAGCTAGTTCCTGGGTAGACAGGAATATCGTTCATTTAAAGCGGAAACTGAAACGGGCCAAGAAAACAAAACCACCTAGAGCTGAACCCATTCAGAGTCTTAAAACACAGCTTTCAGCAAGTTTATCTACAGCCAGAAAAAAAATTTTTTGACCACGTTGCCAAATTTTATAAAAACACAATCACAAAAGTTCTGGCGCTATCTGGGCGGCAGTAAAAAACGATTGGAACAAATAGAACAAAGCACCATCCTTACAACTCAACCGAAGACCATTGCTAATACAATGAACGAGTATTTATATTCGGTCTTCTCTCCCCAGACTGAAACAAACGGGTTGTTCAGGAATGTGACTGATATTGATCCTGAATTTATATCTTGCGAAGGCGTTCTTGCACTTCTGCCGGATATAAATGAAAAGTCGTCAGAAGGGTCAGACCTAATTCCAAATGCTTTTTGGCGCCGTTATGCCGAGCCGATATCGAAAATTTTGACCGCCATCTTTCGTTTATGCTTGCGCCACTCAGTCTTGCCTGATGATTGGCGCCTAGCTCACGTTGTGGTTGTCTTTAAAAAAGGAAATAGCTTGAAAATGGGAAATTATTGACCCTTCTCACTAACATCAACCTGCTGCAAAATTTTGGAACACATAATCGCCTCGTTTATTAACAAATTTCTGGAAACAAACAGCGTCCTTTCCGAGTACCAACATGGTTTCCGCAAAGGCCTTTCTACCACTACTCAACTTGCTACAACCACTCATGAAATCGCACAAGCTTTAGATTCATCCAGCCAAATAGATTCAGTCTTTCTTGACTTCAGTAATGCCTTTGATCGCGTACCCCATGATAAAATACTGACTAAGCTTTCTTCTTTGGGCCTTCCTGCGTTTATAATTAACTGGATCAAATCATATGTACAAACAGAACACAGTTTGTGGAAGTCGACGGGTGCGCATATGAAAGACTTGGTGTAACATCTGGCGTTTCACAGGGCAGTGTTTTGGGACCAGTTCTTTTTTTAATTTACATCAATGACGTAACATCTGCTATTGACCCGAGAGTTTCCATGAAATTGTTTGCAGACGACTGTCTTATTTTCAAGGAAATCACGGGCACTGATGACCAAGTCTTGTTAAACAGCAGTTTGACGGGAATTGGTCAGTGATGCACTACCTGAGGTATGAGCTTGAACGCTGACAAAACAGTTCTACTTCGTGTAACGAAGAAAAAACAACCCTTTCAGTTTTCTTATTCATTAAATGGTGCACCAGTGGTGGAAAAAAAGCCATTACAAATACCTCGGGATAACTTTCACCAATACTCTGTCGTGGTCGAAGCTCATAGAAAGCATCTGCGCATCTGCCACACGCAAGTTAGGCTTTTTACGGCATAAACTCAAAACGTCACCAACTCATGTCAAATTACTGGCCTTCAAAATGATAATACATCCTAAACTGCAATACGCTTCGGTCGTATGGGTCCCCTTCCTTAAAAAAAGATAAGTATCAGCTTTAAATGGTGCAAAGACGCGCTATACGCTTTATTTTCAACAAATATAGGACTTAGGCCCGTGTGCTCAGAATTGGGTGCACGTTAAAGAACCCCAGGTGGTCAAAATTTCCGGAGCCCTCCACTACGGCGGCTTTCATAATCATATAGTGGTTTTGGGACGTTAAATCCCACATATCAACAAATATAGGACCACCGACTCGCCAACTTCTCTAATGCTGGCGAATAGCATTTCAACCCTGGCAGATAGACGAAAAATTGATAAACTGAAACTGCTATTTGCTCTTTATACTGGTTCCACAAAGGTAAATGCATCGGTATACATTCAGCCATTTCAATCGTGCCCCACGAGACATCGGCACACGCACAATTTGCTTCCGTATCGAGCCCACACGAACATGTTCAAGAATTTGTTCTTTCCGCGTTCTGTATCAGAATGGAATTCACTGCCTGAAGTGGTCTCCACATCTAAATCTATTTGCCATTTTGAGCGTGCCATATTGTCTGTACTGTAGCCTGTACTCGACTTGCTTCACTGTATATCGCAATTGTGAATGTATAATAGGGAGATAGACCCATCTCTGTTGTTCTGAAGGTCGTATTAACCTGTGCTTAAGCTCATCTATATATCTCTGTATAATGTACTTATCTTCTTGTATTTTGTGCACAACATTTATCTATCACGCTTACGTGTGTTTTCCACTTAATTTTTGTGCCTCTCCTGCTTGGTCTTTTCAAGACCGCAGTATGTTGTAAATAAAAGAGAACACCAGCACAAAATTTTAGAAAACATAGACAAATAAAGAAAGTAGATGAAGTCATACCTTCATTTGGTCACGTTACAAAAGTATGTGAAATTATAATTTGTGGCAGCAAGTGTGCTTTCTTTACCTGCTTCGTGCGCTTTGCTTCAGTTTGGACCTGGAGTGACTGGCACTGAAGAAGTTTCGCGATGCCAAGCGTTCAGCAGCCCACATAACTGAGACAAACTGGAACTTGAAGATGAGACATGCCCTCTGTTTCATACTGAAGAAGCCTGCTTGCACGACATGGGAAAGCCCCACTGGGCTTAGAAATGTTCACATTTCAGAAAGTGTAGGCCATGTACTCAACAAAGGCCCAAAATTTAGCAACGAACCTCTGTTGCTGTCTCACTAATTACTGGCATTGCACCGACGAGTTGCGGCAAAAGTCGATGTCGCAGTTAGAGACTATTGCTTACAAGACAATGTCTAAGCTCTAGCAAGAACAGGGGGGAAATCCTGTTCGTCAGGAGGGTACGTTTGTGGGTGTTGTCATTCTTCAATTGCAACAACGTGTGCCCATTTCAAATGGATAAAAGTAGTGGCTCCGTAGCAATGGATGTATATTTGTGTAAAAAGGCAAGACAACCAGTCTACATGAACTTCGTGAAGTTAAGTCATCAAAATAAGACTTTTGAAAAGCAAGGTAGTGGCTCTGAGTAAGGATTTGGAACTTGCACAACTAGCAGAGTCTATTGCATACTGCAGCTTGCGAAAAGAACACCCTTTCTGTGTTTTTTACGGCCAAGACGCATAAGCCAGGTGTTTTATTCAGGACAATTGTGAGTGATTGAAGTATCTGGCAGAACATGATTAGTCAGTTTTTAATAAAGTGGCTAGACTCGGTTGTCATCAGAGACCCATCTTAAACTGAGAATTTCCCATGCATCATCTACTTTCTTCAAAGAATCCTTCTATGGGTACTTGTTCTTGGTTGATGTTGAGGACCTATTTTATTCTGTCCAGCCCGGTGAATTGTTTTGCTGCATAAGAAGTTGCACAGACGAGAGTGGTGTGGTTGTCTTCACGAATGCCCCAGTCATGGCAGTATAAGCTTTTATGGCCCTTCTCAAGTTTTATGTTAAAGTCAAAATCATTAGCAATTTTATATTCAATGAGGAGGCATTTTCGTAGGCTCATATGTTGCTCCTGTGTTGTGCAATTTCTTATGTTTGACCGTAACGGCTTTTAATACGTTCCACCAACATTTTAATTAGTGGGAGGTTTTGGAAGTTCCTATGTATGATGATAATTTTTTCATTATTTATTTTAAGGGAGAAAAACAGGTAACCAAGCCCACATGGTAAAACGAGGGCTGAGACAGGGGTGTCCTCTGTCACCCTTGTTATTCAAGATGTACCTACAAGTATTAGAGGCCAAATCAAAAGGAAGTGGACTTGGCTTCAACCTGTCTTTCGTCCAACAAAGAAAACTCATTAAACAGGCACTACCAGCATTGATGTACACAGATGATATAGTGCTAATGGCCGACAACAAGGAAGATTTGCAAAGATTGATGGACATGTGCGGCAATGAGGGAGAGAGGTTAGATTTCATATTCGATAAGGAAAAACCAGCAGTCATTATTTTTAATGATAATGAAGGTAGTGAGCTTAGGATACAAGAGGTCACGCTAGAGATAACAGATAAATGCAAATATCTGGGCGTATGGATGAGCAATGGGACCGAGTACCTAAGGGAACACGAAATATACGTGATCACTAAAGGTAACAGGAATGCAGCAGTGAAGGAAAATAGGGCACTGTGGAATTGCAATGGGTATGATGTTGTGAGAGGAATATGGAGTGGGGTCATGGTTCAGGATTTGACGTTCGGCAATGTGGTCTTTTGCACGAGATCAGAAGTTCAAGCAAGACTAGAAGTTAGGCATCGTAGATCGTAGAATAGGTAGGCTTGCTTTAGGAGCACGGGAATACGCCAAATCAGGGAGTACAAAGTGATTTGGGATGGACATCATTTGAGGGCAGGGAAGCTAGCAGCAAGAAAAAATTTGAGAAGCGATCGAGAGAAATGGGGGAGGAGCGTTGGGCTAGGAAGGCTTTCAGCCACTGGTACATGGAGAATGTCGATACAAAATGGAGGAAGCGAACTAGGAAATTGACTGGTAAATACTTAAAAAAACAGCAGGTGGCCAAACTGAAAATAACTATCGGTTAAGAAGAAGGTGAAGAAAACAGAGACATGTGGAGAATCGGCATGATTAAGAAGTCCGCAGTAGAGATCTATCGAACTTTTAAGCTGGAAATTACCAAGGAAAGGATCTATGATAATACTCGGGGTAGTTTTCTATTTTTTGAGGCTAGGATAGGGGTATTGCGAACCAAGACATATCGGGCAATATACGAAGGGGTAGACACGGTATGCAGGGCATGTGGATAGGAGGAGGAAACTGCCGAACACTTGATAATGTTCTGTAAAGGGCTTCACCCTATAGTTCAGAATGATGGCGCAGAGTGTTTGAAAGCACTAGGGTTTAAAGACAGGGAGGGCAAAGTAGTAGACTTTATGCGGGTAGAGTTAACTAGAAAGTGGTTATCTGATTGGTGGCTAAAGTCGAGGCACGAGTGAAAATTAAACCATTCACTGCAAAGTACCAGTCCTATACTTCACTATTTAAAGAGAAAAAAAGATAAATCTAGTTGGTGGTTCACTGAGTATTACGGCTAGGTGGCGTTAGCCGCCGCTCGATCTAAAGGGTACAGCCACATTAACCCATCCATCTAGCAATGGTGCTGGAATGTAATGTCGCCCTCGTGCCGACCCTTTACGAATGTCTGGAGTCTGGCCACAGAATACCTACCAGCTTCTGACCACAGAACACCTAGTGTGGCTCTATAGCGTTCGTGGAGAGCGGACATGCTGTTCGGAGCTCCTGTGTATGCGGGAGACGCGCCGCAGCGTCTCGTGCAACACTCCTCGTTTCTTCGCTTGCATCATGTGCATTTTTTGACCGTGAGACTTTTCGCCTAACTGGTGGTACCTTTCAACTCAGCAAGTGGCCCTGACATCACCGATGCCAAGCTTGTTGCAGTGAGTTGATCTTTTGTCCATCCATGCGTGGGACGTACTCCGGTCGACGCTCTGAGGCGGCCCCTACGCGGCTGCTGCTATTTTCGTGTCCGATACGATGGGCCCGAAGCAGGCATCAGTGTGAAGGGCTATCTGCCAACTCACGACTCTGTGATGGAGCATTCAACCACCGTAACGCCGTTTTCCAATGAGCAAGGGTCGTCGTCAGCAACGGAGAGAGCCGCCGGGTGTTGCGCGGCAGTAACGACACCCGAGGCGCACACCATGGGGCTGACATCTGATCCAGTTTTCACCAGTTCTCCTTCCGGACTACAAAATATTTTGACTAGGGAAAGAATGAAGCACGATGCTACCTCGAACTGCCCTGCTGACGTCACTGATGACGACGATGCAGGTGGCTGTTGCAAGACCGTCATGAAGAAGCGACACGCCCGTCAAATGAGCACCCACAAATAAACCCAATTAACTCAAGCGAGAACATCCCGGGGGTCTCTCGGTGCAATGTACGCAAGCAGAGTGGGAACCAGCGTGTGCCTCGACTTCCTATACACGATGAAAAAATCAATCTACCTCTCATGGAGGGCTTTGCCTGGATAGGTTGACGCGCACTGAACTCGCCGGTGCTCTCTGGAGCGCTGCTAGTTTGACTACCAAAGACCGCGAGGATATCATGCATATTCCGACTGCGACCACTGCAAAACCTAGCGATAATCAGCACGCCTCGGTCCAATGTGGCCGACGCGTTATGTATCATCACAACATACTTTGCGGCTCAGGGCAACTCTTGCAAGAGTATTGTTCCTGGCATCATGCCCGGTACGTCGTCCCCCGCGCTAGTACATGAACTTGTGGCTCCTGAAATCCAAGTACTTCAAGCACGCATGATGGGTCAGAGCAACATTGCGTTGGTCACTTTCGAAGGATTGAAGGTCCCTCGCTACGTACGATTCTACGGAGCCAACTGCGTTGTTACTCCCATCGCCCCCAACAAGTGGTTGCAAGATTTGCCGTAAGCTGGGCCATCGGGATGACCATTGCCCTGCACCAGACGTCGTCATATGCCCGACGTGCGGCACCGACAACCCCACCCAGTTGCATCCGTGCACTCCCTACTGCAAATCCTGTGACGAACCTTTGAACTCTACGACGAATCCAAACTGTCCTCGGCGTGAGAAGCAGGCACTCAACAAGGTATGGGTGCAGAAAGCCCTCGAAAATGAACTGCGTGAACTCCAACCCTACAGTGGCCATACCGTGTCAAGCAAGACAGCTGAGACCCACCATTCATGCATCCCGACGAAGGCAGAAGAGTCGCGACTCCAAGAGCCGATCCAAATCGCGTCGCAAGTCAAAGACCCGCTCTAAGTCCCGGACGCGTATTTGGAATTGCTGACCCCGCATTGCACGAAAGAAGGAAAAGAAAAAGTGCGAGGAGGACGCCAGTGCCAGCCTCAGGATTGCTCGCGCGCTATTGGTTCGCCTCTGGAGGTGACGTGCTGGTGACGCGCGTGCTGGTGACGCAGCGACACCGACTAAACTTGCACACCTGCACCTCATTTTTAGCCACGCTCCCTGCTTTGCCATAGACCCTCTCCGGCTATGCGGCGCAGCCCCTGCCATAATACGTGGTAACGAAGGACGGGGTCTGGGTTACACAATAAGGTAGCGAAGAAAAGGCTTCAGTTGTGTGCTCGAGCTGCCTATTCAGACGCCGCGGAAGCCTCGGAGTGGGCATTGTTAACTCCCCCAAGATGGCCCGCTTCGTGGTCATTTCAAACAAAGACATGGGGCGAATTTTCGCTCAGCCGCCGATCTTCCGAAAACACGCCGGCATTCACTGTCGTCGTCGCGGAGTCATGGAAACAAAGAGAAGTATTTACGGCTGTTCCATCGTGCGGAATCACGCTCGTCCCTTCGGTGCCTTGGATGGATCGCTACCGTGTGGCGAGGGCACGAGCGAGTGGGTTTTGATAAGACGGTGATAGCATGGTGATGGTTTCTATGAGCGAAGAGGTTACGACTGTCAACGTGAAGCGCCTGCACGATGCCTTCAGCATAGACAGGAGCAAGGCAACTAATATGACGTATATCGTGGTATTAGTTGCCTTGCTGTAGCTGGCGGGGCATTCGTGCGGATCCGTCCGTGAAGAGGTCGACGAGGAGGCACTTCACGTCAGATGGGCCGGCCGCACTGGCGCCTATTTCGCACGTAAATGTGCGCGAGGCTTCCATGTCATTCGGAACCGCGTCGTTGACCGAAACACGCTTCACGTTTATGTGTTGGCGTCTAATTCAGACGTGAGCGTCTGCCATGACAGTCGTTATCGTGTTTCTGCAAGGGCAGTTGGAACTGGTACGGTGTGTGACAGAACTCCGATGCATGTGATTGAAGGTTACATTGTAATTTCGAACTTTAATTCGCACATGAGCGTTGACCATGCCAGCTGTGTCGCGTATGATGTAATGGTTGATTGAATAAAACAAAACAAAAGTCACTCTTTTACAACTCTTGCTGGTAGCACGGTTCGGCTCAGCTCTTACAGGGAGAGTGAAAGAGGGATGCAGAAACACAGAATGGAAAGGTAGAGAAAGAGTGTGGCGGCAGGTTGTGGGCGCTTCTCTATACGATGGAACAGCCGGAGAAACTCCGCACATTCCACCGCGGGAGCGTGTGTGCGTCACCAGCACGTCACCTACAGGCGTGCACGTCCCCTACAGAGAGGAACCAATAGCGCACGAGATATCCTGACACTGGCACTGGCGTCCTCCTCGCACTCTTTTTTTCCTCTTTTGTGCGATGCGGGACCAGCAATTCCAAATACGCGTCCCGGACCCTCTTCAAATCGCGGACCCGTTCCTAATCCCAGACCCGCTCCCAATACCAGCCCCGCTCCCAATCCCAGACTCGCCTAAAGTCCCGTTCCTGCTCCAAGACCCGCTCTTCCTGCAAGGAATCATGGCGTCTATTGGAAACGCGCGCACCTTTTCCATCTACGCAACAACCCTTTACGTAGGCTTTGCAGAGCAAAAAGAGGTACACGCTGCAGCGGGCCCTGGAACGAAACGCAACCAAGGTGGCTCCTTGGGAGGTAGGGCAGGTAGAGGATCCCCCACAGCTTGCTCCGTCCCGCCAATCACTCCCCACCGCGTCCCCCACGGTCACTATATCCTCGTCCTCTGATCCTCTCGCGGAAATATCACGCCTACGTCGAGACATGGAGGCACGTTGCGACAGCCTGCAAAAGCAAATGGACGCGCTGGTGGCAGAAATGGGCACCAGTATGCAAGCTGCACTCGACAGAATAGAACGCCGCATGGAAGCCCTTCAATTTGGGATGATGGAGCACGTCCAGTCATGCATAGAACGCATGTTCACACGTATCACCGCCGTGCCAACTACCGACACTAAATTTGATCAAATCTCTCGGCCGTCAACATCCATTGCGAGTGCACGGCACTCACGCCCTTACACACGCCCTTCCGTTGCCTCCGGCCATGAAGATGGCGTCGCGTGACACGCCACAGCTAGTGGTGTGGCAATGGAACTGCAGGGGATTCAGCCAAAAGCGGAATTCCCTGCAGCAGTACGTAGCCGCATCCACTGACGCTCTTGATGTTATCCTCTTACAAGAACCAAACTGTCCGCCTTCTTCATCAGGCTACAATACGCTCTTGGGTGCCCCTCCTCGGAGCCCAAACATGTCACGTGTCGCGTGCATACCACTAGTAGTGACATTCCTCACCAAATAATCGAAATAATTACGTAAAGATCAAACAGTGAAAGCTTGTTTTTCCTAAATGTGTACAGTTCTCCCCGTTTGCGTAAGCACTGCCTTCACCGCCTTCTCGCGGAATTTGGGAGTTCGGGATTGGTTCGTGTGGAATGCGGGGATTTTAACGCTCCACATACCGTTTGGGGTTATGTCAAATCGCAGGCCAAAAAACACACTTGTAAAATGATATTTGTAACATGAGATACACTTTTCTAACGGACCCAGAGCGCCCCACTCGAATTGGCAATAGTATATCATGTGACACCTGCCGAGACCTCATCTTTGTACGCAATACATGCCTGGTGGTAGCGCATGGTCCTCTAGAGGAGCACCTTGGAAGTGCCCACTATATTGTGGCGGCCATTCTACACACCAGACATTGAGCTGAATTTGCTTCATCTTTGGGACGCGCGGAGAGGACAGACACGGCAGTGGAAACGCGAACGTCCCAACCGTAAAATGAAAAAAAAGAATAAATCAAATTACGCGGGAGTCTCAAGAATACGCAGCGACCCTCACCAGATATAACTGGCGAGGATTCTGCAACCGGCTGTCAGGAACTTTGGGCACCACGAAAAAATTGTCAATTCTTCGATCCCCCACAGACCCCATCATCACGAAAACAAAAATATTTCAACAGTTACACATGCTAATGCACGAGTATCGGGACAACCTCTCGAGGCTTCTCAGTGAGCTTGAAAAACATTTCATTCCGATAGGCCGAATATCGATTACCCTGGCTATCCGCACGTAGGCGAGGCAAATGAATTGTTGGATGCAGATATAACGGTTGAGGAAGTACGCATAGTGTTAAAAGATCTACACCGTAACACGGCACTGGGAGCAGACCACATTCGGTTCACCGCACTCCGGAACATCAGTGACGCGAATATCACCCACCTCACCGGTATATTCAGTGAATTAATATTGGCGCCAAGGTACGCTCCCCAAGCGTGGCGACCCGCCGATATTTCGGCGATTCTCAAGCCAGGCAAACCAGTTCAGGTTCAAAACCTACGTCCATATCCCAACCCCTGCATTGGCAAGCTGATTCAGCATGTACTCCAGCGACGTCTGCAGCCTTTCTTAGAACAGCAATCCTTCTTTACGCATTCTCATTTCGGATTCCGAGCTCATCTCTCAGCCAAAGATGTACTGTTACAGCTACAGGAAATGTCCTAGGGCCTCCTTCTAGCACCCAAACGAGAGCACTCATTGCTTTAGATTTAGGGGGCATTCGATCATGTTGAACACGACCTCATCCTTCGAAATTTAGCCGAATATAATTTAATTATGGAACTCGAATATATAACTACATCCGCTAATTTCTTCGTGGTCGTACAGCCACTGTGGGAATGGTACGGCATCGGTCTGGTGCGATCTACCTTACAAGACGTGGGACACCACAGGGCTCCGTTATTTCCCCTACATTATTTATTATCGCACTGGCAGGGCTTCCCCGCTTGCTCCACCAGATCCCCGATGTCACCCATGCTATTTGTGCGGATGACATCATTATCTGGTCGACACGGGACTCTGATGGGGCCATCCAGGACCGGCTGCAGAAATCAGTGGATACTGTCATTGAGTGCGCTAAAAAAGGCTTGCAACGTGCTCCTCAAAAATCAGAGCTCATCGTCATTCGCTCCCGAAGCAGTAGCCCTCCTCCCAAATTATTGTGCACGTGGATGGCATACCCATACCACACATCCCTCTTGCCCGCATCCTTGGACTACATGTTCAAGCGGATGGCAAAGCTAACTACACCGTTGGCGTTTTATCTCGACAAGTTTACCAAATATTGTTCACGATCTGACGGGTTTCAAATCGGCGCTCAGGGCTTAAAGAAGAAAAGCTGCTGCGCTTGGTGGAGGCCTTCGTTATCGGTCAGCTGACATATCACTTGCCCTTCCAGCGGTTGACCCAATCGCAACAACTACGCAAAGACGCCATGATCCGCAAAGCGACAAAGCTGGCCTATGGCGTTCCGAGCTACACTTCCACGCGTCTTCTTCTTAAGTTGGGGACACACAACACACTAAGTGAGCTGCTTGAGGCAGATAGGGTCAGCTAGCGCCAACGCCTCCTACTCACCCCTACTGGCCGCAATCTTCTCTCACGCCTCGTATATCCCGTTCCACCACTTGAGACTGAAACCCGCCCCACGCCCTTATCGCCTGCGATACGAAAAATACTAACTGTTCATCCCTTACCACGTAACAAGCACCTGCAGCATGACAAGGACCGGCGAAAACCCCACGTAGGATACCTCAACCGTATGCTCGAAGACATTCCGGAATCACATACTTTTTACACGGACACAGCCCGCACTCGCGAAGGTTACACCTGGGTAGTGTTATGAGGCCCCGATTCCCTGCGGGACTCGGCTGCAATGCGTGGGAGACATGCCGCTCACGGCGAAATTCTTGGAGTCGCTCTAGAGATACGCTATTCGTGTTCGCAGTGAGGTCTACATACTGACGGACTCGCAACAAGCATTTCGTGCCTTCCTATCGGGACATGGCATCCCAAGAGCGGCCCACCCAATTTTAAATCAAATTCCACTGAGTCAATCAGTACTTTTTGCTTCCACTTACTCTGGACTCCTGGTCATGCCTCTCTGCGGGGCAATGAACGCGCACACGCTGTTGCCGGCGAAATTTGCCTCCGGGCGGCCCGACAAGGCGAGGAGACCACTTCGGAGTGGGGGATCCTCTTCTCACTTACAACGACATTCTTCTTCACTATACAGGAACGTCCGTCGCACTCAGAGAGCCCCACCACCATCTTTCTCGCGAGGAGCTGTGGGATGATGTTCTCAATGATGGACCTCCCGAGGTCCTCCGAGCTCTGATACAGCGGACCCAACTCGTCGCTGAAGTCGTCCTTGGGACCCCGGACTAGGGATTCCTCCCACGCCCTCCTTTTCTATGTTTTTGTGAACAAAGACGTCTCTTTCTCTCTGTCTCTCTCTCTCTCTCTTGAATGTCCGGGGCCGGTGAAATCGACTGACGACTACGTCCCACGGCCAGCCATTCGTCGATCGTCAGCAGTCGTCCAAGGTTGCTTGGGATCCTCATCACAACCCGCCACATCGGGGGTACCGAAGGGCAGTGTTCTCCCACCTATGTTATTCCTTTTGCACATAAATGGTTTACCGTTCATAAGCAATGTAACATTCTGACTCTTTGCAGATGACTGCATCTTGCACAGCATATCAAAATGCACTTAACGAAGCCCTAATCCATGTTCCTAATTGGTGCCAGGAGTGGCAAATGAAGATTAACATCAAAAAGTCTGCAGTACTCTCAGTAACTCGTAAAAAGGTAAAATCTGACTTCAACTACACAATCAACGGCATTACAATTTGACAGGTGAAAGAACACAAATACCTTAGACTGACACTGTCACACGATCTCAGGTGAAAAACCCACATAAAAACATCACTTCATCAGCCCTAAAAAGGCTTTTTATTCTTAGGCATCGACTGCCACTCGCACCATCTAAAATAAAGCTGCTGGCCTACACTACACTAATTCAACCAATGCTAGAATATGCCATAGTTGCGTGGTTTCCTCATGCCAAAACACTTCTATGTTAACTAGAAGGCACACAACGGAAAACGATTCGCTTTGTGTTCAACAAATATAAAAGTACCGATTCACCAACAGAACTGCTAAAGCAAGCTGGATTACTAACCATAGGAAGGAAGCAGAGCTAAAATAGGAAGACTACAAATTATATTCCTATATATGAATAGAGACATTAGGATCGATAAAATGAAGTTCATCTCATTAAACAGTACAAGACGGGAACACTCCTAAACATTGACTAAATACTCAACCAACACAAACTTCCTAAAATACTCTTATTTTCCTCGTGCAATTACAGAATAGAATGAACTAGATAAATTTACCACTGAGGCAAAGTCCGTAAATACATTTGTGATTAGAAAATGCTCTCATGACCATGTAATAAATATAGCCCTTCCATTTGTTATGTTTGTATTTTTTGCAGGGAGTTTCCGCTATGGAACCAGGGAGTGCGCGTGCACTTCACATGGGCTCCTGCTTTTCATGCTAGTTTTTGTGGTTCAGCGCTGTGCTACTTCTGTTTTTTGTGGTGGCCAATTCACTAAGTTGGAAAAAAATGGCAGCATATCCACGGAGTGAATGATGGAGAGTGGGGCGAAGCATTCGTCCGTCCATGCGTCCGTCTGTGTGACCGTCCATGCGTCCGTCTGTGTGACCGTTCATGCGTCTGTTCGTGCGCCCGTCCCTGCGTTCGTTCATGCATCCGCCCCTGCGTCCGTTCATGCGTCCATCCATGCGTCTGTCTGTGTGTCCGTTCGTCCATCTGTTGAACACTCCAAGTCCCACCATCTCGCATCTTATCATATATTCCCATATAGAAGCATTGCCATTCAGTGGACATTCCAAGGACTAAACGAGAGGTGGCACACGCACACTTTCTTACGGCTTGCGCTTCGGGTCTACTTCCCACCTTCAACCACCTTGAGTTCATGGTATATACTAGTTCACTGTATTCATGGCACTGCGGCCCAATGCTCGCTAAACCTTTCTAAAACCACGAAGGTTACGCCCAGCGAGTATAACGTAGCAGCCTTTTCCTGTCAGATAGTGCTCAATATACATGCCAGTGGCTGCTAATGTGAAATTAGAGACAGGAGGATTCAGCTTTATTTTCTTACGGCTTGCCCTTCATACCTGTTTCCCCCTTTAACCACCTCGAATTCAGTCATGACATATACTAGTTCATTGTATTCATGGCCCTGCGGCTCAACGCTCGCTAAACCTTTCTAAAAGTAAGGACGTTACACCCAGCGAGTATAATGTAGCCACCCTTTCTTGTCCGATAGTGCTCAATGTACATGCCAATGGCTGCTAATGGGGATCGCAGCGTGCGCGTTGACTAAAAGCCAAATGCTCCTGTCTCTCATTCCCCATTAGCAGCCATTGGCATGTACATTGAGCACTATTTTTTATTGTTAAACAACGCACAGAAGAAATCTCTCACCGGCACCACCTTGGAGGTCAAATGTTATACCTATTTCGGGTATGTGCTACTGGTGGTTACGTACTACGAGGGGCGCACAAGCCACGCTATAAGGAGCTTCGCCCCCAAAAGGACCGACACCTCCCACTAAGTGGTGGGTGATTATCTACACGAACTTTTCATATCTCGACGCTAAGTTCCTCCCCGCTAGCCCTTACGCCGTCACCGACGCGCGAGCACGTCTTGCACTTGTGGCTCGCGTTGTATGCACACCCGCTGAACGCGCGGGCCTGGGAAGGAGCTTCGCGTTCCTTTCTCGACCAGAAAACCTGATTATAGAGAGACGCCCCTAGCTACCAGCCACGTAGGTTTTCAAAGCGTGTTGATAGCTACAACAGGACCACAAGAACCAACATCAATGTAAACCGAAGTGAACGCCGAGACGCCCATGGAGAAATCTGCATGGACGTATGATGTCAACAGTTGCAAAACAACAGGAAAGGAGCATATAGAATGGCTGCAAGTCGGACGCAAAGAAAAACGAGCGCCGAACCGTATTCAAGCATTCAACGAGAAGCCCGAGAAAGAGCCCGTTCCCACGCAAAAAGCTTTGAAGCAATGCAACTTGAAGATAGCCCCTTTTCCTACAGACGACTTTAAAATCGTCTACAGGCCACAAGCCGGACTCTACTTATCGAAATGGAGTCTAACATCAATTAGGCACGCTATCGGACGATCAAGCGGTCTCACAAACAAGATTACTACGACAACGTTCGAGTTCAAGTGCAGAGCGTTGAAAACATAATCGTTGCTAGTACCGTCGACACAGAACGCGCAACCAACCTGGGAAGCATTGCTACTATCCAGTTAGGCGGCACATTCTTCAGTATAACCCCCACGTGAGACATCCAGATGATGTATGCAGAGGTGTCATCTACGGGCTTCTGCCAGAAACCAGCAGTGCCGAAATTGTAGCTGGCCTCAGAGTCGACTCACGATACACGGTCCTTGGTGCTCGCATGCTTGGTCAGTCTTCCACCGCCGTCATCACTTTCAACGGCCCACATGTCCCGTACTACATCACCTACCAAAGTGGATACTACCGCTGCAAACCCTATCGAATGTCTGTGCAGTTCTGTCGCAAATTTGGTGCCATTGGGCACCGACAAGACATCTGTCCCAGACCTAGAGAAGACTTCTGTTACAAGTGCGGACAAGACGCACTCACCACAGATCACGAATGTATTCCCAACTGCAAAATATGCGAACAGCCCCATGAAACCACCGGCAAGGAATGCAAGAAGAAGCTGCGACCAAACCCACCGCCTTACCAAGTTAGACAACAAACACTCGAGAAGGCGAAAGCCAGAGAGAATGGTTGTAGTTCCTGCAGTGAAGACTTCACCGAGCTTGACAAACCATCTCCTAGCCCCAGTGGCACATTGCACGACAAGCACGGCCGAAGCAAGTCTAGGTCTCTTCTGCGATCGTGATCCTGGTCTCGCACAAGTTCCCGCTCACTTTCCGCCCGACGCCTCAGCTATGCTGATGCAACTCACGTAGATTCCACTTCACAGAACAACAAGAACATTTCAGATTGCGCATCTACTTAATCCACTGCATTCAAGGATTTGAAAAAAATGGTTTCGAATCAGCAAAAAGCTCTGCAAAGCCAGCGTGACCAGCTCCAAAAACAAGGTGCAGTTGTCGATAAGCTCATAAAACTATGCTAAGAACAATAAAAGATCATAGAGAAGCAGAATGCAAGAATAGAGGGGCTCACTCGACTATTCGAAGAACAGCACCAAGCTCATCAACTAGCCACGAAACTAATCACACCAGATATTGAAGCTGTCGTGGAGGTCAAAGTACTCTCCATTATAGAAACAAAAGTCGCCGCCCTTGTCGACTTGCAGCTCACGGCGACAGTAGAGCCACAACGCACATAAGCAGTCGAGTCGACGCTCGAAGCACTCGTCCTGGCGAAGTTGGAGCCCATCTCCACCCAAATGGTGACACGTTCACGACGCTCAGCCGTAGGATGGACACTCACACAGCCCAAATCAACGATCTCAAGTCGCAGCTAACCAACTTCCTGGTTCATGTCAACAACAACTGCATTAGTCACGCGGAACTTAAAGACTGCCATGGCAGAAAAAAAACGACGCCCAAAGAGAGAAAAACTTTCTCACTCCTTCTCCCCCGATGGCGTGCAGGTAAACGTACCAGATATTTACGAAGATGGTAGGCTCTAAGAATAGGATTTCTACTCCGCAACAAACTTTTCGCATTTGTCAGTGGAACTGTCGATAATACAGACCCCGACTGGCTAATCTACAAGAATTTATAAAAGTAAATCAACCCGACCTCATTGCTCTACAATAAAACAATACGGAAAAAGTGCGGCTCACAGGATTAACACCGTTGATCTGACCCCAAGAACCGCCATTCTACTTAAGAAAACTGTTGCGGCCCAAGTACACAAGATAGAAGACACTACAGTTTAACACTCCATCGTGGAAGTCATACCGAAACGAAAATTGCAACAAAGCCTTTACGTCACAAACGTGCACAGCCCACCGCTAGATCAGCTCAGGGACTACGATTACTTCATCCACGATCTCAGAAAACGCACAAAAGGTCACCGGTTAGTGGTCGTAGTGGACTTCAATGCACCCCACACAGCTTGGGGCTATGTCATCCCTACCAAGAAAGGCGCGAGAGCTCACGACTCCGCTCAGCAGCACGGCCTCACAATGTTGAATGATCCGCTCCAACCCACGAGAGTGGGAAACAAGCGTCTCGAGAGATACCACGCCCGACCTCACCTTTACACGAGATGTCAAGAAGGTGGCATGGATTTGTCTCCCCGAGACGCTTGGCAGCGATCCCAACATAATTCAACTCGAAATCGAATATGACCAACGACCTACAAAAACAGGCACAGCAAGACTGACAGATTGGAACGCCTTCAGGAACGAGCTCGATGGTGACAACGCAATAGCGGACATAGCCGCCTGGCTCATTAAGATTCTGGATACCGCCAAACGGTGCACCAAAGTAATGCAGCTCAACTAAGACAATCTCGCATTAGATTTCCACTTACTCCACCTCTGGGAGGCAAGACGAGCCTTACTAAAGAAATGGAAGAGACAAAAATTGAACAAGAAACTCGGGAAAAGAATTTCCTTATTGACAGAAGAGGCGCAACAGTATGCCGATCACCTAGGGAGGCACAACTGGCGCGACTTCTGCGATAAGCTCCAGGGTACGCTCAGCACCAAGAAGACGTGGCACCTGCTGCGGACTCTCCTTGGTGACCGCCTCACCAAGACGCAGCAGCGGCAACGAGTACGTCAGCTAACATGCAATTATGACGGCTCGGAGGAAGACCTGCTCCACGAACTATGCAACAAGCTGCGTGGTCCTGTCCAATCAGCAGCAATGCCACCACCACACAAAGAATACGAAGGCATGCCCAACTCAGGCCTTGACAGGCCCTTCACACCAGCAGAGCTTCAAGCAGCTCTTTCCTAGCTTACAAGAAACACGAGTCCAGGCAAAGACAAAATAGTCGACAAGCACCTCCGACACTACCCAATTAGGCTACGACTGCTCTCCTACAGTACTTCAATACTGCTGGGACAAAGGAGAGCTTACAGCCGCGTGGAAGCATTCGGAGGTTATCATGATACCTAAGCCCAACAAGTACATACCTGTTGACAACCTTAGACCCATTCTTTTCGTGCGTTGGCAAGCTGGTTGAGCATATGATCCATGACTGGCTCACGTCGCACCTTGAGGACAACGGGTACTTCCCACACATCATGTTCGGCTTCCGCCAGCTGCTTTCTATGCAGGACATTCTCTTACTCTTTAATGAAGATCTAGTTGATCACTTGAGCAAGAATAGCAAGTCGTCCCTTCTTGCCAATGATGTGAAAAGTGCCTTCGACAATGTTAGCCATAAAGCAATACTACAAAATCTCAAAGATACTGGCTGCGGTTCCACGATTTATGGCAATGTTCGAAACTTCCTCCCCGGTCGTACGGCCACGGTATGAATATACAACATACGGAGCGAAAATTTGAGCTGCCGAACAGGGGTACACCTCAAGGCTCTGTTGTCATCACTCCTTTTCAACGTGGCACTCCTTAAGCTCCCCCGGCTTCTCGAAAAAAATACAGGGCCTACGTCACGCCATCTACGCGGATGATATTACGCTTCTGACTCGAGGCGAGGGCACTGGAGAGCAAGAAAGCTGCTTTCAGGAGGCGGTCAATGTCATAGAGAACTACCTCGAAAGTTGCGGCCTGCATTGTGCACCTGAAAAATCGGAATCCCCATGCATCATCCTTCACGGCGTCCAAATACCGAAGGTCACGTCGCTTCGCGTGCTCAGCTTGCACCTGCACCACAATGGATCAGGGGCCGCCACGCCTCCTGAACTTCAACGCACAGTCTTCCAGCTCACGCACCTTGTAAGGAGAGTCACAAACCGACGCAGTGGCTTGAAGGAAAACAATACCTTGAGAGTTGTGCAGGCTCTTCTAACCAGCCGAATCACCTATGGAACCCCGTACCTCGCCCTCGAAACTTCTGAAGTCGACAAGCTGGATGTGCTCATCCGCAACGCTACCAAGCTCGCCATAGGGCTACCTCCAATGGCGTCGACCACCAGACTCCTAAGAATGGGTGTACACAATACCTGGCAAGAGCTGGTAGAAGCCCAACAGACCAGCCCACTCGAGAGACAAGCTTACGTCGACGGGCAGATCGGTCCTTGAGCGCTTGGGCTCCAGTAAAAGCTACATCTGCGAGGCAGACCGCAAAGAGATGCCGCCGTACATGCGAGAATCATTCAACATCGCCCAAGTACCGCGTAACATGCATCCCGAGTAACACCGGGAAAGACGAATTGCTCGAGTCGACACCATTCGCAGAAGACACCAGCACGATCCAGACGCTCGCTACGTCGATGCTGTAAAATACCCTGACAAAAATGCCTACGCCTTAAGTGTGGTCGACGTGGAAGGACAAGAGCTGGCATCCGCCACCCTCTGGGTGCGGAGCTCCGAGTCTGCCGAGGAAGCAGCTATCGCCCTTGCCACTACGACTGGTAAGGACGCAGCCGTAGTTTTCACAGATTCCCAATCCGCTGACCGCAATTACACGCGAGGCCGAATCTCCGCCGAAGCTCTCAAAATTCTGAGAAAGAGCCGAACTCCGCTTCCTTACACCTGCGTGGTGTATCGATGACATGATATGCCTGGTAGCCGGTGGGAAAAAGAACCCGGTTTATTGAACGTCAGCTGGTTATATGCGCTGAATACGTGCGTATCAGGTACATCTCTACACAGTTCATGCGCATATCTTGCGCCACGTGAACGATACATCTTTCTTCTTTCAGAAAACAAAAACAGAACAAGCAAACATCGCACCGCCTCCACAAGGTTAGTGCATTGTTAGTGAAGTGTTAGTACACTGCTACTGGCGTGCACCAAAAAGTACGCCTCCAGAACTTGTTCAAAGTTTCTGTTATATAATAAACAATTTGGTGATCTACGTTGCCTCTGTGATCTTCGGAGTGTTGAAGCGTTCGTCACTGATGCCCCAGTTGATAGCAACTGTTCTTGTGCTGATGCACCTCCACTGCTGTCGAGTGGCTCACCCTCATTGCCGTCCTCGTTGTCATCTGAATAATCACGCACAAAATGTTCTCTGGTTCACAACAAATCTCTCCTGTTACGTCGTAGAATCCTCTCCTCTTCTGCGACCACATCGTAAGATCTAGGTTGTGTGCAGTGCTCCAGCATCCGCGCTTTTGTGTCCCACGATTGCTTCTTTAGACGCACCACAGCACTGCGCTTCAGAGCTGGCAGGGGACACCTCTGGCTGTCTGTCTGACGATGCTTCATGATGCGGAGACATAGATCACCTCCGAAGTCCGGTATGCTTGTTCTCAGTTTCCTGCCCTGGAGAAGCTCCGCCGGTGCCACGCTGCCTTTTAGGGGTGCTGTCCTGTAGGCAAGCAAACCAAGCCAAAAGTCGTGTTTTGCTTCATCAATTTTTTTTGAAATCCGTTTTACTACTTGTACCCCCTTTTCTGCTAGACCGTTCGATTGTGGGAAGCCAGGGCTAGAAGTGACAAGCTGAAAATCATATTTTTGCGCGAACGCGGCAAAAGACTTGCTCAAAAAAGGTGGCCCAGTGTCGGAACACACTTCCATTGGTATACCATATCGGGCGAAAATGGCACTTGTCGCTTGGATAACCGTGACAGCCAATGCATCTTTAAGCATTTCTACTTCGGGAAAGTTCGAAAATGGATCGTAGATACATAGGTACGTTTTGCCGCCGTAGTGGAAAAGATCTATACCTACTCGACTCTATGCTTGCTCAGGCATCGGGCGCATTTGCAATGGTTCACGGGGCTGGATGTAGGCAAATTTCCTGCAAACTGAACACTTTTGTACAATGTCTTCAATGTCTCGACTCATTCCAGGCCATAAAATGCTACCACGCGCCCTGGACTTGCACTTCGTGATGTCTAAATGTCCTTGGTGGATTTTTTTTAGTATTTCATGCTTCATGCTAGCAAGAATCACAATTTTGCACCCTTTCTACAACACACCATGCATGTCTGAGAGCTCTCCGTTAAACACCTTTAGCTGGCCATCAATAGGTATGTTTTTGCTCAGGCTTTCTAGAACATTTGTCAGGTATTTGTCCTTACTTGTCTCATTGGCCAGTCGTTGCTGGGTCCTGTTGCTGATACGGGATTAAAGCACATTCCCGGTGGGTACGTCCGCATCGTCGTCGGTGAAATTGTTGTTGCAGTTGACTGTCTCTCAGGACAGCATGTCGGCCAGCAGGAGGTGTTTACCTGGAATAAACGTAATGTCCAAGTCGTATCAAAGCAGGCGCAAAAAAAGCGTTTCAGCCTTGGTGGCATGCCTCCGATTGCTTTCTGAGAAATCGCTATCAGTGGGCGGTGGTCTGTTTTCACGATAATCTTACGACCATATGTAAAATGGTTGAATCTTTCGCATCCATACACTATTGCCATGGCTTCCTTTTCAATTTGCGAATACCTTTGTTGAGATTCAGTGAGCAATTTAGACGCGTATGCCACAGGCTTCCACGTGCCATTTTCACGCTGTAACAAGGCAGCACCTACTCCGTTTTGCGACGCATCACATGAAACGTACGTTTCCTCTTTTGGATCGAAAAGCGATAGCAAGGGCTGGCGACACATTCTATCACATAGAATCTGCGATTCTTTAGCGTGGTCATTGGTCCATTCAAAATGTGTGTCGTGCTTTAATAAGCTCCAGAGCAGTACCGTTTTTTGAGCCAAGGATGGCAAGAACTTGCTGAAGTAGCTTGCGACACCCAGCATCCTTTGAACCGTATGCTTGTTCTTTGGTTCTGGCATTTGAGTCATGCACTTCACCTGATTAGAATTGGGTCTGATGCCCTCATGACTAATTACATCACCTAGGAATTCTATTTCTTTTACACGCACTGCATACTTAGTCGCATTAAAAGTTAGTCCAGCTCGTCCTGCTGCTTGCAAGGCAGACTTGAGTCGTTGATCCTGCTCCTTCATTGAAGAGCCCCAGATTATCACATCGTCACGTGTGCCTTTACCCCTGGCAAATTCTCAAACACTTCATTCAAAGGCATTTTGGAACACCTCTGGAGCTGAACAAATGCCGAACGGTAGCCTCAAGAAGCGGCATCGACCAAAAGTCGTTGAAAACGTGCAAATTTTCGAAGTTTCTTCATCCAATGGTATCTGGTAGAAACCAGCATTAGCATCGAAGCGAGTGAACACTTTTGCACCGGCTAGTTCCACTTCTATGTCCTCTCGCATTGGCATTTGATAGTGCTCCCTTTTTATGCATTGGTTAATCTTCCTCGGATCCATGCACACTCGAAGCTTTCCATCCTTTTTACATGCTATCACGAGAGGACTCACCCAATCTGTAGGCTCTGTCACCCTTGCAATGATGCCGCCTCGTTCCATACGCTCTAGTTCTTCGCGCAGTGGTTCTCGCAAGGTTAGTGGAATCCGCCGTACTGGTTGGACTACCGAAACTGCGTCGTCGCGAAGTACCATGTGGTAGGTACCATGTGGTGATGGCGCTTGACGCATCCCGTGCCACTGAAAATGTGCCAAAAATCTTCTGCTACGCCTACCGCTGTGCTTTTTTCCCCGCTGTGCACTGGGCGTGAAACCAGCTGAAGGCATTCACATGCTTGCAGTCCCAAGATTGCTTCACCTTTACGTACGACGAAAAATTGAGGGACTGCGGTGTGTCCGTTCAGTATCACATCGGCTGTTATGCTGCCGCAGTGTTTGACTTCAGTGCCGCCGTGCGAGCGTAGAACTGAGCAGTTGGACTTTAACAGTGGTTTTGGCTGCATCTTGGTGACGAAACTCAAGGGAATGATGTTTGCTTGCGAGCCAGTATCGACTTTAAAGCTCACTGATACGTGAGCAACGTTCGCGCGAACAAGCCAGTCGCGGCCGCTGACCTTGCTTCTCAAGGATACATTCAGCACATCAAAGCATTCTTCATCACCAGTAGCTCGTTGACTTGACTCCCTACTTTGCGAAAATTGCGAAGTGGTTCTTCCGCTGCCAGTTGTAACAAGCACGCCCGAACGCAGGACACATTCTTGGCGCGTGTGTTCGCGGGCATCTGGGACATATGTAGTCTGGTGGCTTCCTGGCGTTACTGTTTCCTTGTCACGCTTCTTGGTGCTGCCTTCCTGGCGCTGGGAAGTTCCGACTTGAATGCACTTGATGGTCCCGTAGCCATGTTTCTTGCTGGGCTGATGTTGCTTCTGCTGCCTTGCAAGTCTGTTCCGCTTTCTGTAGCGTGAAATTTGTGCTCCTTAGCAGCTTCTCTCGTAGTTTCTAGTTTTGTATCCCAAAAACAATCTGATCGCGGATCATGGAGTCACGCAAGTTTTCAAAGTTACACAGACGAGCTTGTGTCTTCAAGTCTCGCACGAAGTGTTCAAAAGGTTTGCCTGACTCTTGCATTCGTTTTCTGAACAAGTAGCGTTCATATGTCTCATTGCTCTGGCTCGCACAGTACTCGTCAAACTTTTTGACTACTGTAGCGTAATCGGTGTTGCTTTCGCCTTCCGAAAATCGAAGGTAATAATTACCTCTATGGCTTCTTCGCCTGCAGTTGTCAGCAGCAACGCAGTCTTCGTCTGCTCTGGTCGTGGTTGTCCGGAAGGTTCTGTAGCCGTCAAGAAGAGCTCAAATTTCTGCTCGAACAGTGGCCAGCTCTTGCCTATGTCTCCTGTGAAGCGCACTGCATCCGGTGGTCGAACAAATTCCATCCCGACTGCTCGGCGCGCTGTGAGCGCCTACGTGTGCGGCGATGGGTGCGCGGCATTTCTGACACCATTTATCGATGACATGATATGCCTAGGAGCCGGTGGGGAAAAGAACCCGGTTTATTGAACGTCAGCTGGTTATATGGGCTCAATGCGTGCGTATCAGGTACATCTCTACACAGTTCATGCGCATATCTTGCGCCACGTGCACGATACACGTGGTATGGGTGCCGGGGCATGAGAGGCTCGAGGGAAATGAAGCGGCTCACGCCGCGGCCCGCGGTCACGTCAACCTGGTCTTTCTCAGCGCCTCGCTTGACCCGCGGTTAGCCAGCGCTGCAGATGAAGTGGAGACCGTACCACCAACATACAACGCCATCCTACAACACTATCGTCTAGCTCGCACGGTGTACCCGCCATCTCACCCCAAGCTGACAAAGGAAGAGGCCACAGCATTTCGGTGACTTCAAGCTAACACCTATACACACGGCACCCTACTGCATGGAATCTACCCAACGCTATACACCTACAACTGCCCAATATGCGACGTGCCAGACACACTGGCCCACCTACTACTCGAGTGCCCGTGGCGCCACGAATATGCAAATACCAAGTCCGCAACGACTGCACGTATTGACACCCTAGCCGAGACGGGGGAGGCCAAGATTGCCGTACGCGACCTAGACGACCAACGAGGACTTGTTGCCAGGGCCCGGGAGGCGACTGCGGCCAGAGGATTCCTGGAATAAGGGACCCTCCCACCTCGAATGACCCCGAGCTCACGAACTCGGGAACGCCGTTTTGAAAAATAAAATGTTCATTTCATCATCATACTTTTTGCATTGCAAATTTGCTGGTGTAATCTTCTCAATGCATTTACGCAATACAAACATCACACAATTTTTTTCCTCTTCTTATGCTTACGCGTATACCTAGAGAATGCCTTGTGCTTATCATGCGATGTACTTTAATTTTTATTACTTGAGCCACACTGGTTCGCTGCGGACGTTATTTGGATGATATGCAGAGTGCTTAGTACTAAGGAGGTAACTATGTACAACGTATTTTTTTCTTGTTTCTTTATTACTATTGTATGTTACACTGTGTTCCTCCTGCAATGATCCCGAATAAGACTGCCAGTATTGTAAATAAATAAGAAAAAAATAAATAATAAATAAATATAAGACATCATGCTCTCATATGACCTGAACGAACATTTCCCCGACGGCTGTTTCATCTTGCAGCAGGACAAAAGTCCCGTACACATATGTGGCTCGTCAGGTGATCACCATGTTTGAACCTTGGCGTACACTTCTTGCCGTGGCCTTCCTGTGGCGCGGGCGCAAACCCGATCGAGAATGTGTGGGCTTGAATGAAGTGGGGTTGTCCAGGTGCAACTTGTCCAGGGCAACGTCGGATGCGCTGTGGAACGCGATTCAGTAAGAGTGGGAAGCCTTTCGGTATGACGCCGATTATGTTGGCTCGTTATACAAATCTATGCCAAAAAGGATGTCAGAAATAATTTACGTGAACGGACACGTAGAAATATTGTGCATGGGATTTCACGCACTATAAGCTTTTGTTACGAAGGGGGTGACGGGAGAGGGGGTGATAAGTTTCGCCGTCGCTATATTTCATGCGCTCTCAGTTGCTCTCCTTTTTTTTGTCATTTAAAGGTCATGACCTCACCTAATACAGCAATGTTTTTTTTTCTTTTTTTTAGTCCATTCGCCTCTTTTGTTGCATGTGCATGCTGGTCTGTCTGCACCTTGTTATCATATGTTAACAAAGAGAAGCATTTTTAGGCTCAGCGCATTTTTCGTTTTCGATGCCCTCGTTCGTATTTTACTATCACATGGTACGCTTCAACTAATGATTTGTGGGGTTTAACGTCCCAAAACCACCATTTGATTATGAGAGACGCCGTAGTGGAGGACTCCGGAAATTTTGACCACCTGGGGTTCTTTAACGTGCACCCAAATCTGAGTACACGGGCCTGGTACGCTTCAACTAAAACGGCCGTGCAGAGAAGAGAAGCTATTTAATCGGAGTGCAGCGAGTCGCATACACTTCACCGCCACTGTGCCTCCGCTGAACTGAGCACGTCTCGAAATGAAGAAAGTGGCGCCTAGCACGAAACGCTACATTTATAATTACTGGCACGCTGCAAGAGAGTAGGAAAATATGGCTGCGAAACTGAAAGGGCGCGCATGCACATTCTCCATGTCAGATGGCGTAACGATGCAGTTTTATTGGACTTTGGTCGTCGATCGCACGTCCCGACTTATTTTTCCAACGGGTGTACACGTTGTGGGAGAGCTAAGGAAACAATGGAACATGTTCTGATTGAATGCAGCGATATCCACCCAGGTATACATGTGGGTACAAGCCTACATGAGGCTTTGGGTTTTAGGGACGAACATGGAAAACTGATCGCGTCCACGATAGAAGCAAGTAAGATACGGTTAGAATATTGGTGGCAGAGAAGTAGAGATAAATGACAGTAATAGTTGGAAATGACGTCACTCAGCCTGAAGAGGCAGAGATGAAACATAAAGGTATTTTTTGTTATAATAATATCGATTTATGCGAAGTAGATAAGGTATTACATCAACATAAAAAGAAAGCTTTTTTCATTTCTTTGTTGCGAGCCTGGTGGTGCACATGTCACTGCTTCGTTATAAAGGGGACGCTCATAGAATTGATCCATCCAAACACAGTATGCGTTTTCAGCTCTAGTAGATAGCGTGCACGGTTAAAAAACACTATGAAGGGAAGAAAACAAACAGCGTTCTCGTCTTGGCGTTAGCGTTTCACAGCAGCGTCTCCCTCACACATTTCTCAATGTGCTTGAGAGGCGCCTAGCCAGCGAATGGTCGAGAGTGAGGCGCGATCGGACGAGAAAGTGGGGCGCAGGGAGAGTTAATGACGAGAGAAGGAGCGGCGAAGCACTAGATAGATAGATAGATATGTGGGGTTTAACGTCCCAAAACCACCATATGATTACGAGAGACGCCGTAGTGGAGGGCTCCGGAAATTTTGACCACCTGGGGTTCTTTAACGTGCACCCAAATCTGAGTGCACGGGCCTACAACATTTCCGCCTCCATCAGAAATGCAGCCGCCGCAGCCGGGATTTGAACCCGCGACCTTCGGGTCAGCAGCCGAGTACCTTAGCCACTAGACCACCACGGCGGGGCGAGCGGTGAAGCACTGCATGCACCTGTCATTGTACCTGTTGGCCATAACGTCCGCGTGCTATCAACACAAACGCATTGAGGTGGTGGCAAGTCGTGTTCAAGTCAAGGAGGTGAGGGCTCCGGTTGCTAGGGGTGAGGATAAGCGCGCGCGCCCGCAGCTGTTGCTGACAGCTGCCGACGCCGAAGCGTGACATGTTGGGGGTTTTGGTTGCTATGGACGCACGCGCCCACAGCTTTTGCTATAGGAGAGGACGCTGGACGGATCCCAACGGACGCCTGGCATAGCCCGACTAAAGAATGCATTTGAATTTAAAAAAATCACTACGCTAGCAAAGATAAAACATATAACAGGGAAACAATCACGGGAGGCGTTATTTATCAAGCAATGGGGCCAAGCAAACTTGACATTTTATACAATGAAACGGTTGACATATGAAGAAGAAAAAAAAGAAAAAGCGGCACTACAGTGTTATGA
Source organism: Rhipicephalus annulatus (assembly GCA_013436015.1). NCBI lineage: Eukaryota > Metazoa > Arthropoda > Arachnida > Ixodida > Ixodidae > Rhipicephalus > Rhipicephalus annulatus. The sequence goes on along the minus strand of WOVY01001459.1, from coordinate 475,726 downwards.
AACTATGAATTAATAATAAACAAGAAAAAAAGGATGAATGACACAACTGGCGTACAGCTTTAATGGCAGATTTCTTTGCGCTCCTTTGGCCCGATTACTGGTCAATGTATCACAAAATGTATGAGTATTTTTTGGACATGCGATGCTATCTGGCAAGGAGTTCCAACAACAGACAGCACGGGAGAGTTCTGACCCATGGAATGCAGGTGCTGATCCGTAAATGCACAAAAAGCTCAAACGATTATGAAGTCTCTGTGACGTAGAATAGAGTCGTGTCAAGCATGCCAATATTTGATATGAGTGTATGAAGTGTACGAATTTGTGAAACAGTGTCAGCAAGGCAATGTCACGGCAAGTACTCAAAGGTTGCAATGAAATGTCAACTTTGATTTGTGTGACGCTAGACTGGTAGTTGCAATTCTTAGGAATGAAGCGGCTTGTCCTGTCCTGAACTTGTTATAATATGTCGATCAGCTATTTCTGGTGAGGGGACCAAATAGGGGAGGCGTACTCAAGTTGAGGGCGAACAAGAGTGAGGTGTGCTAGCTAATGAACATTCCAAGAAGCATTTCTTAGATTGAGACGCAGGTATACCAAGGATCGGAGAACTCAAAAGGTCGTGACTGCAGTATTTTTACATTCGCAATGTTTCACTTCAGTTACAAAATGAGGAATAAAAATATTCAGCGCATGTTTATCGTGACTATTAGAAATGGTTTTACAGATAACTCAGCCGTCTTCATATATTCTAAGTAGAATTTTAATGTTAGGGATCATTGTCGCCAGGCCATTTCTATAAATAAAAAATATGGACCATCTCCCCAAAAGGAACAATGATGGGATGCGAAGCAGCAGCGGTGCGCACGCCGTTGACCCGGCTGAAACGGGTGTCGACGCGGCTGCTGGAAGAATGGTGAGAAGTGAAGCACAATGCAGCCTTTATTTCAGTAAACGTTTCTTTGAAACGCAAAGACACGGGATGCATGTTGGGTTTCGAGTAAGTTTCATCGCAGATAACCGAGCCGGAAGAGTGTTTCCACTCGACGTGCGGTTGAGCGTTGCAGGCGGTGGAGAGGGTGAAGCGAGAGAAAAGTGAACTGCAAGCGGGCGGAGAAGCAACACCACCTAGGTGTGTTTGGAGGAACCAGCATCTGCTGCGGGTGAGGGAGAGAGTCATGTCAACACGCCGCTGCGACTTGACATACTTGGCAACGTTCCAACAACTGAAGCGGGAGGAACGCGGTTCGGCGCGTTGGCACGGAGACACGGACAGACAGCGTTACGCAGGCTAGTCCATGAATTGCTTCGCATCTAACAAACAAAAGCGGCCCAAGCACCGAACTTTGAGGTAACCCTGATGTGAACTGTACGTCAGATGTGTTCATGTGGTTAAACGTAACAAATGTTTAGGTCGAACGCAAGCAATCTACTATCCAATTAACTAGCTTGTCGCCAGAAAGTTGTGAAAAAGCTATAACTTTGGCATGGCAGCCATGTCAAAATTCCTACAATAGTCAATCACTGTCTTCAATACGACATCAATCGACATCAATACGACAATATGACATCAATCTGTCTTCGATTGTTAAGGAAATGCAGGATAACGGAAAGGTGGGCTCGTTGGTTTGGGTTCATATGGGGCAGCGCTTCGACGAATACAAGGACAAGAAAAGACAGGACATATGTGCTGCACTGACAAGTCTTATTGAAAAAAAAAATTCCACTTATACACCCAACATCATCCAAATCATTGTCATCAAAGGTGCCACGTGAACAACGTCAGGGCGACATCAGTTGGAAAACAGCCTTGCGCAAAAAACACAGCATAAAAGTACGCAATACAGAAAAGGAGTACGAAGTAGCAGTATGCTATACACGTCTGCATGAGATAATTGTTTCAGTTTCAGTTTCAGTTTTATTGAGCATTTTCTTCACAGAGTTGCGAAAAAGAAAACGCAAGGATAAGAGCAAAAAGCTGCTATGTTAGCAGCTTGACGAGGCTCCTACCCCTTTTCACTTGGCATTACGAAAATTCGCAGAGCACGAACATAAAAAAACAATTTGACGTTGATTTTCAAAACTTTAAGAAATTAGGAAATAAAAGAAAATGCATCAAAATTACACCAGTTTCAGGTTTACATATTATAAGCAAACCACAAAGAGAGAAAAACAACAAATAAAACAAGAAAACAGCGTATGGTCAATTGTGAAACAATGCACCCGTTGCTAAACGGCTACCAAAGTATTACAAAGTGATTATATGACGTTTACAACACTGGGTATGCGAAAAGCACAAGTTTTGATGCACAAGGGAAACACTGACGAGTGAAATGTTGCATGTTTTACTCGTAAAAAAAGCAACGAAAAAAAGTCAAATAAGAGAGATAAAGATGCAAGGAAAGGCAGGGAGGTTAACCAGACGCACATCCGGTTTGCTACCCTGCACTGGGGAAGGGATAAAGTGGAGAAAAGAGGTTGCAGAAAGACGAGAAGGTACACACAATCACGAGCACACTCGGGGAGCACACACAGTTTACAGGCGGTCACTCAGGTTTGTTGACTTAAGGTAAAGTAGCAGTGCTTTAGTTGCTTTTTGCGCAACTGAGGCAGATTCCCAAGGTCCTAGTATCTTCTGCACACAAAATGGTTCGTGGTCAAGTCGATTCAAAACCATCCGTAGCTGGCATCGCTGTGTGTCGTAGCAAGCGCAGCTGCACAGGACGTGTTCGATGGTCTCTTCATCTCCGCAGTAGTCACATGTAGGAGTGTCTGCCATACCAATGCGAAAGGAGTACGCCTTTGTGAATGCAACACGCAACCAAAGGCGGCATAACAGTGTCGCATCGGAGCGGGAAAGGTGTGATGGTAGCTTTAGCTTGAGCGAAGGATCCAGTTCATAAAATTGACACCTTTGGAAGGTGGTAGACGACCAGAACGTGCGTGTGAGATCTCGAGCCAGCAGGTAAAGTTGTCTTGCTGCATCATTCCTTGATAGAGGAATCGGGACTACACGGGTTTCTTCATGGGCTGAGCGGGCTGCATCATCGGCTAATTGATTTCCGGTAATACCGATATGTCCAGGCAGCCATTGATATATAATATCATGCCCTCGTGCTAGAGCTTCATGATGGCAATGTCTTATTTCTTTTACCAGTTGGTCATGGCTCCTCCTACGCATGGTAGACTGCAAACTCTGAAGCGCTGCCTTCGAATCACAGAATATGACCCATTTTCCTGGACGTTCTTGAACGAGATATTGTAAAGCAGCCCTTATAGCAGCAAGCTCTGATGCCGTAGATGTAGTCATATGCGACAACTTAAACTTGATTTTTATTTCTGCAGCCGGAATTACAGCGGCACCTGATGAGCTGCTGGATGAGACGGACCCATCAGTGTATATCTGCGTTCGGTCTAAGTACAACTCATGTAATAATAGCAGTGTTGCTTGCTTCAATGCTACTCTGGAGTGACTGCTTTTCTTTTTGATTCCCGGAATTTCTAGACGTACTTGCGGCTGGTCGAGGCACCACAAAGGGCATGCCGTTCTCGCAGCTGGCGTATATCCTGATGGAATACTGTTTAGGTGCTTGGCTATGACGTCTGAAAACGTAGCACGTGGTCTTCCGGAAGGTAGAAGGGCCAAGTGGTGGTCGGGGACACGGCTAGCATGTCGAATGTGCGCTCTGAGGCAATCCACAACTATATATGTCCTGACCGGATGGTCTTTGGCAAGCATGATTGTGGCATAAGTAGAAGCGCATCGGGGCAGTCCTAGGCAGATACGCAGTGCCTGACCCTGCAAACTCTCCAATGAATGAGTATTCGATTTGCAAGTGTTAGTCAGCACCGGCAAGCTGTAGCGCAATAGACCCAGAAATAGGGCCCTGTACAGCTGTAGCATGGAGGCCACAGACGTTCCCCATGCTTTACCGCACAAGAATTTCATGATATGCACAATAGATAGCAGTCTCTTCTTCAAGTACGCACAATGTGGGCTCCACGAAAGACTTCTGTCGATAATTATGCCCAGGAAACGATGCGTCCGTGCATATTTGACATTCTGCCCATTGATGTACACAGGGTATGGCGTCATTGGTTTGCGTGTAAACGCCATCAACGCGCACTTCACAGTTGATATATTTAGGCCTTGTTTCTGAAGGTAGGCTGTTGTGAGGGTTGCTGCCCGCTGTATTCGTGCACGCACCTGAGGGCGAGTAACTGCAGCACTCCAGAGGCAAATATCATCGGCGTATATGGATAGGCACACCGACTTTGGCAGAACCTTCACCAGACCAATGAGGGCCACATTGAACAATGTGGAGCTTAAAACACCTCCCTGAGGTACTCCGCAGTAGGTGTAATGTTCAGCAGTTTTACCCTCATCTGTTTGCACAAAGAAACCCCTGCCAGTTATATAGTCTTTTATCCATTGAAACATTCGTCCACCAATGCCCATTGCTGCGAGAGAAGTGAGGATGGAATCGTGAGCTACATTATCATATGCACCCTTCACGTCAAGAAAAAGTGCCACTGATATGCGCTTGCGACTTTTTTCTTGTTGAACAAATGTCGATAAATCAATGACACAGTCAATGGAGGAGCGGCCCCGACGAAAGCCTGCCATGCAAGAAGGGTATTTGGTGTATCGTTCCAAGTACTACTCGAGACGAAATAGAACCATTCTTTCCATCACTTTTCCAGGGCAGCTTGCGAGGGCAATAGGGCGATACGCTGTCAAGTCCAATGGTGATTTTCCCGATTTCAAAAGTGGTATCAATCGACTTATTTTCCATTCTCGGGGAACACTGTCGCTGAGCCAGGAGTTGTTGAAGCATGTTAAAAGTTCTTTTCTAGCTTTTTGTTCAAGGTGTCCCAACGCACTATAAGTAATACCATCAGGACCTGGCGATGACATGCGCTTAGAAGCGACTAACGCACCTTCCAGTTCTTCCATGGTGAACGGAGTGTCCATTTCTGGTAATCGCGTCTCAGGAATGATCACGGCGTCGATGCTCTCATTCATAATATTCCCGGCAACTCTCGTGCAAAATTCTTCAGCCACCTCGAGTTCTGTTTTTTGATGATGAAGTGCCAAAGCTTTAAAAGGCTGCCGTTGTTGTGGAGAGGAGCGAAGACCACGAACTGTTTTCCAGATATATGACAGCGGTTTATGGGGGTCTAGAGATTGGCAGAATTCTTTCCAGCGTTCGCTCTCCAGTTTGTAAATGCGTCGTTGAATCTTTTTCTGGAGCCGCCTTGCTTCCCTCAGATCGTAAATTGATCTTGTGCGTCTGTATCGTCGTTCCGCACGCCTTCGTATAGCTCGTAATTTTTCCAGTTCGATGTCAAACTGTGTTACTTTAGACGAAAATGGTAATTTGCGTTTGGACGCTTGCATAGCTTCCACTATGGTATTTTCCAGGCTGCAGGCGAGGCCTTCTTGGCAAGCGCTCTCAACACGCGATGCAAACATCGACCAGTCAGTGCCAATTGCAACACCGGAAGAGAATTTTTTTATGATACCATCGATCGTCACGTAGGTGGGTATGTGATCACTCCCATGAGTCTCAATATCCCAAAACCACTTAACTTTGTGAGAGAAGCACCGTGACACCAATGTCAGGTCAAGGCAACTGCCATACGTGAGACCCCGCAGATATGTGGGGGTACCATCGTTCATGATGGAAAGGTCGTAATCGGAAGCGAATGTAACAAGGTTCCGGCCCCTGGCATTCATCCTAGTGCTTCCCCAAAGCATGTGATGGGCATTGAAGTCACCGGTGATGATCCAAGGCCCATCGGTTCTCATTAGGATGTCTTTTAATCTGTCGCAGTCAAATCGCGATGACGGAGATATATATCCACCAATAAGCGTGAACGAAACTGCATTCTTCTTCACACGAAGACACACGTACTGATTGTCGTCATTTGAACTTATTGGGTGCGAAAGATAAGTCAAGTCTGTGCGAATGTAAACAATTACTTTGCTTCGTTCTTCGCAAGCGGCTGAACAAAAAGCTTCATAACCGGACAATCTATAAGGCGTTGATACGTTTGGTTCACATATGACAAGTATAGGGAATTGATTGGCCCGAACAAATTGGCGAAAGTCCGAGATACGGGACTTCATGCCTCTGGCATTCCACTGAAAAATCGACGCACTTTTAACTTTAGTGCGGAAGATGAGATTTTGTTGAGCCATTGTGCTTATACGAAGTTAGCAAGAACTGGATTCAGTGCATCCAGTATTTGCAGTGGACTCTTAGCAGACGGAGACTGTATGCTGGTCAGTAGCGTGCGAATCGTGGCAATTAATGATTGCACGATTGCAGCCACTTGCCTGTCTTGGTTGGAAAGATCTCGAACCGGCACGATTGCAGTCACTTGCCTGTCTTGGTTGGAAAGATCTCGAACCGGGGGCGCGGACTGGCCGTCATGAAGCTCCTTCGGGTCGCTTGATGCTGCTTCCCCTTGAAGTGCAGGCCACTCTGTCGCAGTTAGGGTATGCTCACTGGCTTTGTCCTTTACAGCCTTTCCCACGGCATGTGGTCTGGGAGGCAAAGGAGGTGGTACTGATGAGGGGTCACGCAAACGTGTCGAGGAGGTAGCGGGCGTCCTCGAAGACCGACGTCGACGTGAACGACGCCTTCTGACTTTAGCTGCGGCTTCTCGATGAGATGAGTGATCGCGCACCATCTCCTTCAAGATGGCAATTTCCTTCTGAATCCGCGGGCAGTCCTTCGATGTGGCTTCATGGGATCCATTGCAATTAGAGCATTTCGTAACAGTTGCGACGCACTTATCCGCTTCATGGTGATCGGCGCAGCGGTGGCATACCACCGAATTCTCGCAGACGCTGCTCACATGTCCAAGTTTCATGCATTTACGGCACTGGAGAGGCTTCGGAATGAAAGGGCGCACAGCATGTCTGAAGTACCCCACCTTCACATGAAAGGGGAGTGATGTGCTCTTAAACGCAATCTTCACACAGCGAGACTTGCCTAGCCGGGTGACATCAACAATTGGAGTATCAGTTGTTGACTTGACAAGAAGTTGTAAGTCCTTATTGGAAATAGCGACATCAATGTCGTAGATCACGCCGGTTACTACATCACATCTCAAGGGAACATGAGAGCGCACCTGGTTGCCGTCCAAGTCAGTTACAGTGCGCAGAACGCCCAACGCACTTGCGTGCAAAACGTCAACAGCCAGTATATTCTTTCTGGCGTTCACTCTTATGTCCGTGATCTCATTTGGCACGAACGTTTCCAGAGACCTCGACACAGACTGTCCGTTAAGGCGTTTCATGCTGACGGTAGGAAGTGCAGGCAGAAACAGGATGGTATAGGTGTTCGATTTTGGCGCTTCACTTACAGTTTGAATAGTTGAGGATGAGGATGTTCTCATGTTCCTTCTCTTCGCCTTGTGGCTCATCACAGGTTGAAAACCGTCATCTGAGAAGTCCTCACTGCTGAGATAGTAAGCATGAGTATCTTCACTGTCGCTGTCGCTCGCTTGTCCCATCCGCTTCCTGGAGGCGGTCGCCGCTGACGCCGCTGGTGCCGGCAGGCGCCCGGGGTGGTCTACTTCCATCCCCTCCAAGGTAGCAGCGGAAACTGATCAACAGATTTAATTTACAACTGAAATGAAAAGTTAGCAGAAGTAGCTCCTATTCAAAACACACTTCTTCGTCTTCAAAAAAAAAGTCAAATTAAGCAAACATTATACGATGTCATGTTACACACGAGCACGATTACAGGGTGCTTCTTTTACATATAGTATTTTAGCCGGACAATTAGAAGAAGCTAAACTACACGCCGCCATTCTGCATGAGAAGGTTAATTTGTTTTTTATGTATATTAAAGATGTCGATGTTTTTATTTTCAAACATGTTAAAACAAGCAGGAATACAGTGTTCGTCTTCTCAAACCATGATTAGTTCGCGAATAAGGAACGAACCAGGAAGGCCTTTTTCGAATGTCATAATGGGATTGTGTATTTTTTATGAGGTTACACAGTTTAAGAAAACAAGCGTTGTTTGATAGCAAGCTTTGTTTGTATTTCATAATAAGGTTGAAGCTGTGTATGTGATCGATCGGTCAAATGTTATATTCTCTGAATAAATTACTTGTATGTGCGTCGTGTGGTGCGTTTGCAATATGACGAATCGCTTTTTTCTGCAGTAAAATTATTTTGTTCCGATTTGCTTTAGATGTATCTCCCCACACTAGACTACAAAAGTTTATGTGAGATGAAAACAACGTATTATAGAGTAAAAGATTAATGCTTGCTGGAAGTATCTGTCGAAGTTCAGAGAGAGCACCACACTTCCTAGCTATATTTCTAGTTACTTTATTAACGTGTTCGTCCCAATTAAGATTTTCATTAAAAATTACTCCTAATGATGAAACTTCTTTGACAACCTCACTTTTTTCGGGCCCTAGGTGTATATCCAAACCACGACAGACAGCCTTCTGAACCGGTGCGAATACCAAAGATAATCTCATTATTTAGATGAAACTTCTACAGATGCTTGGCTAATGAATTTCTGTTTTAATCTGTTGATATGAAAAGCTTCTATTGTTTCTCTTGTCGTTTTAATTTCTTTGTTACCGCACGAAAATGGTTACTATTCTAGCTCGCACTGAAGCATACCAAACTTTCCACAATGAAGTGCTCTTTTCAAGGGCCACTCACCAGGTTTGACAATTTTGAGCTCACAAGCGCAATGCGTAGATGAGGCGTTCATGAGCACGTCTACCAAAATTTGCAACGCTACGCACCGCAGAAATGGGTCGAATTTCAAGATGAACGCTGCTCCTCCTTCCTTTTGCGGGCGCGCGCCCAGAGAATGAGGGTACGACGTGCGCGTATTAATGGCCCTACGTACACGGCAATGCAGTGACGTTGGTCCTCTACGTAGACGACTCTGCTCTGGCGTTGCCAACAGTGGCACGTGACATGGAGAAAACTATTTAACACAACATGCGCAGTTTATGTATTTGTTGCTTGAAGAGATTAATAAATCTCTAAATAAGTAAGGAGACGCAATAAGGGAATGTGAGCGTTCTTTTTTCTTCAATTTACCCCGTGAACTGCAACGAGATGCAGGGCTCGTGTGCCGGCGTTTCGCATGCGTTCGTGTTCCCGCGGTCGCGGTCAGCCCATTGAGCGGACGACTGCCGTGGAACGCTTCTGCGCGTTCGCGCATCATTGAGCTCGTCTATTCTGCCGCGTCTAAGCCAGCGTTTTTAAACCATCCCGCAGAAGCAGGCAGTAAACCTCAAAACAACACTGCTAAAAAAAACGCCGCTTGTGTGCACGGGGGTACGGCTTGTTCCGTCACGTCATGTGCACGTGACCTCTTAGTCGGGTGCCCGAGAGGGTAGGCAAGAGATTTGGCTTGCGAAGGCTACGTGGAGGAGCGGCAAGGCATTTGAGCTCTCCTCCTCTCATCATCGTTTCGCGCCGCTTCTTAAAAACAGTTTTCTCAGCCCGTAATGAACCGATTCAAAAAAATTTTGTGGCAAATTGTTTTTCATCGGACACCCAACAACTTCCACGGTTTAACTGAAATTTGGTATGGGGCTTGATGAGTGGCCCTTGAAAAATATGTATACGTTGTTGAGTGACAAAACAGTTTAGAACAAAATATTTTGGAATTGATAAAAGTCTGAAAACTGAAATTTGAGTTTGCCCTATGGTTAACAGTGCAATAAAAGCACTATATATGTTTGTATATTCAAAACAAAGAAAATTCAGAATATGCATTTGGAGATGGGTGGCCCAGGAACATTATGAAGATAATCAATTTAGTACAAAATGTATCTATTCAGATAGATTCACACAAATGCGGTGCTGCTTCATTGCTCGTGCCATACGGTCATTGCTTGGTTTCTCGTGAAACGGAAGTGAGCTCGTATACTTTTCCTACTAAATTTATGTTTTGTTTTTGCGATAAGAGCCTGCAAGTATTCCGCTATAGATAGATGTTCGTGATGTGATTACTGTCTCTGTGAATTGTATGTCCAATGAACTTCGCCATTTTGTCTAGCGTCATCTCTTTCCTCACTCCACATAGGCTGGCGTTCCAATCGTTGCATCCAAGCATTTTTTTTTGCTTTTGTTGCGCATTGTATTAAAAGAAAAGAACATAATCACGTGCCGTTCAAAAACCTTTCGCACTGCTTTGTAGTCAGGGTCAAGATGTGTTCCGATGGCCTTGTCTTGAGGACGAGATCTGCAGCCGGTACCAGTGCACCGCACCCCACTAACGTGGGGACCTATCTCGCACGTAACCAAAGTAATATAATATGGTGCACAAAGGTCAGCAGCTACGTACTTGTGGCGGATGAGACATCTTGAGGTCGTAAACAAAGAAACCCATGAACAGCTGCAGATGTCTCAGGGTTACGCAAAACTTAATAGCCATAAAAATTGAAGCTGAGGTGATGTCATCATCAGACTATAAGCTCGTCCTCATTCACTTCTGGTGCGCTTGCAAGACAGTTTCGAGCAGCACGTACTTTTAGCAGCGATGGTGCGCACCCATGCACGCGAGATGACATAAGAGCGATTTGCGACACTAGATGCGGCCATGTGCCTGATGTGACGGTAAAGGCGATATCGAAGCCGCTGAAAACTATCTGAGAAGGTCACCTCCACGTTTTATTAATGCGGCGGACCTTGAGAAACGTTTTTTTTGTAAAATAAATTTTCCTTCACCCCTAGCAACAGCTCTGAATTGAATAATTGGCATAAATTTATTGGAATTATTACTGCTCAACACTGTCACATTGCTAGACTGACACCTTAATTTAATATATGACTTGAAAAGGATCTTTTGATTACAAAACTATTAATGTTACTGCAGGATAACCACTAAGGGCACGCACTTCTGTCAAGTTCACCAACCAAGTGCGTTTTCTCAACTACACAAGCACATTGATTCGCGCAAAAGTCCGCCAAAAATCGATATGTTTCCTAAACGGGCAAATTCAAATTGATTCTGAAAGTTGAGTGGCTGGACTAACTGCTTGAAAGTGTTGGCTGCGCGAGAAACAGTTTCAGCATGCCAAAATCGACGATCCAAAGCGTCGATCACCAGTGATCGATTTCAAGGCGTAGTAACGAAACAGTTAATATGATGACGTGAAAGAATGGCGGTGTCATTAAGATGTGAATTACATACACATGAATGGCTATGGTTGGCTAGCTGATAATTAAGTTGTAGGATTAGCGCAAAACAGTGAAGCGTAAGTGTTCGCTCAGTCTAAAATTGATGCACCTCCCAATTTGTCCCACATAAACTTCACCGCACGACGGAGCTAGGTATCATATTGTCACTGAGTCGTTACGTGGACGAAGGACACTGACTGTAATCACAAGGTGAAACTATTTATCCGGCCAAAGTTGTGGCCCATAAACTGAAGGTCAGATTACAGCGACGCCCACTGGCACTGATAGCGACAAACAGAGCGTCGGCCGTTGATCAACTGACAAGTTTGCGCTGGCATTTATATACGTGCCATCGAATAGTCTAGTGTTATCGTTAGCAGTGACGTAGGTTTCAGAATGAGCAGCAATTATCGCGAAGTGGGCGTAATTTTAACAAAGTGATCTACTGTAGTCCAGCTTCTAGAACACTGCCGGCGTGGTTTGCGCCGATACTAACTGATAGTAAAACGGGGCTATAACAAAACTGAAGAGGGGGGATGTGGCATTACACACAGTAGTACGTGTTCCACAAGGTATGAAGCTGTAAACTTGATTACCTTTGCATCAAACTTTTACAGATGAACCTGCTTTTTTTTCAAGATTTGTCGACAAATTCTTCCAATCTTTGGGAGGCGTAAAACACCTAATCAACAGGCCTGTAGAGATTAGAAACATTCTTAAAATAATGGGGAAAGCGATGCAGATATGACACAACAGTGAATTTGGTGGCTCAATTTTCGCGCCTATAATAGGCGTTGTCTTTCTTGACCTGTTTAAAGAGTTTATTCCATGCAGTGGTGATCGAAACGTTGCCACAACAAGCCGTCTTCAGCCTAAAAACTGATTACTGAAGCTGTCTTGAACATGATGATAGCATGACTTCTTGAATGAAAACTTGAAAAAGCACAAAGTGGAAAATAAAGTAATGCCGTTTTTCTTGAGTTTTGAGTGCGCTGAGCTTGCAAGCCACAGCGGTTTTTTCGATCTGAATTAGTACTGCCAACATACATGCTGTGGAGTGAACAGCAGGTGTAAAGAAAAATACTGCAGCTGGTGCTGCTCCAGTAATACGGAAGTCAACCGTAGGTCGTTGTGAAAGATCGCCAGGCAATCATCTACATGCATAGCTACAGACATCGGATATACCATCGCCAAGGGGGCCACTCAGTTTCCTGTTAACGCGGCTCAAAAAGGTATCACTTAAAACGGGTGCAACTTTCGATTCGATACAAACACCCGTTTTCTGACACAGAACTTTATCTTTCTAACCAACGACGGTAGATTTTAGAGCGAAACGCCAATGACAGTAGAGGATCAGAGCGAAACGTCACTATTAAACTGTGAAATGCAAATTTTTACACTTTGATGAGTTCACTGTGCGATAACGTAAGGAACAAATTCTCGACGTCCACGCTAAGGATAGCACAACTTTCCGGAGACTGCTTTTACAGATGCTGTACCAAACAAGATCTTGACACAACACGTTGCTAGGTATTTATTTCAGACATTATGGATCTAAAGGGCATATCTAACTTACGTGTTTTTATACTAAAACTATACCGACGTTTTTTTTCTTTGGCTTTTTTGGTGTATTTACCAAGACGATCGAGTCGTGCATCGTTCAACAGAGACAAAGCCTGTTTTCTAATCGGCAGCTTTTTCAGAAACAAGTGTAATTTTTTTTTTTCTACAGCAGCCTGTGCTTTTTCATTGTACGTTCCCTGGTCTAAAACAACTAAATAACCCTCTTTGTCTCTCAACCCTCTTTGTCTGATTCAAGAACAAACAGATCAATATTATTTAGCATCAATGAAAAAATGTTAGGTGGCTTACGAGAACGGCGAGCAGTGGAAGAAGCAGCGTCCTTGGCATCCGAGATAAAACATTGACGAAGATCTTGAACTTCGCGGGTGATGTTGCGCACACAGGTTACTCTTTCTGGCTGCGAGATGCAGGGTTCAGTGGCAAACTCGGGACCGTTTTGAAGCACTCAAAGGTGTCTTTCCGTTACGGTGTGATTTCCAGGCACCAACACTTTCGGGAGGAGTGGCTTTGACTTTTCTGGGAAGATGCTGCATAGGATGCGACCGAAGTGATTCTTTGGTATGGTCCCCGCCAAGGTCTTCTCGATCCTTGCAGCTCGGCACCCGCAGACGGTCCTTGTAGTAACACCACATTTCTAAAGAGACAATGTGGCATATTTGACGGGAATGGCCCAACGAAGGCCTCAGAAGAGACGATAATTAAAGCGCGAGAACAAAACGACGACACAGAGACAAGAAGGACATGTCGTCGTTTTGTTCTCGCGCTATAACTATCGTCATGCCATACCAACTAGCCCAAGCTGCCACACTTCTCAGAAGAGAACCTGGACTTCATTAGGGCACAAACCCTTCCTCTTGTAACATTACGTGGTTCTGGCTTTGTACACATAAAAGGCAATGAGGGTTATTAAAAGGTCATGTCATTAAAATCTACACTTTAATGACCCCACCGTTCTTTCACGTCTTCATAATAAAACTACTAGAGAAATCTTAGACGCTTTTTCATCAACTGATTAAAAAAGAAATACATTAGTCAAGCATGTATAGACCTTTTATCTAAAAAAATTGATTATCTCATGCATACGTGCATATATACTATAGTGCTACTTTGTACTTATTTTATGTAGTGCATACTTTTATGCTGCGGAGGATGTTTTCCAGCTGATATCGTCCTGATGTTGTTCACGTGGCGCCTTTGATGACAACGACTTAAGAAACCTTGGCCGACTGCCGACGATCGGCGGATGGCTGGCATGTAGTCGGCAGCCGACTTTACTGGCCCCCAGACCAGACATTCGAAAAGGGTCGGCCTTATAGGTGTGCTGCCGGCTACGTCGGCCCTTGGTCAGCGGCGTGATTCGGGCCACCGAGCGCGCCAAACGCACGTCGGCTGCACGCTTCGGGCCACCGTCGGTGACTGAGTGAATACCGAGCGTGCCAAACACTCCTCGGGGTGAGCAGTCGGCAACACAACGGGCCGGCCTTGGTTGCCGAATGAGCATAGTAGAATAACGTTGAGTGGGCGTGTGAACAGCACTACGATGCAGTTCACTAATCGATTCTGCTTTGTCGTTCAGGTTACGGCATGGATTCACTTCACCGCCGTACTGATATCTTCAGCGATAAGCGATACCAGCAGGCTGTCCTGCCATCTCAACGATATGAAAGTATCAGCCTGCCCGTGCGACAGCGACGTGTTTACGGTCATGCAGTTCACTAATCCATTCTACTTTGTCGTTCAGGTTAGTTCGGTTACATCTCTGTATGCTAAAAAGTGGAATAACGTTTGTTTGTTGCTATTCCCACGCCTGGGAGTTTTGTTTTCTGTTTTTCATGAGTGCTTTAACGTTTTAACTCAATTACTTATGTTGTCCGGTGATGTTGAGCTCAGTCCCGGACCTAAAACTAGAGCCCAAGTCCAAAGTCCTCTTACTGATTCACAGACTAAGAAGTTTAATGATATGTTCAAGATGTTACAAAATGTAAACACGCGTACCAAAAAAATGGAGAGAGACTAGACAGATCTAATCAAATCTGTTGATGAGCTTAAAAAAACACAGACGAGTTTTCAAGAAAAATCTTACTGTTTTAGACAAACGATTAACTGAAGTAGAGCGCAAAACGGTCGCGATTGAGGAAGTCCAGGAAAAGATACAGCGTTTTCGCCATTCGATTAGCCACGTTAGCAGCGAAAACGATCAACTGCATGCTCGGCAAGGTGAGCTCGAGGATATGCAACGGCGAGACAACCTCTTATTCTATGGGCTACCTGATGCCCGGTCAGAGGAAAAGCTGATGAATGTGTTTTCATCCAGATTAGAAATAGCACCCTCTGAAATACTAATCGAACGAGCACACAGGCCTGGCGGTTATTCTTCCAATAAGTGCCAGCCAATCGTTGCCAAATTTTCTTCCTTCAAGTTCAAGCAGCAAATACTTCTGAGTAGTTCGAAGCTGAAAGAAGTAAATGTTGTCAGTGAAGACTATTCGCCAGCTAATCGCCTTGCCAGAAAGAAACTGGCTGAATTTGGCAAGACCCAAACCTTAGGATTGAAGCTTCGCTTTAACAAACTGTACGTAGATACCAAGTGCTACATCTACAACCCCTCTGATGATTGCGTGCGTGAAATCTCCGAATCCTTTAAGTCATCAGTCAAAACTTCACATCTCTCCCATGAGTCGCCGCATGCATCTGTGCACAAACCCGAATAGTGCTACGCGAGGGGAAGTGGCTCAAAGCTACCAGTCGCAAACCAAGTTTCATTTCTTTTCGCAGATATTCGAAGCCTAATTTCAAAACGTGACGATCTCTACTCTTTTATCGATGCTTCTAGCGCCGACATAATCTGCCTTACTGAAACCTGTTTGTCTGCGCAAGTTGATAACAGTGAATTATTTGATTACAAAAAACACTACAAGATTTACCATTGTGACAGAGGTGTTTGGTGTGGCGGCGGTGTGCTTATCGCAGTTTCAGACACGATTTCGTCTTTTCCAATTCATTTTAGTAGTGCTTTTGAACTTGTTTTGGTTGAAATACAAACGTGTTCCAAGAAGTTGATATTGGGCGCTTGTTATCGACCACCATCCTGTTCATCCACTTTTGTTGACGAGCTTCATGACGTCATTTCCATGTTAACAGCACGGTATCCGAATAGTCCGCTCATTTTGCTAGGCGACTTCAATTTCCCGAATATAGTTTGGTCAAGCGAGCATTCCACTTGTCATCCTTTTTCCGGAGCGGGAGACGCGTTTTTGAGTTTGTGCAACGATTTTAACTTGTCCCAGCTAATGACACAGGCAACAAGAATCACGTCTACCACATCTAACATCTTAGATTTAGTGCTCACCACTGCGCCTGATCTTTTCCATTCCATATCTTACTTACAGGGGCTAAGCGACCACTTGCTGCTTCATTTTTTTACCTGCACAGTATCTCACAGTAGGAACCACAAAAATATATCCGGGACTATAAGCGTCGAGATTCGGATGCTATTAATCATGATGTTTCAGCTTTTTTAAGTGATTAAATGCACAACTTTTATGATCGCTACGTTAATAATAACTGGACTTTATTCAAAGAAAAGGTTCTATCACTCATAGAAAAAGATGTGCCACGCATAGTCATCACATCTATCCTGCAATCACTATGGTTCAGTCAATCGCTTAATTGACTGCGCAATAAGAAAAAAAAACGCATTTTCAGCTTTGCAAAGGTAACTGGCACTCAAAAACGTTGGAGTGATTATCACGCCGTAGCTACGGAATACAAACAAGCCCTAAAAGATGCCAAGGATTCATTTTTCATTACTATATTACCATCTCTTTTACTTACCAAACCTAAGCAATTTTGGAATGTAGCAAACAAAAGAGACAATTTCTCAATCACCCTTAGAGATGCAAACAATCGCATAATCAAACTTGATGAATCCGCAAATGTTCTAAACTCTGTATTTGTTTCTGCTTTTTCACAAGATGTGTGTTCCGTAACTCCCACATATGCTAGTTCGAATTTCTCAACAATGAACCTCATTGTCTTTGATGCTGCCGGTATAGAAGAAATCATAAAAAATCTAAAAGTTTCAACATCATGTGGCGTAGATGGCATCAATTCAAAGTTTTTAATTAGTACTAAAGTGTACAGTGCCATTATTCTCACTAATATATTTCAGCAATTGCTTCATACCGGTTGCATTCCGGAAGACTGGAAGGTAGGGAAAGTGATTCTCTTACACAAGTCTGGGGATAGGTATTATCCCTATAATTATCGACCAATCTCACTCACATGCATTTCATGTAAAGTTATGGGACATGTTATTTGCTCTCATCTCGCATCTTTTCTAGTCAAACACCTTTTTTACAGATCACCAGCATGGATTTCGCATGTCATTTTTATGTGAAACACAACTTTTGACATTCACACATGACCTAAATTTCATTCTTGATAGCGGTTCCATTGTCGACTGCATATTCCTAGGCTTGTCAAAAGCGTTCGACAAGGTTTCTCATCACCTGCTTCTTTTAAAACTCAGCAAACTTAACATTGATCCGAACGTTCTTCAATGGCTTCACTCTTTTCTCACTGATTGTTCCCAATTTGTCACTGTGAATAACACCTCATCCATCACTTCTGCAGTTGGATCGAGCGTGCCTCAAGGCTCTGTGCTGGGACCTTTGCTTTTCCTCATCTACATAAACGACTTACCTGATAATCTATGTTCATCAATAAACATATTCGCTGATGACTGTGTTATATACCGTGTTATTAACAGTGACTCTGACGTTGATCTTCTTCAATCAGATATAAACCGTGTTCGTGACTGGACTAACACGTGGAACATGGAGTTACACTAACAAATGCAAGCACATGCGCGTTTCACGTCGCGATACAACATTGCCCTCTTTTCATCTCAATAATACTAACTTAGAACCTGTGTCATGCTACAAATATCTAGGCGTACTGATCACTTCTAATCTTTCCTGGAAGATGCATGTAACACATGTAACCAATAACGCTAATCGCACGCTGAGCTTTATACGCCGTAATTTTCATCTCTCTTCCTTTCCAGTAAAATTACTTCTGTATAAATCATTAGTCCGTTCCAAAACGGAATATGCTGCATTTGTGTGGGACCCTAGCCAAGAAACACTCATTCATCAGCTTTAATCCATCCAGAGTCAGGCTGCTCGTTTCATTCTTTCTAACCACCAGCGCACCTCCAGCGTCACTTCCATGAAAACAACTTCATCATTACCTCTGCTCTCACAACGTAGGGAAATATCTCGCCTCTGCCTGTTTCACAAGATATGTTACGACAATTTAGTCCTTAAAAAGAAATTGATAACCCCTTCTTCTCATGTATTCGCTCGCATCGACCATCGTCATAAGGTTGGCATCCCCATATGCCACACCAATCATTTTTACAATTCATTCATCCCCCGTTCGTCAGCAAGTTGGTATCACCTTCCCCGATCTGTAGTCGAGATTACTAATAACTCTATGTTTAAGGCTGCTATAACTAACCTGTCGGCATAATTTTTAGGGATATAGTATTTCCATGTTTCAGTAGCACTTTGTGTTGAAGTGATGCATTTTTTTGTTTATATGCACGTGCTTGTGGTTGAGTGTTATATCGTTTGCTTGATCTCTCTTTTTTTTTAGTACTAGACCTGTTAAGCTTTGTAGTTCTTTAATACCTGTTTTCGTTCTTATAATGTGTACTATTTCTTGTTGGCTTTTTTCACTGATCCATGTAACCACCAATTTTCCGCTTTTTCATTATGTTGTGTTAAAAATGTAACCCACTCCCCTCTGTAATGCCCTCGGGCCCTGAGGGTATTGAAATAAATAAATAAATAAATAAAACGTGCATTTATTTAGAGTGGCATAAAATATATTGTTGTGCGATTTTAACATTCTCATGTCTACGTATCATTATGAACACCAGTGTGTTTTTTTTTTCTTTAACGTTCAGAAACATTACCTTGACGGTAATGACTGATTGTGTTGATAACAAGGACTTGCTGACAGTTTGTTATGGTCATCGTGTGGCTCCTGTGAGACACTAAAGCACGTGATTTAAAGTGACCTAAATTCGTTGTACAGCAAGCAGTACTCAAAAAAAGAATATGGACTGATTGGACTTAGAGGCACGACCTTTGACAATTGCTTGTTCCCAGGAGGATGTGCTTCTAGGCGAGACCAGGCTCACAGAGCCCTTTTAACTTTCTTAACAAAAACAGACTTGGCGTCACGTTTATAGACTTTTTTTATTGGCAAAGACTGCTGCGCCGCGAGATGCACGAAACACCCCCACACAGAAACGGCTGCTGCGCTGCACGGAAATGACGTCATGCACTTTTTCGGTTAGGCGCTTTGTTTGAATAGTCGGAGTGTTAGCGGTACTTCTAGACGTAACGATAGAATCAGTAAAAGTTACGTCCAAACGTAACAGTAAAAAATATGTTTGTTAGGTCCAGCGTGACAACAATACAAAACCGGCTTGTTAATTGTTACAACCCGGTCAGCAGCTGTGGCGTAGTAGGTTAGAGCGGCACAATAAGAACTAGTGAGGTCGGTGGTTTGAGCTTTATTGCGGTCTTTGTTATATTTTTTTTTCTTTTTTTTTGTTCGCGCATGAATTGTTTTAACATTTGCGCCTCCTCATCGGCCTCCCGTCAGCCTGACTGCAGCTGGTGGTTGTCCTATCCACAGGCCTTTCAATATTGGATGTTTTATCATCTCGCGGAATTGGCTATAGGAAGGTTGCACATGGGCGTGGCCCACGAGACGGCGCCAGCGTCGAAGAGGCAACGCATCCATCTTTGTGGTCTCCCTCCCTGCCGCCGCGGGCAAGCAGTCGCAGAACGTACACTAGTACGTGGGTATTATATGGTACACTCACGGCTGCGCGCCTGTGCAAGACTCCTGACCTGTGCTCATAATGGTGAACTGTGCCTTATTTGGTTGCTACAATCACTCGAGTAAGATGGCTGGTCATGACAATGCGTCTGATGTCGGCTTTTTTTTTTCACGCCTAAAATGATTGTAAACCAATCGAAAAGGTTTGAATGGTTCAGCCACACACTATGCTGCGTGTGCGTTAAACATTTCATTTCATTTCCGGTAAGTGTTCAGAACCTATGCAACATCATAGAGGCTCGATTTTGGGGTGAAACACTTGGGTTTTCGCGACGTGCGCTATGAAGCTTTGTTTACGCAGCAAGAGACGAGCGCGCGGACTACGACCGCGATCGCTGCTTATCACCAGTATCATTCAGGTAGGTGTGGCGTGTTACTGATTTCGGTGTGTTAGTAAACAGTCAGTGACGCAGTGCGTTCTCGTTTACCCATGCTTTAAAGAGCCGAGCACATTAACGTCGATCAGTTACAATCGAGACCGTACGTGATTTCTGGGTGCGCAACTGCCCGACGCGCGTGATTGGACCCTGCAGCAAAGAGCATTTTTGATTGCAAGCGGCTTGGGCTCAACCATGAACAAACTATGCCAATTGTATCACCTCACATGCTCTTGCAAATGGTGAAGCCCTTCCACACAAAGAATTCGGGAAACGACACCACCGCGGTGAAGAAAAAATGTTTGTCCGAACACTGAGCAAGAGGAACCAGTCTTGTTTCCGTCGACGACGTGGCGGCTGTCTCCGAGCTCTCTAACTCGATGCTATTGGACCCATCCGCCAGTGACATAGTTGTGGGCGTCCATCAGTTTACAGGCTTTAAGCTTGTCCCTTGTTGCAAAGCTTGTGCCGCCAACAAGGTGGTCCTTAATGTCCGTGAGCTTAATGCGGGATTAACATTCACATCCCACACAGCTTCATCGCTGCTGAAGTCGAAGAGGTAGATATCCGCCGCAAATGTGAACCTTATGTTCGTAGCGAAGTTTCGCCGGACTTCGTAAGTCACGCGCGTAAGCACTCAGTCGAATTTCACCACGTCTGTACCGCACGCACACAACCTCTCACTGCCGCTCGCCGCTTCAAAAAGGGCGCGTTTAGAGCACTGACATGGCGGTAGAGGCAAACGCCGCTAGCGCCTCAAGTGGATGACGTCACGTGCAACCCTTCTATATTCACTTTGATAAAGTGTTTTGGGAATTATCGCTCTTAATCAGCGAGACGCAAAAGGACACAAAAAACTCAGTCCTTTTCAAAAGGACAACTCAAAAGGACACAAAAAAGTGCAGCTGGCTGCATTGGTTTCTCCGGCACGCGTGTCAGGAATGTTGATTTCCACGGCTTATCAAAGTTTGGGTGACAGAAAGGCCCACTGCAAAGTAGTCTCAAGAAACTTTATGTCGCTCAGTGTACCATCACCTGACAAGGTAACAGGCAGGCCACTTCAAAATACTGACGTGCCACCGAACGGTCTAGGCGATCAGCACTTGATAAACGATGTCCAAGAAGAAGTACTTACGGCGTTAGCCCATCTAACTACATAACAGCTTGTCTGCCTTGCTGAATAGCGTATGCGTCTAGTTCAGACTGTGAACGTAAAGGTACCAACGTTCGCAACGAACGCATAAATCGTGGGTGAGAGTGTTAAAGGCTAGGCAACTTTTACGACTGCGATACTACGACCGTTACGACACAGCCAATGACCGATCAGCTTTTGGTTTTCAACAACCGGTCACGAGACCTGACGGGACTTCCGTTCTCCCGGCTGCAGCAGCATCGCGGAGGCGATGGCGGTAGCTGCCGGCGCGGAAAGTGCTACTTCGCCATTCCGCGGTGACGATTGGGTTGGCTTTGTTTGCTCGCAACGTGCGTAAAAAGTTGTTCCGCGCTGCCTGCCGTACTGTCTTCATTTGGTGTGGTTTAGTCGTTGGACATTTCTGGGAAGTGAAAAGTGCCGTCTGGGAAGTGAAAAGTGCCGTCTGCGTGTATTCAATCGCCGTCTTCGGGCGATTGAATACACGACTATAAGCTCATTTTGAGCGTGGATTTCTTCCAACTCGGCCAGCGCTCGCGTGTTGTAGGCAGCCATATTGGACCGCTAGTGACATCGATTCTACAGCAACAAATATGATTGGCCTATCGTAAAAATCGTAATGTACGTAGCTGTAAATGTGAGCAAAGGTATCAGCATAACTGCGGTAACGCTTTTTATAGCCGTTGCGTTCGATACGCCGAACGAGCTGTTACGCACGTTAAGCTATGTTCACACTACGGTCGTAACGTGCGTAACAGCTCGTTCGGCGTATCGAACGCAACGGCTATAAAAAGCGTTACCGCAGTTATGCCGATACCTTTGTTCACATTTACAGCTACGTACATTACGATTTTTACGATAGGCCAATCATATTTGTCGCTGTAGAATCAACGTCACTAGCGGTCCAATATGGCTCCCATCAACACGCGAGCGCTGGCCGAGTTGGAAGAAATTCACGCTCAAAATGAGCTTATAGTCGTGCATTCAATCGCCCGAAGACGGCGATTGAATACACGCAGACGGCACTTTTCACTTCCCAGACGGCACTTTTCACTTCCCAGAAATGTCCAACGACTAAACCACACCAAATGAAGACAGTACGGCAGGCAGCGCGGAACAACTTTTTACGCACGTTGCGAGCAAACAAAGCCAACCCAATCGTCACCGCGGAATGGCGAAGTAGCACTTTCCGCGCCGGCAGCTACCGCCATCGCCTCCGCGATGCTGCTGCAGCCGGGAGAACGGAAGTCCCGTCAGGTCTCGTGACCGGTTGTTGAAAACCGAAAGCTGATCGGTCATTGGCTGTGTCGTAACGGTCGTAGTATCGCAGTCGTAAAAGTTGCCTAGCCTTTAACACTCTCACCCACGATTTATGCGTTCGTTGCGAACGTTGGTACCTTTACGCTCACAGTCTGAACTAGACGCATACGCTTGTTGTGCTTCCGCTTACGCGTGTTGTGAAAAATCGACGCCTTACGATTGTAGTGTGAACACGCACAGCCTATGACAGCGCGGGAGCATTTACGTAGCAACGAATGAGAACGGCCGTACTTGTTCGCACTTAACAAAACATCCGGCAATGCAGTGGCCTTGGCCTTCCGAGATCACAGGCTTCGTAAGCACGCTGAAATAAAGTTGTTTCCATCCATCGTAAGAACACTTCGCAGACGCACTGGGGTTTCATGCATGTGCGTCCGGTCAGTCACACGTGAACTGTGCAAAAGCATCTATTAAGTGGCATCCCTTCCGTGCGGCGCAGGAGCCACTTCTGTGTGGTGCTGGCTGCTGCGCCGCGCGGCGCAGGAGACGCTGCCTTTTTTAGCATGACCATTTATTTTTTATGCGTGTGTTTTTTCTCCCTCTTTTTTTTAACTTTCATCCCCTCTCTCTTTCGTTCTTTCATTATTGCCCCTGTGCCTCCCCTTCCCAAAGGAGCAGGCAGGCGTTGTGCCCCTATAGCTGGCAGTTGTTAGCCTGTTCCCTCCTTATTTCTTCTGTCGTGGTGTTTTCTATGTACTCAAACCAAATAAATAAATTATACCTGGGAGCCAGTAAAAGACAATGTACCTGTTGCCTTAAGCTTCGATTGATATGTGCGGTTTAACGTCCCAAACCCACCATATGGTTATGAGAGATGCCGTGGGGGAGGGCTCCGGAAATTTTGACCATCTGGGGTTCTTTAACGTGCACCCAAATCTGAGCACACGGGCCTACAGCATTTCTGCCTCCATCGGAAATGCAGCCGCCACTGCCGGCATTCGATAACGCGACCTGCGGGTCAGCAGCCGAGTACCTTAGCCACTAGACCACCGCGGCAAGGCGTGGTCTAAGCTCGATTACTTTAATTGGCCGAGAGCACTCGTGCAACAATATGATTACATTATTAACTAATAAAAATATTAGTACTTTATTTCGTACATGGTTGTGCCAGATGGGCGTATTCTCTTTGAGAAATTTAGCCGCACCATCAGTTGCCAAGAGGCAATCATATATATATATATATATATATATATATATATATATATATATATATATATATATATATATATAAGAGAAATGTATATTTGAGGGCTCGTTTTTTCGTGTTATTATTAATGAGACCTAACAGACAATCATGTCGAGTGAAGTATAAGTGAAGTTATTAGACCAAATTGTGAAGAAAATTAAGTGAGTAAAAAGATAACTTGCCGTGGGCACCAACCAAACCTGCGACCTTCGAATAATGCGTTCCATGCTGTATCACTGAGCTACCACGGTGGCTATCCCCCCTGCTGCATATTCTGCGCCGACGTCACCATTGCGCGGAGTGCACGATTACGTGCGCATCTGGCGTTCTGTCGCGGCGGCAGCTATCGCCGCGCCTCTCCCTCGTTTCCATTCCTTCCTTACGTTCATACTAAATATAAGTGAGCCTGGCTTGACAATAAAGCGACGTTCTGCTCTCTTGCTGACCACCGTAAGCTCTGTTCTTCAACGCACCTTTGCGCGGCCCGCGGGATGCAACAGTGGCGACGAGGATTGGCGACGTGTTAGTCGCGAAGAAGGAACTCGAAGACCGCAGCACGCCATGGGACGACATGGCCCATCTCAAGCTACCAGACTTTGACGAAAGCAAAGAAAAGTGGAAACCGTACCTTATTAAGGTGGAAGCTTTCTTAGAAGCGAACGCCGTTGAGAATTCAGCAACAAAGAGAGCATTACTTGTGGCGGCATTGAGCACGCACACAGTAGAGATTTTGGCAGGGAAAACAGCACCACGCGCGCCAAATTCCTTGACTAACGAAGAAGCAGTGGCCACGCTCGGCGAGTATTATGACCCAAGAAGGAACGAAATGTTCGAAATCTACAAATTTTTCAACCGGCGCCAAACTGAAAGGGAGCCTATGCATACCTTTTTGGTGGAAATTCGGCGGATAGCTGATAACTGCAACTTCGGAGGCGCGCTGGACCAACACCACCTAGAACTAGGAGAAGGCCCGCGCATGTCCCCCTCTCCACACCAACTACGTCACCACAGTGAGATCTGCAAGCCCGACGACGCGAGCAGAGAGAGCGCACGGCGCGCACGGGAACTGACGCGGCTCGGCTTGGCTTTCGGCTGTGGCTAGTACGGAAGCCAGCATGCGCGTTGTGGGTAGAAAACTGTTTATTGAATGTGGCAGCCGCAAGGTGTTTTTTTATGCACAAAATAAGGAAAGTTTATATGTGTTTTCATTTACATCTTGGTCTATTCATGCGGCGCAGTACTGGTTATAAAAATTGCGATATACTGCTGGCTTGAATACATAAGAGCACCAATGCTAGCGGTATCAGCCTAAGCATCTGGCAACGCTGACACTATTTCCAGTGCTGCAGCTTGTTGGCGTGCATTTTCTTTGTACTCAGTTGCTCAGGCGTGCTGCATGAACTTTTGCTGGTGTGCTGGCGAAAATGCCTGGGTGCTGCTGTGCACCTAACTGTCGATCGAACTACGCTAATGAACCGCGAGCACGCGTGTACAGGTTTCCGTTGGACCCCGCCCAAAATGCAGCGTGGACGAAGGCTGTGCGGCGGGAAAACTTCACGAAGTACACTGTGATAAGCACATGTTCCCGTTTGTTTTCATGCAGTCGTGCTTCTCGTGGGAACAGAGTCTAGTTAATTGCGTGACGCATGCAACCGTTACGACGCGCTATGCACCTTAAGGATTGACAACTGAGCAAATGGTGTGTTTCAGTGTAATATTGTTCCATGTTCGTGCCGTAAAGTGTATAGTGCCATGTTTACGCCTCAGGTTGCTCATGTGCGGTCTGCCTCATCAGAAATTGATTTAGCGCAATGTATTCGCGAGTAAAACTGCCTGCGTCGAACATACGATGTAGACGGCGTAGTTACTTTACATGTGGAGCGCCAAACAAACGATGGCTCGTGGTTTACCGTCTCAAAGCAAGGTTCGCTAACTGAGACGTCATTCTTGTTGACTGCGTGGTCGTGGTTGCCGTACAGAAGCAGATAAATAAACGAAAGAATTTGTCTTAATCTTTACAAACGGCGCACTGGGATCATATAATTCTGTAAAACTGTTATGTATAATTTTGTCGCTTTCATCTTATACTTCGTTGTTTGTGCTTATGTTCCAGGTCTGTGAGCACCACTTACTTGAAAGTGACTTCGTAGACTCCACCAGCTACACTGACAGCATGACTGGGAAATTAATTGAAGTACCCCTCAAGCTGAGGCGCTTGAAGCCTTCTGCAATACCAAGCGTTTTCCCTAATTGCCCTGCTTACTTGTCCCGCCAAGAACTTCTGCACGCGAGAGCCCAGAAGAAAAGCGCGCTCGTGTGGACGCAGAAGCGTTGCAGGAAGCAATACGGTTATCAGAGCAGTCTCACGAAGCGGAAGAAAAGAAGAATGTCATCGCCACTTTCGAAGACCTATTGACAGCAGTAGGTGACCTCTCTCTTACTGACTTCTGGACCAAGGTGGTCACCCAGAAACAAGTACTTTTCCTCAACTTCAGCGACCAAGGTGCCCCAGTTGTGCATCGTGCAGTGACAGTGGCATCCGACCTTTCTTTGGCAGTGTATGTTGGTGAAATGAGGTTACAAAACCTAGGTTCCTCTGTGCTTCCTATGACAATTTCTGACTTGAGAGTGCTTCACAAAGTTCTGTGCGATGTGGCAGACGTCACGAAGGATTCCACAAATAATGAACTCCAACTAGAGATTCTGCTGAAGCGTGTCGTGGCACTCCTGGAGCAACTGTCATCTTCAGCTCTCCCGCATGAGTGGCAAGTGCAAGTCGTCAAATTTGTGACACAGCAACTTCAAGCTCTCCTCACTAAGGCGTCGACTTACCCAGCTGACTTCCTGGTGTTCTGCAGCCTTGTGTACATAATATCGCCGCACGGATACAGATTCATCAGGAGTACAGCAAAATTAACGTTCCCACATTCACAGACAATAAGACGCATTTGTGCCTCTTACCGTGCTAGCCCATCCAGAGAGCAACAAGAGGATTCATTCCTTCCTTATGCAAGGAGACTGGCATCAACACTAAAAGACCATGAGCGCTTTGTGACGCTTATGATGGACGAGATCCACCTGCCGGCATCCTTTCAGTACAAGGGTGGTTATGTCACTGGTGCAGCGACAAACAATTGAAATGCGGCAAAGACAGCATACGTCTTTATGATACAAAGCTTGTTATCATCAAACAAGGATGTTGTGCATATACTTCCAGTAGCACAAATAGAGGCGAAACAGCTACATGGATTTCTTGATCTGCTGATCAGGCACTTAGAAGACATTGGAATACGAGTAGTTGCAGTGGTGTCTGACAACAACTCGATCAACCGAAAGGCTATGTCATTTTTTGCTGATCCTCCCAAAGTGAGCATTGTATACAGGCACCCGTCAGACTCATCAAGACCCTCGTTTTTTATTCTGCATGCAGTGCATATATTAAAGTGTATCCGAAATAACTGGCTGAATCAGCGTAGTTGTGGAAGGTGCATCTTCTTTCCCAATTTCAGTGCCCTCTCGGAAAACCCATCTGTCCTGACAGCTTCGTTTAACACACTATGCAAGTTGCATGAAGGAGAAAAAAATGAGCTTTTGCGACTAGCTCCAACTTTGTCCTTCAAGTCGCTGAATCCATCCAATCTAGAGCGACAAAATGTAAAGCTCGCACTGAGGATCTTCAACAGTTCAACTGCTGCAGCACTAAGAAGCACCAAAGTCGCACTTGAGCATAAAGCTGGTAAATTGAAACTTATTAACATTGTTTTGACATGGTGGAATGTGGTGAATGTCAAGACCCCATTCAAAGGTCAGCGTCTCCGAGACCCATTTCAAGAACCGATAAGTGCACTGCAATGCCACCAAATTGAGTTTCTAAACAAGATTGTGGATCGGTTGGACCACTGGCAGAGCTTGAAGCATGATGCTGGCCAGTTAACTCGCGAAACGCACATGGCACTGCGACATACCTCACATGCCCTCGTTGAGGTGTCAACGTATTGCATTGAAGAACTTCCGTTCAAATACGTTTTGCTAGGGAAATTTCAAACCGACAGTATGGAAGACAGGTTTGGCAGGTACAGGCAGCTGTCTGGTGCCCAATACCACGTTTCGATACGTCAGATTTATGAATCCGAGCAGAAGCTGAGACTTCAGAAGCTACTTGATCTTCCGAACTTGGATACCATTGCACCTTGCATTCTTACCACTGATTTGAAATTCTTTGTTAAGCAGTTTGATGTTGCAGTGATGGACGATGATGTGAAGTAGACAATGCTACCAGCTATTACATATGTAGCAGGATATTGTGCATATGCTGCAGTTAGGAAACTTGCCTGCTCTTCCTGCCAGGAAAACTTCACTGTTGAGAATCGGACCATTGAACTGGATGATGATGTGCTGATAGCTAATGCAACGCGTGGTGGACTGAAATTTCCACAAGCGGTAGTTGTGAATGCAGTGCTCACAATGGAAATTGTGCTTGATAAGCTGAGAAGTCCGAAGTACGCATCACAATTTTTTGCTTGCGCAAAACAAAAAGAAGTTCTTGTAAACCTCGCGACTTCCCTTGTTGAGTGCAATGAAGACTTGGATTTCTGCGATGGTGGGCACTCACCTGAACTTGTCTTAAACTATGTTCTCAGTGCTGCTGCCAATACGCTGCTGAATAATTTGTGCAAAGTTCGAAATAACAAGCTGAATGAAAGCAAGCCTGCAATGCGGAACAAAGTTGAAAATAAAGGAACTGAAAACAAGGCTGCGAAGCGGAAGCTCAGTACTCTTCAAGCATAATCTTCTTTCTTATGAATTGTTCTGCCTGTTATGATGTATCACGAATAAATATGTCTCACAACAAAAATTTAAGCCTCTTTTAAACTGCACGAAATGGCTGTGCATGCTGTTAAAAATTTCACGAGTGCCTGATGAATTATTTCAAGCCAGCGTTTAGTTAAAACATACTGAAAATATTCCTTAATGCAAATATTCTCTGCACTCCAAAACCGCGAAAATAATAATAATAATGTAGGGAAAATGCCATTTCGGAAAGAAAAAGCGTAGCATTGGGTGAAGCCGACTTTTAGGCCGATCTCACTGCGGTGACGTCACGCAGCCCAGCACAGGCCTTCTCTAGTTCTAGGTGGTGTTGGCTGGACCGGATGCTACGGGACCGCATTGTTTGCGGCGTACGTTCTAGTGCGTTGCAGAAACAGCTATTGTCAAAAAAAGGACTTAAAGCTTGAAGAAGCAAAAGCTATAGCAATAGCAGCCGAAGCTGCAGAAACAGATGTAAAAAAGATGAATGCGGAGGACACACCACTACTACAAGTAGACACGTCTGGAAAAATGTACCGACAACGGGAACGGAAGACTTCTCAAGTTGACAGCTGTTGCAGATGCGGTAGTGGAAAGCACGAGAACGACGACTTTCCCTGGGCCAGGTCACGGTGTTATCAGTGTAAACGTAAAAGGCACCTTGCACGAAAGTGCCGAAGCCGTGTGCTGCATGCAAACGACTCTAGAACGTGGCGAACCAACACCTTGACTGTCTCGGAAGGTTCCTCTAACGAGAAAATGGAAACATCCCATATCTGGACACTAGCATGTGAAAGGAAGAACGTTCTGGAACCCCCAATTCGGCGAGTATTCACGTGGGGGGGGGGGGCATTGAATCGACATTGGAGGTAGACACCGGGTCACCGATTTACGTCATTTCTCGCGAACTTTATGAGAAGCACCGCAGGCAGTGGCCAAGTCTGACAGCCTCCGGTATGAAGCTTTCCTGCTACGTAGGCCGCCTACCTGTCTTCGGAGAACTTCAGTTACGCGTCCGCTACGAAGGGGTGTCCGTGGACTGTTTGCTGACTGTGTTGGACTATGCGGGCCAAGCCTGTGCGGCCATGATTTGCTTCGTTTACTCGACAACGCAGGAGCTCCATTATTGCAGGTAGCAGCACGGGACATCCCTCCGAAAGACGAAGACAGCAGTTATACCGCGTCAACAGCATCTTCGAGGACTACCACGATGTCTTTTCTGGCGACCTGGGCCTCATCGAGGGAACCCCCGCTAGTCTGCACCTAAAAGAAGGCGTCATTCCAAAATTCTGTAAGGCACGGCCCCTTTCCTACGCTTTGCGTGATAAAGTAACGCAAGAACTGGACCGGCTGGTTTCCATAGGAGTGTTGTCGCCAGTGAAGCATGCCGATTGGGCAACGCCATTTGTGGTGGTCTTGAAGAAAGACGGCACTGACAGAATTTGCGGGGATTTTAAAGCCGCCGTGAACCCAGCTTGTGCCACCAAGCGATACTCGTTGCCCATGATTGAGGACATGTTTGCTCGCTTAAGCGATGGTGAATGCTTTAGCCCTCTTGGCCTGCGTGATTCGTACAACCAAGTGCCACTCGGCGACGCTGCAAGAAAAGTCTGCGTCGTTAACACGCACAGAGGGCTGTTTTGTTTTAATAGGCTGCCGTTCGGAATAGCATCCGCACCGGCAATCTTTCAAAGCAAGATGGAGGAGGTATTAGCAGGCCTGCCGGGCGTGCAAGCTTATCTAGACGACGTACTTGTGTTGGAGAGAAAGAATGATAATGGCGAGCGACTAAGAAACGTTCTTCAGCGCTTACGCGAACGGGGAATAAAGCTCAGATTTGATAAGTGCGAACTTCGCAGACCGTCTGTGAAATATCTTGGGCACCGAATCGACCGAGATGGTCTTCGCCCGACAGAAAAGAATGTGGACGCTATTGTTGAGGCACCAAGCCCGCGCAATGTTAGCGAGCTGCGCTCGTTTCTTGGAATGCTGACGTTTTACGCGAAGTTCCTGCCTAGCATGTCAACTACGCTTTTCTCTTTATATAAGCTGCTAGAAAAAAAATGCGCGCTGGAATTGGAAGGAACAGCACGAAGCTGCTTTTACAGCTGCGAAGCGAAGGCTCAAAGATGAACAAGTGCTAATGCCTTTCGATCCAATCAAAGAGTTGAAGTTGGAATGTGTCGCATCCCCCCACGGTGTCGGAGCAGCTCTGTTTCACACAGTAGGCAATGTTTATAAACCCATTGGGTTCCGTTCCAGAACATTGACACAAGCAGAGCGGAACTATTCTCAACTAGAACGAGAGGCTCTGGCGCTCATTTTCGGCGTAACGAAATTTCGTGACTATCTTCTAGGGCGAGAGTTCACACTGGTGACCGGCCACCAACCACTTCTGGGCCTGCCGAGACCGGGCTGCCAGACACCAATGATGGCTGCCGCTCGAATCCAACAGTGGGCGCTTTGCCTCAGGGCCTACCAATACAAGCTTCAGTACACTTCAGGGAGGCAGATGTTCAACTCCGACGCCCTGAGCCGCCTACCCCGGCGAGCTCCAGAACCTGTCCCGGATGATGAACCAGCCGAATACGTTCTGTCCCTGGAAACGCTCAAAGAAGGGGGAGTGACCACGCGTGAGCTGAAGGTTTTGACTGCCACTGACCCTGTTCTGTCCGAGGTTAAACATTATACACTGAACGAACGGTCTAAAACAAAAAAAACTCCTTACACCATTTGGTCCTGCCATACTTCGATCGGAAGTTGGAGTTGTCAGTGGCTGATGAGCTACTCTACTGCTAACTCTACTGCTACATTTACCAGGTTCGGTGTCCCACGAACCTTAGTTTCTGATAATGTTCCGCAATTTACCAGCCAGGAATTCGAGACATTTGTAAAGAACAACAACATAACTCTTTCGGCCGCCCCCGTCGAATGGAGCGGCCGAAAGAGTAGTGCGAACCATAAAGGAGGGGCTTCGAAAAATAAAAGGAGGAAAGATGGAGGACGATCTAGTGAGACTCTTGTGCAACTACCGGATAACTCCACAGAAAAATTGGAAGTCACCAGCAGAGATGCTTCTCGGTTACCAAATCCGGTCCCGGCTGGACTTGTGTTTTCCTTCTACTCTTGCAGAATCATCGCTGGGTCAAGACGATTGGACCTTACTACCCGAGACCAGTGTCTACGTGCGGAACTATCATAGCGGTGACAAGTGGATACCGGGACGGGTCAAGACTATGTCCGGATCCAGGATGGCTACCGTGGAAACATCGGGAGGACTGGCCCAGCGACACGCCGATCAAGTGCGCTTGCAACGCAACCGTTCAGTGGAGCACCAGCCTGACGGGGTGATCGAGCAACGCCTGGCATCCAGCCCGCCAACGACAGTAAGGAAAGGTGATCCGGCGACCAACACGCCTCGGTGCGCAAACTCTCCGGTACGAGTCCCTGGCGTCGCCTCCCCACCTCAACCTACGACCAGATCAGCCCCCACGAATAACACTGCAAGAAGCCCCCAACAAATCCTGAGAAGTTCTACGAGAACACGCCGACCGGGGAGCAGTTCCACTTTTAAGGAGAAAGAAGCGCTGCATATTCTGCGCCGACGTCACCATTGCGCAGAGTGCATGATTACGTGCGCATCTGTCGTTCTGTCGCGGTGGCAGCTATCGCCGCGCCTCTCCCTCGTTTCCCTTCCTTTCTTACGTTCATACTAAATATAAGCGAGCCTGGCTTGACAATAAAGCGACGTTCTGTTCTCTCGCTGACCGGCGTAAGCTCTGTTCTTCAACGCGCCTTTGCGCGACCCGCGGGATGCCACACCCTCAGTCGCTTTATTGGGTATATATGTTAATTTAAACTTGGGAGTGTCAGCCAGTGCCACCAGTAGCCATGGCGGCGAGTGTGGCACACTATGAGCCTGTGTGGCGTCACGTAGCAAGTGAACCTATTACGAGCTGGCAGCTGACCAATAGTCCCTCGTGTGTACACACACACACACATGCACGCACACACACACATTGTGATGTACTAGACAGAGAACAAGAGACAACACCCGTTCCTGGACCAGCTGTTCTTATTCTGACTTCGTTCTTCTCTTCCTTGCTCTAGCTACCCGCGCGTCGAAGCGCCAGCGTCTTTTCTTGCTCATGACACTCGGCCATGACCGCGCGTGAGCGGAGCTTGCGGCAAAGTTTCTGGTGGGCGGGCTTGGCTGCATCGTGGTGGTCAGCCCGGACCACAATGCAACATAGAGCGACAGCCTGGGGAAGCGTCTCTGGTGAAGGGAACTGGCTACCTCGAGCCGGTTGGTCTACGCCATGGTGCGCCTCTGCTTGAAGATCTGTCAGTGTGTATTCTGGTGGGCGGAATTGGCTTTGTCGCTGCGGTTGAACTCGTCCATGGTACAACGTTTTCTGACCACTCGTAGAATACCGCTCAGGCAGACGGCCCTGAATGTTCCAACAAAGTCGCAGAGTAACCTGGAAATGCTGGTGTTTGTCCCACCACCGTTGGTGGACTGAACTGCAGCGGGACGCTCTGTGAAGCAGCCGTGTGGACGTTTGTGCCATTTCTCGAAATGAGTTGCGACGCAGCTCATGGTTGGGCATCAATACCACAGCAGAACTCTCTGAAGTTGTCCAGCTGGTGGCTTCTTGCGAACTGTCACGTGCAGACTTGGTGTCCTAGGAGGGAACAGCACGAGGGCTGGTCCTCGACAAGTTCTCAATGGCAGTGGCCTCAGCCTGGCTAGGTGTCTGGATTTTCTCAAAGGAAACATCCCTTGAGAGCCAATTGTCTGCGCGGCTGAGCGAATGTGCGTCTTCGAAAATGAATGTTTGAGTCGTCTGCAAACATGGCTGTGTCAGGTTACGGCTGATCTTGTTCGCATCCTCGGAAAGGCCTGCTTTGTGAAGTGGTAAGGAGTGCATTTTGTTTCCGACGATCATGATCTGGTGGGGTTCAGTTGTGTCTGGTACGATAGATGTGAGCGCCTCCATGTCCTCAAACGACAACGAGCGCGAGGACAGTATCTCCTGAGGAAGGTCAGGTGGTGGTGCAGAGTTCAATACGAATGCAAAGTTCACGACCTGCAGAGGAGGACTGTGGTCACTTTGGTCATGGTCAGCCACAGGAAACTCCTCAATATATTTCATTTCTCGAGAGGCGTCTTTTTGCAAGGCGGAAATGCTCTCATGTTCAGTTACTGAATCATTTAAAGCGTGCATACCCGCTTCCGTCTGGTCAAGGATGAGCATGGTGAAATCCACAGGCACGTGCGTTGGATGACGCGATAAAATGTCCAGTAAGATGGAGGCTGGCGCCTCAGCGTCTACCGAATGGTCTGACGACTCCGGATGGCGTTCGTTGGGGCCTGTCGCAAGGCATTTTGCTAAACTTGCCGTGAGAGACCTACCGGACACAGGTGCAACATCGAGCCGCTGTTCCATGACAGCAGAAATGCCTGTGCAAGGCAGAGTTACACGATCGTGGTTGTTCCTTACATCTTGGTCACCGAGAGATGACAGGATGGTAAGGGCTCGAATTGCATCCTCTAGGTCGGGCTTTTCCCGAGTTCCGTCCTGAGAGAAGGTCGAGTTGCATGGGCAGGTGGCATGGGGAATCGGACCGAAAGCAGCTATGAGCTTGAAGCTCCACTCTGCCCATGACTGCTGCTTCCAACCTCCATACCGGTGCCACGCCGCTGAACCTTCCCGAAGACGGTCTATAGCCACATACCATTTCTGATTCTCTGTCCAGGCCGCGCGCATTGCTAGCGCGTTGACGGTAGCCACCCAGCTGTCGGCGTCGTTCCGGACCCCGTGAAATTCCGCTAGTTCGCAGACGGCTGGTGATTGTGGGGTGGCAGGTGGCAACGCAGAGATCACCGAGGCGAAGCCGTCGAGCTGGTGTGAGAGCTCGATGAGGGAAGACCGAAGCTGCCTGCGTTGCTCCGGTGTGCTTGCCTCAAGGTCGTATGAGGCAGCTACATCCACCACTGTGTTAATGTCACACAATTCTGGCAACATTGTAGGAGCTCGCTCGGCGATCAACGCTGTCAGTTCATTAGTCTCGACGCGGAGTAGCGCGATGGTACACCGCAGGTCCGCGGTGCTGTCGGGCGTTAAGCCCGAAGAGTTAGTGATCGTGGTCTCTGAGCAAGTAGCATTTGGAGCACTCACCCCAGTAAGGTCGACGAGCACGGAAGTTTGGACAGCGTTCCGTAATGGCTCGTTTGTTGAAAGAGTACCGCAACGGGATTGTAGGCCATGGAAAACGTGAGCGGCATTCCCAAGAGACAGGAGCCGGTGCGGATTCCTG
Organism: Rhipicephalus annulatus; assembly: GCA_013436015.1. Taxonomy (NCBI): domain Eukaryota; kingdom Metazoa; phylum Arthropoda; class Arachnida; order Ixodida; family Ixodidae; genus Rhipicephalus; species Rhipicephalus annulatus. The sequence continues at coordinate 440,880 of WOVY01001459.1, read as the reverse complement.
CCGTGAAACGGTGGCAGGGTTTCAATCAGGTCATGGCCTAGTACCACAGGGGAGGCCTGGACGCCATCCACAGGTGGTCTGAAGGGTGGCTGAAGCGGCGGGTGGGATCCCATTGCTAAGGAAGCGTGAACGGCGTTCCTTGATGGAGAAGCCCGCGCTGCCGACGAACCACGAAGACACGTACCGGTGGCTTTCTGCAGAGGGTTCACCTGTCCGACTGCGCCACTGTGATGTACTAGACAGAGAACACGAGACAACACCCGATGATGATTATGATGATGATGATGATGAACCTTCAGCTTTGCTGGCACTCGCCCACAAAGGGGGATCGGCCAAGAACCGGGCGGCAGGATCATCAAGTGTGCTGTCAGGCATTCAGGTAGTCTCGTAGCCGTAAATAATAACATTAGACTAACAGGGTAATCTTTTTGTTGCCATTATGTACTCGCACACAGCAGAAAAAACCTCCCTGTGGCTATAACCCAATGTAATCCCTCCGAAGGATAAAATTAGTTCCACGTTTATTTTTAAACCTAGCTTCTCAATTGGTTCGACCAGGTATCTTTTCCTTTGGTAAGCATATCGTTGACAGGATAAAAAGAAATGATCTATTGATTCTGATTCCTTGCAAAAGAGACAACGGAGATGCTGTTAGTCCAGCTTTATGTAGGTAGTAATTCAGATGCGGAATTCTGCATCATAATCTGGTGATTGTAATTTCTAACTGCCGAGATACACACCACTGTTTGTTCCAGCAATATCTTAGATGTACGAAGTCTCTGACTTTATCCAATTTCTTTGTGCAAACAAGCATTTCTATATGAGTGCTGTTACGTAGGCGAAATCAGGTAAAATAGGTAAGAGTGGTCCGCTTAAAAATGCTTTGGCTAACGAGTCTGCCATCTCGTTTGGATAAATCCCGCAGTGGCCAGGTATCCATAGCAAGTGAAATTTTTTTCAGGTTTGCTGGTAATAAACTGCTAATCATACTCAATAATGTCAATTTTTTTGCTGTAGATAGTGCAGTGCATCAGAGAGAATCGGTAAGTATGACTGCTTCTGATTCGCTTGCAAGAAGTTTACGAAGCGCTAGAATTATAGCAAATAATTCAGCGATGAATGTAATCATGTAATCTGGTAATTGAACTGAGAAAGACCAGACGAGAGAAGTACAGAAGATGCCTACTCCCGCCTTTTCGTTCAATACGGATGCATCCGTCGCAATTATGTTGTTTATGGACAGATGAGTGAAGTAATCTTTTAACCGAATATTTAAATATTGAAGGGGCAGTTGTTTCGCATTAGAGGGGAAAATATCATCAAATTTAATTTCAAGTTTTGAATCAGGCGTCTTAGTTATGCCAATCTGATAAATATTTACATTGAGAGGCTCTAGCAGCGCTTGGATGAACCTAATCTGAGGAAAGTGTAGTCTAGACCATTGCGTTCCAAAGAAACGGTTGGTTCTTGAATAAAAACGTGAGAAGCTTGTCGCAGAGATGAATTGCATATTTTTAAGAAAGTTTGAACTGTAAGTATTCTAAACTGAGTTAACAAAGGTGGAAGGCGCGCTTTCACATACAAAACATTATTTGCCACAAATTTTGGGGAGTCCAAGACACAAGCGCAAAGCTTCTCTTTCTAATAATCTTAATTGTCTCATCTTGTAAGCCGCGCTGCCTGAAAATAATACGCACCCGAATTCCATAATAGGCCGCACATACATCTTGTAAATCATTATCAATGAACTACGCAATCCTGTTTTTCTGTTTCCCAATTTGCGTAACCACCCCAAGGCACATGCCGATTTACAGCCAACCTCGTCTATATGGCTTTTCCAATTTAGCGTCCTATTATATACGATGCCTAGGTATTTCACGAAATTGACCTGGGGAATGAGCTCGGTACGATACATCAGGGAAATGTTGACACGATCCTTAAAAGAGAATGGCAGAAGCGCTTTTTTTGACGTTCAGTGACATATGGATATTGTCAAGCCATCCTTCTAGCATGTTCATGTAATTCTGTAATGCCTGATACAATGAGTGCAGATCACTGTTCGTTGCGAAGAAAGCAATGTCATCTGCATATACGTAAATTTGGATATCCTGGTGAGTTGGAATGGAACTTAGTAATATGTTGAATAACACCGGGGATAATAATGAGCCCTGAGGTACACCTTGTGTTTGCTTATATCTTTTAGAAGAGCATCCACCCAAGACGCAATAAAATTCTCAGTCTTTCACAAACTCTGTAATTCATGCTGTTATATATTTTGGAAAGCGATAGTTTTGCATCTACTGGATTAGGATAGGATACTCCACTTTGTCGTACGCTTTAGCTAAGTCTAGAGTGACTAGTGCACAGTATTCGTGGCGATGCCGAGCCAGCTGTATGCGACTTTCCAAATCCACATGTGCACACGAAATGAAGTATCCCGATCTAAAGCCAATTTGTCTGGGGTTTAGTATTGTATGTTCGTTGATGTAGTTTATTATACGGACATTTAAGACTCTCTCTACAAGCTTGACCGGATTAGATGTCAATGAAATAGGCCTTACGTTATCCAGAGTAAACTCCATTCCCTGTTTCTTAAGTATCGGAATTATTTTGGAAAGCTTCCAATCTGCCGGAATCCAAGAATTTTTCAGTGAATAATTAACTATATTACGGATTTCATGGGGGGTATTTCGTGTAGCACTTTAATCATTGTAGAGGTCACCCCGTCAGGTCCAGGAGCAGCGGGCGGTAAGCTCTTCATCACATCTGCCAGTTCAGCTAAAGATACCTCCTGAAAATCACAATCCACCCTTAATTTCACCATGGACTTTGGCATAATTGTCGTAAACCTGGTTTGCAAGCCTCTAGCAATATTTTCCAGAAGTCAGAGAGTTCGCGAGGAGACATAATGGTGGAATGACTGCTTTCTGTCTGTGGAATCATTTTTCTCGCACGTAAATACCTGAAAAGCATTTTCTTATTTTTAGACTTAGACAGAGAATTAAATTTATTCATATCATAGTCTTCTTTTGCTTTGCGCACTAGACGCTTAAAATCAGTGGCCATGAATTTATAATCACTCCAATTTTCGGGGCATTGGTTAATTAACAGCTTTTTCCAAACCGCTTTTCGCTTTTTATACCCCCTGACACATTCTAGATTCCACCACGGGCTAAAAGATCCCACTGTGTTCGAGTTGACAGTAAACGTTGAATTTTTTAATGATCGTTTCAACACCGCACATAGACTCATAGCCCTAAGGTCTTCCTACGTTTCCTCGCGAAAAAATAACGTAGATTTTAAGTCTTTTTGTAATTTAGCAAAATTTACGAATGAGCCAACTTTCCCTGCCAAACGAAACCTCAGGAACTTAATTTCAAAAGTAATGGAAAGGTGGTCACTGTTTGTAGCACAATCTAATATATTCCACGAGGATATGCTTAAAGTGGAGCTGGAAAATGTTAAATCAATAGTCCATTTAGAGTTACCTCTTACAAATGTAGCAACGTGTGAGTTCAAGCAGGAAAAGTTATTATCAAGCGTCCATTCCCACAAACGTCTTCCGCATACATCCGATTTGAAGCCCAAAGACACGTGGTGTGAATTGAAATCACTACAGAGTACTATTTCTTTTCTGCATGAAGCTACCGTAATATCGAGTCATCTCGTGTCTTGAAGTCCTGCAGGAAAGCATACATTTGCAAAGGAGAAAGGCAAGCAGTCTGGTAGTGTTATGTCTAACACCAGAATTTTGTAATTCGTATCCACACAGTGATACGATATCTTGGCTCTGTAACTAAATTTAGTTGATATTAAGAAAGCCAGACCGCCACCTCTACTCGGCTGATCCAGCCGGATTAATCGATAATTTTTCATGTAAAATTTTTTACCGTTAGCAAGTCAGGTTTTCTGAATGGCAATTATGTCGGGAGAAATTTGTGAAGAAATATATTGTAAATCTGTAGTTGCCGACCAAATAGACCGACAGTTCCACTGCAGAATTTTTAGGGAACCTATTTTGATGCTATACCGGCAGAAGAAACTGCCTGATCCAGAATATCTCTTTCAAGAAATCATTTTTTGAAAGGTTCTCAAAGAAGTCTTTCTTTGACAAGTATTTCTTGGATTTCGGGTTCTGAGAAGACTTTTTAGAAGAAGGAGATCTGTTACGTTTCAAAGTTCTTGGAGATTCTGGGTCCATATCTGTAAAGTCTCCTGAAGCATCTGTCACAGGTTCTGACTCAGCCTGAACTCTATTTTTTGAAGGTCCTGCTTTCGGAGAGATAGATCTATGATTAACTGTCTGATTTTCCTCCTCTGTACCCCTTCAAATCAACAGAGCGTGCGAATCCCTATTTTGCACAGAAACTGTACCAATGATTTGTGTCAGCGGTTGTGTTAACATATCAGCCAAGGATTCAAAAAGAGTAGCTGCCGGACGCTGCATTGCCTTTTCAGTAGACTTTTCAATAGCCTCAGTTATCGACTTTGCGAGCGATGCATCCATTGCCGCTGTGTGTCGGGATGTTATGCCTGCGTAACCTTTTGATCTTTCATGCATTTCTGCTACCGCCTCCCTCTTAGAGAAACGCCTGCGTTTTATGATTTCTAGAACACCCATTTCTCTTTCTTTTGCGCCACATTCAGCGGAGTCTGCAGGGTGCGCTCCATTATACAAGCAGCACTTCTGGTCATCAGATTTGCAATCGCAGCTGTCATGACCCTCTCCGCACAGACGACATCTAGCCCGTGATCTGCATCCTTTCATGCTGTGGCGGAATCGCCAAATTTTTAGCACTGCAAAGGTTTCGGGGAAAGTGGTTCTACTTTGTAGATTAGTGGCCATGCCTTAATTTCTGTTGGTCTGACTCTTCCTGCAAAAGTTACTAGAGCTGATTCAGTAGGCGAGTTTGTTTTATCAGTCGTTCGGGTGCATCGATAGAGTAAAACTGCCCCAGCTACAGCAAATTAGTCTAGAATTTCTTGAGGTGCCAGACTCGTACCCACCCCTTGGACTATGCCCTTTGTACATGCAAGATGAGCTGGAATAAATGGGCTCACCGGCTGTGCAGCAAATTCAGAGCAAATCAGAAGCTCTCGCACGCAATCCTGATCTGCAGAGCAGCACAGGATACCCCTTCGGCCGAACTGGCGGACCTCAGTTATCTTCTGGAAAAGCGACGAGGCTTTCTGAAGCTCCACTTGTATCGCCTTCGGATTCCTCATTAGAATGGAGCCCCCATTTGTACGAACCAGAGCCACAGGGACGAAGCTATCTCCACTGCGTGGCAAGGTATCGAGCGGCCAATCCTTGACCGGTAGTGAAACCAGCCAAGGGGAGTGCCCTTGGCCAGGTGATGAGAAAGACATCAGAATATTCTGACTTGCCAGACCTCCAAAGGGCTGCAACAACGTTTCAGTTGAGGGAAACTAACAAGAAATACGAGGAATGAAAAGCAAAATCTTAGCTAAAAGGATCCTGCCGCTCGACGTTGAGCCGATCTCTGAGCCACGTAGCGATCCTGCAGGAACGGTCGAACGGTGAACGGCCGTGAGCTAGTGAGCGCCGAATCCACTGCCACTGATTGAGGCCCCGTTCGGTTCTCGTCCAGGGCCCGATCCTGGGCCAGCTCTTCTTATTCTGACTTCATTCTTCTCTTCCTTGCTCTAGCTACCCGCGCGCCGAAGCGCCAGCGTCTTTTCTTAGTCATGACACTATATATATATATATATATATATATATATATATATATATATATATATATATATATATATATATATATATATATATATATATATATATATATATATATATATATATGGGGGGGCATTAACTGCGCTTTTGCTTTTCTTCAATACAATAGCAAATTTCCATGATAAGAAAAGTGGCTGACAAACGGCGAATTCCTGCCTCAAATATTCGATGACGTTAATATTAGAATCTCCCTACCGTAAGATTTTATGCTATGGGCGAATACAGCGAAATCAGAGCCTAGATACAGTTCATCAGTTGCTGTATTTGTGCCAATTTGAAGATCCTAATTTAACGTCCTTGACTTTTTATGGAAGTAACATCCACCACTTGGAGTAAATTTGACTCACTCAATGCGTTTATGTCATTTCTCCACTAAATTACGACCATTAAAAACGATTCTGTGTCACCTTAAAAAAGCATCATCGATACTCATACACGCACGAAGATTTTTTCAGCGTTGCTCGGGCAGCGCTACACTGCGAAACACTAGTCTATATACAATTACAGGTACGCAACGTTTTGTTGCAGAAGCCAGTTATCAGAGTAGTAGATACGAGTAATGCATATTTATTTGACAGCTAGAAATGAAAACGGCGACGCCATCTATATACACGGGGAGAAAAAACAAACTCCGCGAAAGGCATTTTAGTGTCCCTACGACTCGATGGCTCAAGTTGTGAAATATCAAAGAGTGAAACAAAGCCTGCGATCGAACTTATAATGACAGAATCAAAAGTTGGGCTAGTTGGATATGCATGGTATAACTGTCAGTCCTAGAATATTGTCCTAGATCCGTAAAGCCTATACTTAATTACAGGTCGAGCAACTCTAAGCTAGTAAAGAGAAGTATGGTTACTATGAGTTTCGGTTTTGCTCTGAAGAAGTCCTGCCAACACAGAATGAAAATGAGCTTTGACAGTCAAGTAAGGAAACTGGTACAAGCAGGGTATCCTAATGATGTCATCACGTCCGTGTGTAACAACATGATTAAGAAATTAAAATTCGGAGGGAACCACTCGGGGCGTCGTGATGACAGCAGAAAAGGTAGGAGGGTAGCCGCAATTCCTTACCTTCATAAGACATCGCATGAACTCAAGCAACTTCGTAATAGATATAAAGTCGCCCCGCCGCGGTGGTCTAGTGGCTAAGGTACTCGTATGCTGACCCGCGACCGCGGGAACAAATCCCGGCCGCGGCGGCTGCATTTCCGATGGAGGCGGAAATGTTGTAGGCCCGTGTGTTCAGATTTGCGTGCACATTAAAGAACCCCAGGTGGTCGAAATTTCTGGAGTCCTCCACTACGGCGTCTCTCATAATCATAGGGTGGTTTTGGAACGTTAAACCCCACATATAAATCAATAGATATAAAGTTGATGTGATTTTCTCAGCCAAAAGCAACTGCAGTCTATTTGTTCGCGCATGCGCAGAGAGTTTCCGCAATGTCGCATGAAACACAGCAAAAGGTTCGTGGAATGTGCAATAGGCGTTGTCTGCATGACTCCTTTTAGCTGTGGTAAATTGGGAAGGTGCATCAATGTTCGTCTCAGAGAGCACAATTCTTCTTCGAAATCCTTGGGAGCATCGCATCTCGCAGTTGATTGCAGAGAGTGCCGTTGCTATCCTCTTTTTCAGGATACTAAAGTGGTTTTTCGATCTAGCAATCAACTCGTAGGTTGACGGAAGCTTTTCACATAAAAAAAAGAGGTGAACAATGCGTCAGCGAGCTTAAGTTTTGCTGCACGATAAAGAGTTTGCTTTTCTAGAATTTGTTCCGAGATAATCTTTCTTCGTTTGTTTTCGAGGTGCCACGGGTGTACTTTTTGCATGCACACGCATGCGTTGTTTTAGATGCGGAAGCATCTTATACTCGCGCCTTGTAGTGCGCCGTCCGCGCCGTCCGCACCGCTTCTCGAACATTCGACAGCTGACGCGCGCGCATGCGCCGTCGCGCCGTCGCCCACCATCTAGTGCCGCGCGGGCTTCTCCTTCGAGAACATTCGGCAGCTGACAGCGCATGCGCCGTCGCGCCGTCGCCATCTGTGCCGCGCGCGCGCTTCTCCTTCGAGAACATTCAACAGCTGACAGTGCATGCGCCGTCGCGCTGTATATATACTCAAGGTCGGCGCTCGCTCGCTCAGTTGCCGCTCGTCGGTTGGTTTGTACGGCGCGTCGACGTCCAAGGTCGCGGTGAAATGAATTCCAACGAATCCACAAACACAATGATCGATGTCCCTTCGACCAGCGCCGTCCTTTCGCATACGTGTGTACGTGTTCACTCATTTAACACCCCCTCCTACAACCACGTTAACCAATTTAGCCATCGACCCAAGTAAGTCGCAATTTAACACCCCATTTCACAACCACGTTAACCAATTTAGCCATCGACCCAAGTAAGTCGCACTTTAACACCCCGTTAACCAATTATATGCTCCGCATCCTCCTCAGTGTTCCCCCGAGGGAAGCTGCGGGCAATTTTTTTAATTGCCTGAATATATATTCTTCCCTTTCTAATAAATCATTTAGTTGCGAGAAAGCACTTGTCCTGTCTTCCTTTCTGTTTATTCGTGCGCTTGAGCTGACAGTTATACCATGTATTTAATGACACCAATAAAAAGGAACGTCCGCGCAGCTCAGATGGTTCACTGGCGACTGGTCACTGATGTCCTTGGGATTCCTGTGGGCTCTCCTCCTTGCACCACATATATGTAAACACACAAAAACGACCACTGGCACTAGTGCACGTGTGCCCCGTTTTATGACCCACTTCGAAGGCGATAACAGTAGTCGTTGATTCGAGTGTGCTTTCGATGGTCCAAGGCCACGGACCCGAACTTGAAATCCCCCAAGAAAGGTGTCCACGACAGGCGTACGTGACCTCATATAAGATTTTAGTACAACCACACAAACAATATAAACTAGAAATACTCCTTCAAGATTGTTAGAATGAACGCATAACTGTAGTCTTCTCAGAACAGACGGGTTAAAAGCGCAGGAAAAGTACAGGCAAGCGAAGGTCAACAGAGGAATCACGTGCTGCTTTACAGATAGCAGGAAAACCGGCAACGAAAAAAACAAGCTGCAAAAAAACATTTACTACAGGCTCTACCGCCCTGGCCGCTCGTGCTTACTGCTTACCACACAGAGCAGAACGTTCATTTCTTCGAAACAAAGAAAAAAAAGTTGGGTCCCATCGTTTCGATCTTGGAATACACCGCGCGTCACGTCCTTCTCCCAGGTAGAATAGACAGATTTAGTTGCGCGTCCGCAGCAGCAGCCGTAAGGACATAGAATGGTGGTGGTGGTGGAAAACATGTATCAGGAAAAGCACAGAGACTTGCACTACAAATGCACTTGGGTGGTCTCCTTATTCCAGATGTCCACTGTAGGTCATCGCTGCTCGGGCGCGGGCCAGCAGGGAGCGCTGAGCGTCCCGGGTGGAGCAGCTGATCAGGAACTATCGCTTCAATTGTGCGGTAGGAGGAAGGGGGATGAAAAAGGAAGCTTCAATTGTGGGTAGGGGGAAGGGGGATGAAAAAGGAAGAGGTATAGCTGGGCGTACTGCAATTATGTGGTACGTGTCGGCCAGCACCCCTCAGTGCGCACAGTAGCTGTGTATACCCGGCATGAAATGCTGGGCGGCTGCAGGACACAAGAAGGTGTTCGTCTGCAAGTGTCTCAAAAGTCGCTCGTCCGCTTTAGAGAGACCCCGTGCAGGTTCTGGGTAAAGACGGCGCGAGTTTCGATAGTAATCAAGGATTTCGCGGTACTGCGTAAGAGCTGAGGTGCCTGGGGGAGACGCGGGGTCGAAAAAGGTAACGGCCTGGGTGAGAGAAACGCAGGCAGCGGCATGAGCCGCTTCGTTACCGGGGAGACCCGTGTGGCCAGGAGATCATACTATGTGGATGGAGTGAGGTTCAAAAACGGGCTCGCGCATCGCCTGTTCCCGATACCTGCAAGGAGGCGGAATGCCAGTGTAAAAAGCGCTGCGCCTTGCTCACCCCCCAAGAAACACGAAACGTGCTATAAACTTCTCGAAACGACTAGAAAGGTATGCCGACATCTAGGTATAATACTCGACGTCGAATAAACGTTTTTTAAAGGAAGTTTTTTAGAAGACGTTGAGAAAACGTTTTTTACAAGAAGTCTTTTTCAAAATGTTCACTAAAAGTTATTTTCTAGAACTTTCGTAGAATTCGTGGATGAGGTCTCAGGGATGTTTTCTACGTTTCTTTCTTTTTAAATCAAAATACTATTCGCTTTACATACTTATGTAGTATATATTCTTACATATTTTTACATATTTATATGTAATAATTGAGCTCTCTAGTCAGCATTAAAGGCCAACTGCAACGAAATTTGACTCTGACGGAATCGCCTAGAATTGCGTAGTACATGCAAGGAATGTCATGATAATGACAATAAAAAGCTAGCAGTCACGAATATAATTGATAATCGGTGCTCTAATTGCCGGCTAGCAGACGACGTGAAGCTCTAGCGGTGTGCCCAGGCAACTCAGACACAACCGGACATGACGTAGGTAACAGCCCGCCGCTCCTCGTGGGTGAAGGTGAGCGCAGCCGTCACCCCCGGCGCAGCATACCATCATGCGATAAGGTGGTGGTGGTAGTGGTTAGAATGAAGAGGAAAAAGGCACCTAATTTCTGTCTTCCTTCAGGCGACACGGCGCAGTGCCTTATAGGAGTGGGGGGAAGGAGGAATAAAAAGAATAGAAGGAAAAGAGACGGAGAAGAAGACAGCCAAGCGAGAGAAAAAAGAAGGAGATAGGAAAGTGGGGATCCGGTCGAAGCAGTCCAAGGGCGGGGTGCCACAATGCGAGAGCTGCACGGCGTCAGGAGACCGCGGAGAGCGAACCAGTCGGCGGGAGCTACGCTGATGCCGGAGGTCGCGAGGGCACAACCGTCCAGCTTGAAATCCTGCGAGCGAATCCGATAAAATCCCTAGATGAAACAAGGTAGCGTCACTCATTGTTCTCGGCCCGTCCTCCTCACTCCCTAGATGAAACAAGGTAGCGTCACTCATTGTTCTCGAGCCGTCCTCCTCACTCTCTCGATTACTCCTCTTTTTCTCTGCCATCCGCGTCTGTAATTGGTGCATTACTTGCTCGTGATCTTGCAAATGGCTGGTGGTGTTATTTATTATTATTAGAGTGTACTAGAATAGGTTGAGTGGCACGATCGCCGGGCGCCGCCTACGCTTCCTGGCGAAGCCCGAACTGCGGAAAGTTAGCGTGGGGGCGCTGCGATCGAAGCGGCTTGGAAATTTCCTCCACGTCCGCCGCCGGGCTATTGCAATTTGCAGCGAAGGCGACGGGGACTGCGTGTTGCGCGAAATGTTTTGCAACTCAGTGCCGTTTACTCGTGTGTGAAAATGGTGTAGCCATGCCGAAAGGCAGGCATCGGCATTGTTATGCGCCAGGCTGTCGCACCGGTTACTCGGGCGTTAAAGTGGAGAAGCAGCTTTCATTGTTCAGCGTGTCGAAAGATGAAGCTCGTCGGGCGCTCTGGGAGAAGAATTTACATCGGAGCGACAAACCCCTGGATAGCAAATGCGCAGTGTGTCAGCTCCACTTCGATAAGCGGTACATTCAGCGGGACTACGTGCACATTGTGAACGGAAAGGAGGTGAGGATTGAGCGCGGAACACCGGCACTAACGAGTGACGCAGTGCCTACGGTATTGCCAAATGCGCCAAAGTACTTGATCTCGACAGCTCCTCCCAAGCGAGCACCTCGCAAACGGGAGGCACCAGCCAAGCTTGATGATACAAAGCGCAAAAGGAAGAAAGTTGAAAGCCCATGCAGCACTGCGGCTGTGGAAGAGCCGTTCGAAAGCGACGGATTTGATTCCCCAGTGCTTGGCGCTGACAATTTGTGTAATCTGAGTACTCCGTCTGCGTATTGGTCGTCCCATCGGTTTCCAAACTTTGAAGGTACGGTATACGCCCTTGGAGAGCTTGTAGAGTCCACTGGGACCGTAAACTCGGACCGCTCGGGCCTCTTCAGTGTAAACAAGGACCAAGAAGTCTCATTCAGGACATTCCTCGCTGGGAAATCGATCACTGAAGGACGTGTCGAGACTGTAAGGGAAGCTGAGGGAGTTCTTCTTCGAGCCTCAGGCTTACTGAAATGCCCTGGTGCCATGTCTACATCGGCGATCATCGCAGAGGAGCTAACAAAGAGCCTCCTGAAAAAAACAGCCGTCATTGGCGGCGCTTTCTACAGCCGGTGATGCGCAGTAACGACAGTGACAGAAGGTAAGGGTGAAACTAATCTTTCACTTGTGTACATGTAGTATATTTGCCCTATAAGGCAACATGGTAAACTGAAAAAGTGTGAGATATTTTTCCCGAGCTCCTGAGACGTAACAGAAATTGTTTTGAAGGCTGATAGCTTCGTGAACTTACTTTACCTCAGGAGCAGTGACATATATTTGGTGCTGATGAATTATGTTTATTTGCACAGCGGTATACTAGAGAAGTCATTTAGCAAACCCAACAAAATAACATTACCATGCTTTTCAGGAGCTCCTTGCCTGTCTTGTCGGTACCTTCGAAAGGCTCTTCTCACAAGAATGTCTTGGCTCAAGTGCCATCGCCGAAAGCAAGTGAGGACAGCTGCCCAGAGGCTGAGGTCAACCTTGCAAAAGCACAGGCGCCTTTCTAAAAAGGTGCTGAGCCTGAAAGGTAGAATTGAGGGCATGCGAGCCAAAAACGCGGCTTTAAAAGAAGAGACACTGGAAGAGAAGATCTCTACGCTGCCCCCAAAGCAGCAGGAAAATTTGCGGCACTGTTTCAGAGCATCAAAGCGAAAGAGCACAAATGGCATGCGTTTCACTAATGAATGGATGCTCGAATGCATTCTCATGAAGATGAGAAGTCCGAAGCTCTATAGACATCTGAGAAGACACAACATTCTCGTGCTTCGGGGCGATTCTACTCTGCGGAAGTACACCGCCTCGTACAAGAGTGGCTTCGGTTTCAACAGAAAGGTTCTAGAAACTTTGAAGACGAAAACAGACACAATGGACACCTTCAGCCGTCATGGCGGCATCCTGGTGGAAGAAATGAAGTTGTCTGAGCACCTTTCAATTGACAAGACTGGTAGAATCGGAGGCTTTGTCGACATGGGGCCCTTTATACCACGGGCAGATGCGAACCTTCCTTGCGACCATGGTACGGTTGTTATGTTCGTTCCATGTGCAGGCAAATTTTCTCAGGTTTTGGGGGTGTTTGCTGCGCACGGAAATGTTAAGGGCGACCTTCTCTGCAAGATATTGATCGAAACAACGATCCTAGCAGAACAGGCAGAACTCTTTGTCGACTTCATAACCTGCGACGGAGCTTCTTGGAATAGACGAATGTGGACATCGATGGGCATCCAGGGAACCTCAAGCAATATAACGTGCAAGGTGAACCATCCTGTGGATCCCAAGAGGAACCTTTATTTCCTGCCAGACTTTCCTCTGCTAGTGAAGTGCCTCCGCAACTCCCTCTTGAAAGGTGGTTTCAGCACACCAAATGGACGAGTATAAATGTTTTATTACATTTTTGCTTAGCATTTTATATTAAGTCAACTGGCTAACCACTGCACTTTTATATTGATGCAGGTGTCAGTGTATTTTGTGGCCGAGGCTTTCAACCTGGACAAAGACAGCATCACCTTGAAGGCTATGCCAGGGCTGACTACAAGCCACCTTCAGCCCAATGACTTCGAGAAGATGAGAGTGTCTCTTGCCTTCCAGCTATTCGGAGACTTTGTGCTGCGTGGTCTACACCACTACAAGGACACCCTTGAGTCACGTTATGGAAAGGGTGCAGTTGATGCTACAGAATCATTCTTCAGGTACCTAAATATATTGTATTTGCTGTATTATTTGGGCAAAAGACAAGAGTGCGTTAATGGCCATCACTGTTGAACCCAGCTCTAACGAAGATTTTTTTTTTTGCATTTACAGGCTGATGAGCCAACTAATCAAACTGATGACCTCCAGATTCAAGTCCGAGGCTCTTTGGCCGCACTCAAGTGGCAGTTCTGCGCTCTCCAGTTTTCTAGACTACATTGACAAGTGGGAGCAGCATGTCGGCAAGGGCGTCGGGTCCCTTAGCAAGCAGACAGCTACTGGCCTGAGGGTTACGCTGTCCAGTGTGCTTTCTTTACTGGACTATGTTACCACAGAACTAAGCTACAGGTATTTGATGACGAGTAACCTAAGCCAAGATCCACTCGAGCACTTGTTTGGAGTTGTGCGGCAGTCGTCGGGCTGTAATGACCATCCGACCCCAGAGCAGTTCTTAATTGCTGTCAACTGACTGAGCTACTATAGCCTAGCTAAGCCAGTGCACGGTGCGAGCGTTACACCATTGGTCTTGCATCACTGCTCGACACTGGAGATGCACACTCGGCAGATGCAACAAGCCTGCAGCAAACAATTGATGACCACATCGCTCAAGGAGATCTTGACGTGATAGAAAGCGCTGCCTGCCATGACAGTATTGCTGCCCCAACTGAGCATTACAGCCTTGTGGAAAAAAAAGTGACTCTCGCCTAGCATATTACATGGCTGGATATGTTGCTAGAAAGTGTGTGCAGAAGTCAGGATGCACTGCTTGTCGTACTTCACTGCTTGTTCCAGCTTCAGAAGGGAAGGAACATGAGTGTTCGGCCTTTACGAACTTTTGCGACAAAGGCGGTTTGTTGTACCCGTCTAAGGAGTTGTTTGACTTCGTTAGCTATTTAGAAGACACATTTACAGACTGCTTCAGCACTAATGAACTGTGCAGTGATAGCATTTTAGATGTGCTGCATCTGGTGAGGGTTGAAGGGAGACCCCTTGGCTGTGCTCAACATGCAAAAGCAGTGAAGTCTCATGTGGTAAAATTTTATGTTGTCACTCGACTGCACTTTTTGGTTAAAGGAATCAATAGAGCTAAGGAAAAACGGTGCAGGAGGCTGCAGCACCTAAAGCTCCGTAGGTGCGTGTAGAATTCCCGTACAGCTGAGTGCTCCACTCGTCCTGTTACATACCTGTAACAGTTTTCTTTGTACATAGTATTTACAGTGATTTTTTGTACTTTGAAGTTTATCTGTGTACATAGCCAGTGTAACAGTGATACTTCTTTGTATATATGTAAAGCAATAAGTTTTAAGCATCTTTATTTTTATTTTGTTTTCCTTTAAAATGTATCTTTATGCATAGTGTGTGTGACTGATATTTCTTTGTATATAGCAGCCGGTTTTAAACATCTTTATTTTTATTTTGTCGTGTCTGTAAACACATTTAATATGCTGTTGACAGGCGGAAAAAAACCGCGTTGGTTTATGCCTGGCTTTATCCTTTGGCTGAATTACAGCTGCTTGTTTCTACACATTGAACGATATTTGTATATTTGCTGCTGATCCAATAAAAAGCTAAGGGATGCAGACATCGCTGTTGTCCTTTTAATATGGTTGTAAGAAAAAGCAGTTTTCTATTAGCATCGTTATTTAAAGCATTCCTTCCCGTAGCCGAGGCGTTGTGACAAAAGCACACGTGTAGCTTTCGCTCACGACATTCATTCCAATTTGAACTGCTATTTACAGCTTCGCTTTACTGCGGCCATGCACAATGAGACGGACAGCACGCGGACATGACAGTTTCTCTCAATTGGTAAAAAGACTAAAAAAAAACGGAATCGCGAAGAACCTACGCAAGGGGCGCATTCGCGCGTCACCGTAGCAGACGCTCAGAGCCGCGAAACCAGTGCAGCAACATTTAGGGGCAATATTATGAGGCGAAAGCCTGATTATCGTGTGGAAACACCATTTTTAATGCTACTCTGACAGTATAAATCTATAGCCGTACACCGGTAAGAAACTGGCCGTCGCACGTGTCGCCAAAGGCGCAGAAGCCCGGCAACGCACGACCGCGTGAGCGATGCGCGACCAAGCCGGATTGCTTGTAGCGCCCTCTATCGCAACCGCGTACGGAGCTTCAGGAAAACAGCGGCGGTCGCACCACTCAACCTATTCTAGTACACTCTATATTAGGTCCGTTCGATCAACCTGCACCGGTCGGAACCGGTTCACGGCTGTGCACGCGAAGTTCAGAAATTGTGCAGCGTGAGTTCAGCGGTGCAGGCACAGCACGACACCCAAAACGAATGACGATGTGCCGACAAGGTGTTGGCCTTATTTCTTTTCGGTTAATTTACACCATTCAGCAAACACCGACCTATGGCGAAACGCACATGCGGACAGTTTATGAGGCGCAAACATCTTGGCAAAACACACCGCATTTGTAGAGGCGAGTACGGCGCCTAAGCCACCTACGTCTAAGTGCTGCGTCGTCTGCTCAGCTACACGCGCGCCTGCACCAAGCCGGCACCGTCAGCGAAGGAGGTGCAGGAAAATTGTGAACCGGTGCTGCACCTCTTTTGCACCTTTCGAAACGAATGGCAGGGTTCAGCGGTCGTCAATGCTGCACCGCTGAAACGAATGGTAAGGTGCAGCACCTTGTGAACTGGTTCACGTGGTGCAGGCGAATCGAACGAACCTATTATGCAAAAGGTTCAAAACGAGTACGCATGCGCATATGGCTCCAGCCGGATTCTTGCCGTGACCAAAGACAAAATCGCAGCCAGAACGTAAACTGAAGAGAAGGAGCGTTTCGGTGCGCGCTAAGTCGACCAAGATTGTTTCGCCATGCTCGTTCAATGCAACATCTGCGTTTTTCAGCAATGCTGCGTTGCCGTAAGCAACACAAAATGGTTTCGCTCTCTTTAACTTACCTTGTACTTTCCGAGATGAAGCGCACCATGAAGTGCAACTATGAACCATTTCACGCGAATGCTTTCGTGCAACTCCATCAACGTATGTCGACGCGGATCTGCGAAGCGAGTTCACTTGTCGGTTTTTATTGAAACGCCAGGCGCCCGTCTAATGCGTGTCTAGTGCATGCCAGTTGGTAAAAATACATGTGGGTATGCACGTATACAGAGCAGCTGTAGGTTGTAATCAACGCACCTTCAGAAACATTTCACTCTTGACCAGTTCCCGCTTGAGCCGAAACGCGCTGCTTCGAGACACCTCACCAGTAGAACTCTCACTTTTCAGGAAGTTCCCAGCACCGCATTAGAATCACTTGGCATCACGATTGTCCAAATGGGCACATTAAAAAAAAAAACGTCATCGCAGTGCTGCTGGACGAGTGTTCGTACCAGTCTGGTCGTAGTTTTTTTTTTTTTTTCTTGCGTGTGCACAAGCCGGTTGTAATCAATCGTCACAACGTCACGCCCTGTGGCCACTTACAGGATCCAGCAAGAAGCACGTTCACAGTGTCACAACACGAACAAAATACAATCGGAGAAGTGGACTAGTTAGAACTGGACGAAATACCGCGGGCGTGGAACTAAAATGTACTACGCGAGACGCCATGGCTAGTGGTGTAAAGTATAGAACTGCAGAACGTTGCCGGTTGAGTAACGCACATCCCGCTCGCTCTTGTGTTGTGCCGTTTATGTTCATAAAGGTAACTGTTTATTCTACGTCTTATTTCGTTCTATTTTGTTTCATTTACATCTATTCGTCGTAGCAACAGAACCCAAACATTCGCTTTTGGATGAAAGTTTTGAACCTTCTAGGGGGCGCTTCAGGCAAATAAGCGAGGAGAAAAAGAGAGAATGTCGCTACCTTGAAAACTTGTTTCATCTAGAGACCTTATCATGCGATTCGCTCGCAGGATTTCAAGCTGGACGGTTGTGCCCTCGCGATCTCCGACTTCAGCGTAGCTCCCGCCGACTGGTTCGCCCTCCGCGGTCTCCTGAAGCCGTGCAGCTCTCGCATTGTGGCACCCCGCCCTTGGACTGCTTCGACCGGATCCCCACTTTCCTATCTCCTTCTTTTTTCTCTCGTTGGCTGTCTTCTTCTCCTTCTATTTTCCTTCTATTCTTTTTATCCCTCCTTCCCCCCACCCCTATAAGGCACTGCGCCGTGTCGCCTGAAGGCAGACAGAAATTAGGTGCCTTTTTCCTCTTCATTGTAACCACTACCACCACCACCTTATCATGCGACCGTGCCGCGAAATCTCTTTTCTGCGCTACGCCCGACCGCGAGCAGCTTATTCAGAAAGTGAAGGTTGGGGCACGATGCCAACGAAACGCGTGGCCGTGGGCTGCCTGAACACGTATGCCACGGCCGGGACCAGCTGTTACGTTTTCCCGAAAGGCGTAAATGCCATGTGCGCAAATGCGGTGTGCGCCTGCGCGGCTAGATACTTGTATGGACGTGCTTACCGGCCGCTCAGTCGCCTCTTGAAGAAGCGGGTTTGAGTCGGTTTCTCTTGTGTCTTAAAAGTGTGCTTGCGCTTTGTGTTCGTGTTTTGTGTTCTGCCAGTGCTGCTGATTACGAAGGTGCACTATACTCAAGCGAAAACGTGTGGGTTCGTATCGCGGAGCACTCGCCAGGTAAGTACCACACTGCTGCTGTCGGCGCTTTGTCACCACGTTTTCTACCATGTGCGCGATAAGTGAGCTTTTGTTAACATGGGGGCCCAGCTTTTCTGCAGTACTTCAGCAGTGGTGTGTGAAGGTGTGTTAAGTTAAGCGCAGACAAGTTTTTGTGTGTGTGTGTGTGTGTGGAGTGTGAAGCATGCAAGCGGGAATTCGGCGGCAGGTTCGAGCAGAGTTGTGACGGCTCTTCGCCTCTGTTGGCAGTGGTGTTGGAAGGGGGCCCTGCTCGCGAGCGACCACTATTTTTGTTTATGAATTCTGGGGCGTTTGTTAGCTGTAGGCGTTGATGCTTGTTTATATTGTGCGCTATTGAAGTAGACGTGTCTAAGGCAGTTTCCTCTGCTGTATGTTTCATTTTAAACAGCTACAGTATTTATGCGTTATGACTACTATCAGAGTAGTTCTGGCAAGGTTCTGTTTGGCGTCTCTCAATTTTTTCTTTGCGAGTGGCCTAATGTATGCCGGTGTGTGCATCCGCGCCGGCATGCGTCTTGGTAGAGTGTACTAGAATGGGGGAGTGGGTCCACTGAAGGCTCCACGCTGAGGCGTTTTTTTCGGAAAATCCAGGTGGCGCTACCATCGCCTTCACCTGAAGACTTAGCCGTGGTTGCCATGGTTACAAGTCCCCTTTGCCACGCGGTTCGCGACGGGTGGGTAGTCTGATAGTTCGCGCGGTTCGCGTGCTGCTCGCGCGTCTGGCGCAGTCTCGCAGCGTTGTTGCTTCGTTCGTGCGTGCGTGGCCGTGAACGGCGTCGCACCGTGCTTCCGCGCCAGTTCAACAAAATCTAAATGTTTATATTGCGAAACGCCCTGCTCGTATAGGTAGTCACGCACGCAAGTACCGTGATTTCCACGGTAATTGTTTACAATCAAGAGCGTAAGTTGAATTTGGCTTTTGCGAAAACGTACGCATCGAAAGTGTAATATGAGCATTAACTGCGATGCTTTTAAAAATGTCAATATAACTGGGATATATAAGTAAGTTTGCGTTTGGTGCAAATTTAGACTCACGGCAGCAAATTGAATATGATGCAAGACTAAAGTTACCAGCTGTTATCACGAGAATTAAAGCTAAAGTATGCGAACCCTTCTGCAAATTTGCAGCTATTCGTTAGGGACGCGTGATATTATTGAAAAACTGAACCAGTCCTGTTGCGATTACGTGAGGGTGTTGGCAAAGGAAGTTTAGTCACATCGGACGGCAACTGTGCTATTCGTAGGAAATGACTTATAGGGCGGACGCACGTCCGTCGCGGTGGTTTTATGATGAGTTTTTGTCCGGCATCTAGTGCTGGTATACGTTGTAGGTATTAATGAAATATGTTATATTTTACCTTTTCTCTTCGTGCCTGCGGTACGTGTCCATGCAAACATTTGTTCGAAACATGAACGTGTTTTCACCTATAGATAGGAAGTCTGAAAGACACCAATAAAGAAGTGATATGCGCAAAATATTTTATTTTAAATTGACTGCGCAAGCTTTTCGCATAAATATAAAAAACAAAATAAATATCATCGAAAGACTTCGACACCGTCGCTCAAGGAACGTCAGGCTCTATGTTGTCCTGCTAAGCTTTAAGTGTTTTGCTCTCGCTCGTTTCGAAGCGTTTTCCCTGTTCATTCCCTTCACTAAGAAGTGAAGGCGAGTGAGCACGTAGAACGAAACGAGCTTTGTGCTCACTGCATCTTTGTGGTCTGGACAGCCGACCGCTTTCGAGTTCAGAAAATTAGTTTTCACCAATGAAAGGATGTCAGAGATGCTATCTGTGTGCAACATGGAAACACTGAAACATTCAGTAAACAAGTTTTCAAGTGAGGCAATGAAATCATACAGCTGTCGTGAGGGGTACAGAAGTCCACCCCAGTCGCATTGCTCCGTGAATTGCGAAGGGAGCTGTTCAGCAACCGCGACAGCTTTCTCAAACAGAAGCACTTCTTTGCATTGTACGCATGCCAACTTCAATACACACTTTCTGGCCACGTACCCTGCTGTGTAGTAAATGAGTCTCGAGTCACTCTTCTCCAAAGTCACATCGATGTGGTCAGCAAACTTTTCTGGCATCGTGGCAATCGTGCTTTCGACCTCGCCAAGTTTTCCCTGTGATATAAGATCATCAATTTTTTTGTGCGTGACCTTTAGACCCTGTCTGTCATGCACAGTGACAAGAGCGTTTATCATGTCAGGGTTTGCGTTTGCGCTGTCCACACTGTGCGCCAAGTTATAAAAGGACAAGCAGTTGACGGTTATTAGAAACTCATCCGGAGAGGGGTGCGCGTTGCAGCCACTTGACTGGCGAACGATGCCGAAGAAATGTTCCACGGGATCGGTGCTAAGTCGAGATGTCATGAGATATTTGAATCCAACGCTCTCTGTCAGGTACTTCAGCAATGAAAGGGTATTTGCTATAGTGACCCTAAAACCTATGGCAGTGGACTCGCTGAGAAAGTGCCGCTTGTTGTCACTGAATGATTCCCAGTCATTCAGGAAGTCCAGAAAATTGGACAGGAATGCCGCGTCTGTAGAAGCTGGTCTCAGCGCTTCGGCCCGAAACCTGGAAGTCATCACGGTGATCAGTCGTTGGATCTTCCTGCAAAATAAACAAAAAGAATGTATGTCAGAAGAGCGCTCATCATGCGTTTGAGATGTTTACGATTACACTTAATTCATTTGGAACGTAGGCGCAACTCACGAGAAGAACAGCTGAGTTGCCTCGATGCTGCCACACCTTCTCTCGATGTCCTCCTTGTAGAAGGCCAGGCCCCGTAGGACATATGGACCGAATAGTTGGAAGGCGAAAGGGGTTCTCATCTTCTCAAATGAGTTTGGTTCCAGATGCGTCTCGGTCAAATTGGGCATAACTTTCAGTGTCCTAACACTTCTGTCTAGAAGGTACGCCTCCCGAACCGGATGCACAGACACCTAGAAATATAGGTTGAGGTAATGCAATGTATGCAAAAAACACAATCTTTGTAAAATGTCAACCATGAATCTATACGTACCAATCCGTCTGGTGTTGCAAAGCCTTTCTGGAGAAGACCATTCCTGAGGCATTTTAGCAGATGCGGGAAATCGGAGATAAAGTGCAATTTCCTCATCTCGTCGACAGGATGCTGTATGGCGCCATTTATTTTCTTCGATGACGCCGACACCCCCCGCTAGCTTCCACATTTTTCGATTCCAGGGGGCTCCGTCACAAGTGATGTGGTCGACGAACAAGCCCGCCTGTTCCACGAGGATGATAGCTTCCATGAGAATTTTCAATAAAATGTCTCCTCTCACATTTCCTTTTGTCGCAAAAACGCCCACAATTTGGCTCCATTTTCCAGCGAAAGGCACAAACATGATGACCATGCCGTGATCACATTGCTGGTACTTGTCTTCGGGCTTCGTAAATTCTCCAAGGTCCACGAAGCCTTGAATCTGGCCAGACGCCGTCACATTGAAATGTTCTGACAATTTCATTTCGTCCACCAATAGTCCGCCGTGTCTTTCGAGGTCTGACATGCTCGCGGTTTTTTTCTTTAGAGTGTTCATTACTGCTTGATTAAAACCGAAGGCCGACTCGTATGACCTCAAGTATCTTTTCAAAGTAGTGTTGCTGGGCATCATGAGAATTTCGTTCTTTCTGATGTGCTGATAAAGCCGGGGACTCTTTAGTTTCATGAGTAAACACTCGAGGATCCACTCCTGATTGTAGCGCATGCCCTGCTTGCTGGTTTGTTTGGCAGCTTGAAAGCAAGCGCGAACACTTGCCTGCTGCTTTCGCGGTAGTGACGATATTTTATCCTCTAGTATTTTATCCGCGACATTCGCATTGTTTGCCCTCATCTCTTCGAGACGACCAGCAATGTCCAACAGCCTTGTCGCCATCCGCTTGTTTCTCTGACTCAGGACCCGCAGTTTGGTGGAGACTGAGTTTCTTCGCTCTTTTCGTTTTAGGTAGCTTTTTCTGGTGAGTATTACTTTCCTCACGTACTTGCATGAAATGCATGAAGAACCTGGAAGTATACGAGAAAAAAATTATGAAGAGCTTCCAGTTTTTTACCATGCATGTTTGAAACGCAATTTATGCACTTTCACTTTCTGTAGGCAAACTATTCTTTCGTAAATGTTAATGAGTACTACAAAAATTAGGGGCCACACAAATGTTCTAGCATTAAACAGGTTACTGATTGATTAATTGTACAATTACAAGTGACGTCTCAATAAACGTTTGCCGCACTCACCTTGTTGTTTAACCGCTCCTTTGCACGTGACACTGAAGACAAGGCCGTCGGAATGAGAGATTTGCTGCTCCAGTTTCTTCGTAAGAACGTCATAGGTGAAGTCCTTCGCCCTACCTGCTCCTCTGCAAGGGTGAAGAGATTCTGCGCAGTCCAGGACTTGTTTGGCATCTTCAAGGTTATAGGCGACCTTTTCGGAGATCAGCGTCTTCCGAACATATGTCCGACAAATCACTTCACTCCGGTCGGTACCGTAATTCATGAGCACAGTCTTTTCGATGCTTACGAGTTCACGACTTAGGGAGGCCGAAACATAAGCAATTCCGTCATAATGACGAAACTTGTGCATTGCCCAGTGGTCGTTTGGCCGGACAACGTCTTCAAGTTCAAATGCGTTGTCGCTTTGCCTCGCACTTTCGCAATCTTCAAATCTCAGTTGCGGCTCAACTGATTGCAGCGCAGTTCTTTTTGACGGCTGGTCTTCACAGGTTGGTGGTGAAGCCGCTCTCTTCTTCGTTGACTGCTCCGGTGTGGGCTGCTCGTCAGGACACTTCAGGAGATGAGGTATAATTATGGGTACAGCATCACTGCGAAGTTCCGGCTTTCCCCGCTCTATATATACTTCTCGGCCTTCGATAATATGTACATATTGCCTTAGTATGTATTTTTGCTCGAAGTGCAGCTCGCAAATGGCATCGGTGACTTGCAAGGGCCGATCAGCGCGGTTGAGATTCTGGTCCCATAGCCGGCGTCTTTCTTCGTCTTGAGGTACTCCAAAGAGTGAGAGCTTGGGCTGGTTTTTAACTCTGCTGTATCCGGTTTGGCAGCCTACGACACAACAGTAATTTCTACGCCTAGACGTGCTCATCCTCTAATCTTTTGAAGCAGCTTGGAACGCTCCGTTATGCAACCAGCAGACACATATCTGCGCACGCAAACGTGCCGTCTGCCGCGTATTCTTTGTCCAGACGGCTTTGCTCAAAGGGAAATACAAACCTACGCGTTCACGAAAAAAAGCATACATTTTATTTCATGTCACTTGTTTTTGTCTCTAATAATGTGTAAAAAAAGAACCAGGAGACAAATTGTGAAAACAGCGCACGAACGACGGTGCATCGAACAGACGACGGCGCGTCGAGCAGACGACAACATCGAGCGCTCAGCGTCCCCGCCAGCGCGTCGTGCGGCCCGAACCGCCGCACGACTCGCACGCTCCCGCCGAAACTGACGTCACTTCAGGAGAAGGCTACTGCAGCGCCACCAAATTTTCCGCCGTTTTTGCTTCACCCGCACCGCTTGCCGCCGGCCACAGTGGACCCACTCCCCCATTCTAGTACACTCTAGTCTTGGCAAGGTTCCTTCTGGCGTTGCATAAGTTTGTTGCCAGACTTTGGGGTGGTTGTTGCCAGACTGGTGCTAAATTTGCAACGCCAAAAGGAACCTTGCCTGCGTCGGCAAGGTTCCTTTTGGCGTTGCATAAGTTTGTTGCCAGACTTTGAGATGGTTGTTGCCAGACTGGCGCTAAATTTGGCTGAAAAGTTTTTTTTTTGTAGCTGTGGCTTTTTCGCAAGAGTTTAGTGCTATCTGCGGTGCATTTCGCGAGTGCATAAGCGACGCTGGCCGTTTTTATTAACGGAATGAACCGAGCCTAGCAGAAGTCGAACGTGGTGCTGTCGTGCAACTAAGAGGCCGTTCTAATTCCGTTTTAATTAATAGAATGAACCGCGCATTACAGATTTCGTTTTATTTACGGAATGAACCACGCCTAGCAGAAGTCGAGCGTGGTGCTGCTGCGCAATTAAGAGGCCGTTTTAATTAACGGAATGAACCGCGCATTACAGAATTCGTTTTAATTACCGGAATGAACCGAGCCTAGCAGAAGTCTAGGCGCGTTCTCTTGCTGTGTGCGCAGCTGTGCGATTGAAATATCGCGTCTCAGTATTGGGAATGACGGATTGAACGGCAGTTTGGCAACAACCACCCTTCCAGTCTGGCAACCACTTATGCAACGCCAAAAGGAACCTTGCCTGCGTCTTTATAAACTACCGTAATACTCTAGTTTATGCGTGTTCGTGTGCAGCGTGTTGCATCGTCCTAGGTAGGGCTTACAAAGGTTGCACCTACACTTAAGTGTTCATGCAGGTAGTTCAGCAAATTTCTAACTTTCAGTATACACCAGCAACATAGGTTGCCTCATGCGGCCTGAATCCGTGCATTTTAAGCCATTCGTTTATCCTGAACTGTATTTTCGAACGAATGTTTCATGGCTAAATGCGGCCAAATTGTTGTACCTTACTGTGCGAGCACTAATTTAGTCGTAATCCACGCGTTCGAGCACCACCGGTTTTACTCTGCTTGTTTCCACTATGCTTGTATTTTGATTTGGTTTATTAAATCTTTTATGCGCCTCGCCCAACCTTGGTGTCGAAACTTTGCTAAACACTTTTACGTGTATGAACATTAAGAATAGTTTATAGCACCACCTCCAATGAAATTTTCTGATTAATGACAAGCTTAACAGTATATTGGATAAAGTAAACTTTCTAAGCACGTGCCACAGATATTGATGGAATCTGTGGTCTGTGCAAAAATAATATTTTATTTATCACTCAAAACTCGCGATAATGTTATAAATCATGGTAAGCATGCATAAGTCATCCACGTATTGCTGTTAAAATGTAGAATTGGGCACTGTATTTATTTGAGAATAATAAATATAGACTGCAAGTTTTCAAGCTATTGACACTGATGGAAATTACAAACTCGGAAATCAGTTTCATCAGATCTTATTACTAAATCGCGGTCAATATCTTCCAAGATTCTGGTTCCCGGAGATTGTTGCAGAAGCTTGCATGCTTTATTGGGATGGTGTGTGGTTAAAGATGGGTGCCTCATGTTTTTTTTTTTTTTTTGCATTGACAGCCTGTGGTGCTTGAGTGAGGGGTACTGCCATTTTAGCCAACCAGAATTATTGTAAACTGATGACCATAATTTGGCAGCACACAATAGTAATTTATTGACACCAATTTAAGACATAGACATAATTGTCCCAGTGTAAGCAGCCTGAAAAAAGCTACATTAGTTGTATTTGAAATTAAATTCATGTTGAATAATATAGGTTACCTGCAATGAATATTTGATGAAAGTGCATACCATCATGTATGTGTCGCCCCGCCGCGGTGGTCTAGTGGCTAAGGTACTCGGCTGCTGACCCGCAGGGCGCGGGTTCGAATCCCGGCTGCGGCGGCTGCATTTCCGATGGAGGCGGAAATGTTGTAGGCCCGTGTGCTCAGATTTGGGTGCACGTTAAAGAACCCCAGGTGGTCTAAATTTCCGGAGCCCTCCACTACGGCGTCTCTCATAATCATGTAGTGGTTTTGGGACGTTAAACCCCCACATATCAATCATGTATGTGTCGAGGTATCATTGAATTTGCTTTTAAAGCACTATGCACGAGCGGAATTAAAGCATGGTTTCGACACATCTGCAATGTGTAAATTGCATTTTCTTTCATAAGGTTGCAACTGTGTTCGCCTAAAACATCAAGAAAGTTTTGCTTGTAACATCTCTACTTTGTGTACACCCTGCTAGTTTTAAGACACATTGTTCCAAATCGTTTAAAATATAATGACAAATTCAGTTTTTCTAAGAGACACAAGTCACTAAATTGTTTTTTTTTTGTTGTTGTTTCCATTGCAGCCTATGCATGCACGTCGTACGAACTGAGTGCGAAAGAATTCCAGGCAAGCCTGTCGTCAATGATGGCTCGTGGAAAAGTTGGCTACTGAATGTACGGCAGCTGCGCATGGCTTCTGTTTCCTATGGAAAGGGAACTTCCCTGAGCCACCTGGCTGCTGTATTGAAGTAGTTCGCATGTTCAGGATGTTCAACATTAAGGCTTTTGCTTTTCTTTAAAAAAGTCAGTGCTGTAAGTTGTGTGTGTAAAAGCCACCTTTGCGGATAGCTAAGTGTTCAGGGGAACACAATGTGTGCAATAATTATCACTGTCAGCTTTGCCCTTGAATAAGATTCAATAATGATTTTATTAGCAACTGCAGCAGGCGGCCATGCACGTATTAAATATTTTAGCCAGTCACATTCTGGCATGCCTGTGCTCAGATATCCCGCTGGAAAGTATAGTTGTGGCCTCTATCATTATGCATGCAGGACAGTGAGCACTAGCACACAGCTACTACTCCCTGAGGTGCAGCATACAATCTGATTATGGATTGCAGCCATAGACAAGCATTATATTGGTTACCTTTTACTACCGGCTGGAATAGCAAGCACTGACTGCTTGTCTCACCAGGGAGTAATGTTTTGGTGATCGTCGCTCCCTTGCATGCGTAATCATGGAAAGCACAATAAACTTCCGAGTTGAATATCTTGGAGCATAGACATGCTAGAAGAATTTTTCCAAGTGGGAATGTCTAGAAAAATGACTGCCACAAACTGTTCTATGCAAACATACCCACTTATTGCAGGCACCAAAATTTCGGTATTCTTAGTTGATTGGGCAGCTGACAGCATTATCGTCTTACTTTTGTGTTCCCCTGGACACATAACTCGTATGCAAAAGCAGTTTTCTGTTCTTAAGGCTGAATTTTGTACAAGCACAAAGCACGTCTCTGAAGGGGTCGGTGCTGCTTTCTAAGGTTTTATGTCAAATTTAATTTATGTGTATTCTGTAGTTCCCTTAAAATTGAACTTTTTGCATTGCAATTAGGCTGTAGCAGATGAATGGTTTTATTTTCACTGTAATATTGACTGAATATTTTGTATTATTGTTCTTGTAACCTTATTTCATAGTATTCCTCAAATATATAGCCATAAGTGCTATCAAGTGATTTTGTATTGTCATACCTAATCATACCTAACTTTGCCAATACCTAACCATTTGTGATATATTAGTGATACCTAACCATGTTTAACATTGTTAATGATGAATGACAGAAGGCATTCTGGAATACTCTAGCGTTTTTAACTTCACTGTGTCTTTGTGCGAGTATTTTGGGATGGATTTAGAATATGGGGTGTTGCTAAAATCGCAATTCGATTGTTAAACACACATTTGTGGTGAAACCCATTAATTTCAACTATTCATGGTTCTAACATACCTAAATTTAGGCGGACTGGATGAGAAGAAAATCAATTGTGCGACTGCTGCTTTTTGGCTGTAGCAAATTTTCTACCTTTATATATTTGCTACTGGGCCAATGTGTTTGCTAAGCTAGCCTTCTAAATTTCGTTGCACTGATAGAAGTCTGCTCGAAGAGAACAGTTTGTGCCTTTTTTATGTGTGCAGGTTCCGGGACCAAGTATCTGGCCAGCCCCTCAATTGCTTTGTATAATTATAGTTACTAAAAAGCATGCGAATTTTGGGACAAGATGTATAGTCATTGTTATGTATAATAAAGGTTACAGGTATACAACAAGATTTGTTGAAATTTGCGTTTACATTTAGATGTGCAGTATAATGCATTCCAGGCAACACCAGAAACAATAATGAGTTGACGGTAAAAAGCCCCTGTTGTCTCCAAGCAAAACAGATTATTGTCCTGATAGACGGCAGTCACTAATTAATTCTTTCAATAATTATGGCACCAATTTTGCTGATGAGGATAGTGCCAGAAATAATTTGATGCTGATTATGTTGCCGTTCTACTTTTCACTTTCGACAGTGAACAACCAAATGCACCGATTGTAAAACGCTGGCGTGGTGCAGCAAATTAACCATGGGAAACGCTGAACAAGCTGGTTTGCATGAAAAATAAATGTCTAAAAAATGTCTAAGAAAGATGTAGCAAAAGTCTTTTTAGAATCTTGGCAAGCAATTTACTAGGCTTCTAATAATATAAGTATAGCAAACGTTCACAAAAGTTCTTCAAAAAATGTAGAAAGATGTTTTTTAGACTTCTTGCTAGAAGTTTTCTAGCCGTACAATGACGTGGTTTTAGCACAGCTACAGGAGGTTTTCAAGCTGCTTAGGTTTAAATAACATCCCAAGAAGACTTTTTATATACTTTTGGACTATTCTTTTTGGACATTTACTAGAATTTTTTAGCTTTTCTTGTGTATCGTTGGCCGGCTGCAGAAATTAGGCGCTTTCTTCTTCTAACCACTACCACCATCATTGCAAATGGCTAGCAGGCTGTGTCCTGCTGCTGCTGACGCGTGACTAAATCTGTCTAATGACACCTAAATACCTAAAAGGATGAAAGAAATACGCTGCCACGGAGTCGCTGGTACCAATATGTGCGGTGCGTGCGTCATGCCTTTCGATTATTTGCCTACTTTTTTGTTTTTTACTGATGTCGCAGCGTTAAGAAGGAGACAACGCTATTTCTTTCTGAGGACTTGCTGAAGCACTGCTATACAAAGTGACGCGCATGCATTGAGCAGCATTAACTTTGCCATGTTCCTAGAGGCAGACGCGTCCCGCTGCCAAGGGTTTAATCCCAAGCAACAATTTGTCTCCGCAAGAGGTCGGCAAGAGGTCTGTGACTGACTGCGAAGTGGTTGGTCCGACCTTGGCCACCAACGTAGGGCCGGTCTTGGGGATTGACATTGGCTTCACGCTGGCCGCGTCGGCACCCAACGTAGGCCCAACCTCGTTGGCCGACGAGCCCGAGTGCGTGCCACACTGGGTTTGATCATGGCCCGACTTTACATAAGCGACAATTTACTGAGGGCTGCAGGTCGGTTGCCAAAGTTCCTTGCTCTGTTTTTCTTTCTTTTTTGCATTTCGTGCGCATGACACTGCCTCAGTGCACATGTAAGACGAAACTGAACGCCTCTAAAGTCCGATCTTGTTAGCGTGTGAATACGTAACACAGAATAAAACAAAGGCAAATGTAAGCTTCCTCACTTTATATGTTTATTCCGCAGTTGTATAAATGTACAATGCTTTCAAGCAAGCCAACTATACAGTCGATGGAGTGGTATTCCTGCTAGATCAGTTCTCTCTTTCAGTCAATTTTCGTGCTCTTGGCCGTGAATACGTATTCGGTGTGCGACGTTTTACCACCGAGATGTGAGGCTTGTATCATTCTGTTGCTGGGAATAGCTGGAAAGAACAAACAGAATGATTAATACTTAGAGAAAGGCAGACTATTTACGTGACTAGTTGCACAGTTGCATGCGTTTACAAGCTCTACTCGCACAATTCGGCAAAACAAGTTTGTGGGTATATACACAAATAAAAAAAACTATGCACACACAATAATTATGTCAATGCGTTGTGATTCTGAATGTGCTTGAAGCCTCGGAGCACACAGTTTCTTTGTATTATGTCGCTGAAAAACAAAGAGTACAACAAATATATTAAGGACTACCCATCTTACTTTCAAGATGGGCCAGGCAGATATTTTTCAGTCGGCATTCACAACCCATTTGTGACCTGATATAACGTGAAAATATTTCGTAGGACTTTAGCAACCAAGCATGCATCTTGCCAGACTTCCTTTCACTACAACGAAACAAGTGCATTTCGCTATTCACACTTTTTGCAGTCCTTGTTGCAGTCCTTGTTGCAGTGCTTTATAGAGGAAAAAATAGCAATATTTGTCATGCTCTTTTAATACAAATGAACAAAGACACGAAAGGCGTATATTTACACGTAAACCATCATCGATAGCTGATACATGAGCCGTTCACCTGAACCATTCTTATCCGTCAACTAGAAGAGACTACCTGATTGACACATCAGTTGCGCAGATCAAAGCGAATTTTGTCATGAGAGAAAACTGACCTTTTCGGTATAGACAACTATACCTATAGGTATAGAAAACTATACTTTTTCATGCCAAGAGCACAAATATTGACCCAAAGGGAGAACTGATGTAGCAGGAATACCACTCCATCGACTGTATAGTTGGGTTGCACAAGGCCTCCTGCAAATGGTTCTATGATAAAATTGCTGCATGAAAACATAGTGCATTTATATAACTGTAGAATAAACATATAAAGTGAGAAAGCTTAAGTTCGTCTTGCTTTTATTGCGTGTTACGTACTAACAAGCTAACAAGTGCATACTTTGGAGGTGCCTAATTCAGTCTTACATGTGCACTGAGCCAATGTCATGTGCACAAAATACCAAAAATAAAGAAAAGCAGAGCAAGGAACATCGACGACCCACCTGCAGCCGACGGTAAATCGACACGTATGTAAGATCGGGTCATGGTCAACCCGCGTGCGGTACACACTCGTGCCTCTTCGGCGAACGCGATCAGGCCTACTTTGTGTTCCGACATCAGTCGTCATGAGGCCAATGTCAATCCCCAAGACCTGCCCTACGTTTGTTACCAAGGTCAAGCCAACCACTTCGCAGTCGGTAACATACCTCTCGCCGACTTCTTTCTAAAAACAAATTGTTGTTCGGAGATTCGAATGATGCTGGAGAAGTGATGCTTGGAGAATTTAAATGATATAAGTGGCACGTTTTTTCGAAAAAAAATTGTTAGAGCAGCACATCTCCTGTCTTTTCCCGTTCTTGTGTTTGTCCTAACGCTGCTCCATATTTTTTAATTTTTATTTATTTATTTACAAATACTGTAGGCCCTACTTGGACCCAAGCAAGAGTGGGAATATCAATAAAAACAGTGTCAACAATAAAGCTTACAACTATCGACAGCTTAGGTAGTAAACCACAATGACCAAGCAGAAGAAAATGCTTTATAATAACAAACACACAACATTGTAAGTGATAAAATGAGCTTGTACAATAATTCAACACATGATCGAGATAAACAATATGTATAAAAAAGTGAATGAGAGAATCAATTGCCACAAAACTGTTCAGCATAAACAGAACTTTACATATCAAATGAAGGGTTATTTAAAAACTGAACAAATGATTCAGCTGTATTAGCGTTTGCAACTTCTTCGGGTAATTTTTTTCATTGTGATATAGCATGTGGAAAAAGGGAATACTGACGTATATTAAGATTACTAAACGGCTGCTGGACTGTTCTGTTGTGGTTCCACTATTGAAGAATCAATGTCGTGCTTAAATTCAAGCAACTGTATAACAGTAGCATAGCAAGCACGAAAGCGGTGCTGTGATCAGGAAAGTATATCGTGAGCCTTTAAGTATTCTACAATACATTTGTTAATGATATGCTCGAAAAGTTCTGAGAGCGAGGACATTGGCCTATAATTTGAAATAATTTCTTTGTTTCCGGGCCTAAATACTGCACGACGTTTGCTAATTTGCACAACCGCAAACTTGCACATATTATTGATTTTTTAAATATTGCAGTATGATAGTACATTATTCTAAGTACTACTTTAGTTTTATATTTGGAATAGCGTCTGGTCCAGGTAGTTTCGTAACCCGAAGATTTCATATAAGTTTATGTGCCCCAGAAAAGCTTAGTTCAAGTTAAAAAGAGCAGGTAGATTGTTTCGCATGGAAAATGAAGGAGTGATGCCATTATCAGTAGATAAAATGTATTTGAATTATTATCCATGGCATTTGCTGTAGCTTCAGGATTTGTGGAGGATTGATCATCCACAAATGGCGCAACATGGCAGAGGCCTTTGTCCTGCAGTGGACGTAGTCAGGCTGATATGATGATGATGATCATCATCATTCAAATAAGCGATCAAGGCATGAACAATGCAGGACTAACCAATCTCTGAAATCTGGATGAATTTTTTTTTTTTCAGAAATGTAGCCAAAGGCATTTCTAAAGCATTATCTCTTAGCCTCTTTCATTTTAGCTTCTAATTTACTTTCCAAGGCATTAAATGAAGCATTATGATCGCACTTCAAAAGACGATTCTTATGTGAGCACTTTATATGCGACGAGTGAGACGCATTATGATTGAATTGTACCATGGGTGTTTTGGGTTCCATTTAATATATTTTTGAGGCACATAGTTTGATAGGCCTTCATGAAGAAAGTCACAGGCATTAAAAAACAGAGCTTTCAAATTGCAAAAATTGCCACGACATTCAAATTTCCTAAAAGGTGAGGTGAGGCTAATGTGGCCTGTATATACGGAAGTATCATCAATTTTTAAACAGTTCCAAACTTTTGATATCAGGTCTTTGAAAATATACGTTCAGTTCGAGGCAACTTCAATAGCTGTATGGTCAGAAAACTTTTTAATGGCTTCACATTTTACGCTGGGTGAGAGTAGCACGCAGCGCGGCAGTGAACTAAGGCTGCAGCTAACTCTTTTTAATCCAATCTCGTGGAAATGTAAAACACTGGTGAGAGTAAATACGACCCCTTCTAAGAAAAGAGCAATGTCGTGCAGCAATATCATAGCGCGTAGAACGTGACACAAAGCGTTGCTAATGCATGCTGAAACAGATAGCGGAGGTACCCCCACTCGCGACCGTATACCGTCGCATTATATATATATATAATGTGAAGCCACAGAAATTTCAGCGACACGCCGCAAACACTCAAGGAAACCCTGTATATTACGAATGTGCGCCCAATTTTAGAGTATGCTTGTGTTTCTTGGGACCCTTTCACGAATGTACTAAAAGAAAAGTTGGAGAGGGTGCAAAAAAGGGCTGCTAGGTTTGTTACAGGAAACTACGATTTTAGAATAAGGTCTTCTGGAATTCTTCAGGCCTTGGTATGGGAATCCCTTTGTGGACGACGGAAAGTTCAAAGTCTTAAATTTCTGTATAATATATATCACGGTAAGACTGGGCTAAATAAAGAGCGGTATTTAAAGACGCCTAGTTATATGTCTGAACGAAAAGATCACTTATATAAAATTAGAGAATATACCTGTCGATTGAATGTCCTTAAATACTCTTTCTTTCCAAATTCTATTAGTGACTGGAATGCGCTAAAAATACCAATATTCTCTGATTCTAATTTTCTAACAGCCATTGAAACAGCATTTTGAGCTGCTGAAATAACCCATATATTTAACGTTGGCTTTGTACTTATCTTGGTTGTTGATTTTTATAAGTATAATTACTGCTTTCTTTGTATAATCCTGTGTTTTGTACTTTTGTTCTAATGCTGTACTACAAGTGTTAATTTCTCCTGTATACTGTTAGGCATGATTTATTTGCCTTTAATTTTGCTGTTTTATATTCTAATTTCTACTGTAACCCCCCTACAAAAATGCCCAATGGGCGATGTAGGTACTTGTAATAAAAAAAATAAATACTCTTATATTCAAAGCTCACAGTTGTGGATCGAGCCACGCAGCCTCCTACCTCAACGTCTCTTCATACTCCTTCGTCCAGCAAAAGACAAACAGGGCTGGCTCCCTTTCTGGTTCAAGAACAATGGGGGGCAAGCGTCACACTCAGAGTGATTAATTGCATGTGCTTTCAGTGTGATGAAAATAAGCACCTAGCTTGGTCCACATAGATGCTTAAAAGATGTTCCTCGCTAGTACTCGCGAGATTTTACTCTTGAGTGAAGCATACAATGCGCTGTGCATACAAAATTTATCAATTTGTACTTTATATGGCACATGACAGCGATTCTGAAAGCCTCTACCGAGTCTCCATATAATTTTTCTCGCAATAAAAAATTACAAAAATTTTCGAATTGGGCTGGCCTTTTTCTGGAAAGTTGCATCGTCATCGCTGTAAAGAATTTGTCCATTGAAAGAATGAAATAATCTGCTTCCTCTTTGTTTGGTTGCATTATCCACTATACTTCACTAAAGTTTTTCACCACAATTCTTACAGGCTATATCTCTACGACACTTTTGTCTTCAATAAGCACGCGTGCAACGTGGGCACTAAACGTAGAGCCTATCACGATTTCGATCTTGTCGCCTACACTCTTGTCATTTCCGCTTACGCGATCAGAAACTCACAAAATGACGCGATATCAAGTTCATCGCGCACGATAATCATGCAAGATCAGTAGGAGCAATAGGGAATGTATGAGAAAGCAGGGTTGGAGACAATTAACAACTTGTCTTGTCTTGTCGCCTAGAAGATATTGGCTCATATACCTACAAGGGGGATTGGCCACACTGTACCTTATAATGGAAATTTTTTATACAACGCTTGCTAAAAAGAGAGGGCCGCGTCTGCTGCCACCGGGTGGCACGAACCTTTTGAGGGCCAAAACGTTTGGTTCACCCAATAGCCGCTTAAAACCGGCTTGACTTGGCTGAAAATGTATGAATAGACAGCGACAGAATCGCCGTGTTGGACATTTTTTGGGGACGTTTAGGTGGTGGCAACGGAAGGTCTAAAGTTCCTCACTAACTTGTGAGGATCTTTACCATGCGGTGGTTATTTATCCGTGGTCTTTGCTTGAGCGGGAGTTGAATGCATTCGCGAGAACCGCCTCTGCGCATGGATACGTGGTCTAGTTCTGTAATACTATAAGCAATGTGGTAACGACTTGCCCTATCATGAACACCATGTGCTATGCTATTTGTGGATGTATGCCGTACGTGTATGTCTGGTAAGTGCGTGTGTAGCGTAAAGATCGATACGTTGCTTGGGTGAAGTGTATGCTTGCGCAAAACTTTCATTGAAGCTTCTTCTTGCGTAACTGCGTGAGACAGATACGAAATGCACAAGTTGGAAGCAATGGAATATTACCAGGCGTTCACACGACGTTATTTTCCAAGTGGCTTGAATATGCTGTCGCCGATTACAATAATCGGTTTTCTAAGCAACGTCTGTTCTTGTGGGTGTATACAAAGAAAAAAAAGAAATGAAATTGAAGATATGCTGGGAGCACTATAAATATTCGGTCAAAATTGCCACCTTAAGCGTCTTCTTAAAATTAAACAGTGCCACAAGGCACGACTGCCTTGCGATGAAGTGCACGCTGTGTATTGTGGTAAAGCATACATATTGCGCGCGCTCGTGTGTAAATTGGAAATGTAGCACTAACATTGGGCCTCGTGTGTGCATCTAAATTGTACACGCGCTATCCTCTGCCTCATCAGTGACGATGTGGCAGTCAGTATCGTCATCATCTTCAGCTTGTGTAACAAGCCCAGAACAATTTACCTAGTAAAATAAATTTTGTGGCAGGCAATTCGCAAGGCATTCAGATTTTAGTTCATTGCAGGATTAATTCAAGATTGTTAAATGGCACCTTCATATAAACGAAACATGCATATGAGAGGCTTCAGTCGTACTTCAAAATTTGTGCCATGCCTCAAATTGAAAATGATTTTAAAGGAAATATATACTATAAGGCTGGGTGTAGATTACCATTCACAATTCAATTACCATTCATATTTTAGAAACTTAGAAAATTTGTAGCTCATGTTTTCCTATCGAGTAAGCACGAAAATAACTGTTGAAGAATGGTCTACAATTACTCACACAGTTTGCAAGAAATAAATCTTTGAAACCTATGTCGTGCCAGAACTAAGTGCAAGGTGGTTAGAGGAAACTGATTATGACCCGACATAATAGTGCATGTTCGAACGTCTTACATGGGCTGCTTGTTGGCAAAATGGGGTGGTAATTAGGTAAGTGCCTGCAGGGATCTGCACCAAGAGACGAAACCTGCTACATCTTTTTCAAAAATTTCATTATTTGTGTCAGCATGCGTGCACTCTTCGTTGTTGTGTTCTCTCAGGGAGCAAGTATATGGCATACGCTTGAAATCCATATGTTACCCCTGCGATTTGGAGATGTCATCACAGTGGACATGAACGTGCAATGTAGTTGAAAACGTTGCTGGGCACCAACTTTCTTAACAATTTGAACCTGCTTATACTACAAAAGTTTCCACGTGACTTCAGCCAAATAGTTTCTAACTGTTGTGGTTACTGTCAGATAAAAGTAATAATGAGCCAGTTGTGCTTGGACAACAGTCTTGCTTCACTGCATTAAAATACAGTAATTTAGTACCTGCATATAGAACTGACCACTCAGTTATATTTTTTTTATTTGTGGTCCTATTTGTTACAGTTTACTTTCAAAATATTTCATACAAGGTGGTTAAGTTTTAAGTCCATACAGTGGGCAAGTTTTATCAGCAGTACCGCATGCTGTACAATCACTGTTACTTCTCCTAGAAAGCATGGCGTTCCACTATTCCGGTATGTCTCGGCTGGGCTTCTCGACCTCGACGACTGTACATGTCAAACAGTTTGCCAAGTGTAACTACTTACTCCCCCATAACTCTAAATTTTATCGAGCCATAATAAATAATTGGCAGTAAGGACCAGTTACAAAACCCTTTTTTTATGAAGCGCTCATTAATCGGGAACCTAACAATTCAGTACATAAACAATGACAGCAACCACTTCTCCACAAATTGAACAATTAGGTTGTACTAATTAAAGCATTAATATAATCAGACTCTTTTTTTGGAAAGTAAATACAATGCATAAATAGTCTTACCAGTCTGTGCTTCAATATTGTAGCTAAACTATCACTGAAAGCCAGAGTCATTTACAAATGCCATGTGAATTCCCGGAAAGCGCTAGGTAGCTTGATATAAATTGGGGATGTCTGCAAAAAAGCAAAAAGCCTACGTTTATGTTAAGCAGAAGTCCAAATGAACATGCATGCATATGTTCATGAACTAGTTCTCTGTAACATGTGGTGCAACAGCTCTAGCTTAAAAGCTTCAGGCGGCTTTTATGCGGCTCCAAAAAGATTGCCTTTCATGAGTCACGTCACGTTTTTCCGGTATGCCTTTCATGAGTCTCATCACTGTGCCTGTTGAGTCTTAAAAAAAGCAAGTTTGAAGGGGATGCTAAAAATTTTTTTTGAAGGCGTGAGTAGCAGAGAGCATTAATTTATAAAAGTCTTCAATTCTATTATGTTAGCTCTGAGGCTTGCAGGTATGTTAAATGAGCATGGTCACATGAGTAACGCCTCATAGGTCAATAATTTTTGGGTTGACAGCAAGGTATGCATGAGACAGAATTATGCAAATTGCAGAAGTAGAAGTAATGAAGTTGTCGACAAGACTTTGTTAACAGTACATTTACAGGCTTCACGCAGAATTTGCTTTCTAGCAGGGTGAATTTAGTTTTGCTGATGCTTCCGATGGCATCATTGCACTTCATAAGCACTGGTTTTATGCACTGCACGTGACGATCTTGTTTTTTCAAGGTTCATGTACTGGTTAAAAAGTATAGGATCAAGAAACTTACATGCTGTCTTAAGGCATAATCAGGCTCACCATAGAGGTAATTGGTGACATTTTAGTGAGTTGTGTGTGGGAGGTCTGTGTACATAACATCATAGTAATCTTGCAATGCCATAGCTTTATTTGTGTAACGAGTGAAGCCTCTTTTCCTGTTAAAAATTTCTGCCAAGCAAACAAGTTCCAACAGTAGGATTTGCCCTTGGGTAAAGTAGGTGCACGGTAAGAGTGAGCTTATTCAGAAGCCCTTCAAGAGTACCCACTGAAGGAATTAGTACCTATAGGGCAAAAATTCCAGTGCACCAAGAAGGGCAAGGGAGGACGGTGCAGGTTAACATTTCAGGAGGGTATCTTCTGGACATCATCCTTCTCTAGCCACAAGCTTGTATGGTCAATGTTTAGCAGACTCCTACTAACATAAACTAAGTACAAATGTTGCTTCTCTATTGCAAGATGACACACCATATACCATTTGAGAGTCTCCTCACCACAAGCCCTTACATTAGCCTAAAAATATTTTTTCTACGGTGAACTTTTGTTGTCCTAAACAGTTGTCTCAAGCAACAATATGCACATTGTGACAGTCTAGCTGGTGACCACAGAGATGGCTCCCGCCATCACAATGTATACTCCACTCAAAATGTAAGACACTGCAAAGTCATACTCCGGTGTGCGTGCATACGACCTTGAACATGTAAGCAGTGACCACTTCTCTTGTGTTCTCTGCACTGGCACATGCTTGTCGCACACCTGTTCAAGATTGTGACAGTGAAATTAGTTCTGGCAATGCTGTCTCAGAGCTGAGACTGTGTACACCGTTAGGAACACCATGGTGGAGCGAGCAAAGCTTCATATCAAATGTAGTAATAAACTGGCAACACCATGGTGATATAAGCACACTTGCATTAATTTATTACATTTTTATTGAGGCAGACATCACACAGCTAAGCCTAGTTGTGATCTCTTTTCATTATTGTCTACATAGTTTTCCCGTTGGTCACAGCACAGGAAGAAAAATTTCTCTGTGGGAGCACCATATTTTAAGCCTGCATGACTCCAATGAAGCACTGTGCGAACAGATATATTGAAAATGTCAATGCTTTGGGTCCTATAAATGGTGAACTGGTTGTCACATTCAGCCGGTGATCCTGCAGGAGCTTTAGCATATACTCTAAGATCATTTTGCATCTCAGTATTTCCCGACAGTATAAATTAGATCATAGGTCATCTTCGACAGCTGCAGAACTTGTTGCTATACAAGAAGCCATAAAATTTGTGAACCACCAAGCACCGCGTAAATGGACGATTCTGTCAGATTCAAAATTAGCGCTTCAAGCTATCCATTCTTGCTCAAGAAGAGGCCAATTTTACGAGTTAGCGTTCGGAATCGTCCAAGCGTTTGACCTAACACACACGAGCGGTAACTTGATTACACTCCAATGGATTCCTGGACACTGCGGCCTGGTTGGCAACGTAACAGCCGATAGCGAAGCAAGAGCAGCAATATACAACGCTGCTATGTACGTCAAAGTACCTTACTCGCGAAGTGATGTCAACACATTGTTGAGATCACTCATGCGCGAATGCGCTGCCACTTACTGGTCGCTACCAGATCACCGGAACAAGCGCCTACGGGAAACAGACCCCAGGTATGACTTTTCGTCTTCCAGATAAAATCAGCCGAAGACATGCTAATATACTGCACCGAATTCGCCTGGGCGTCACCTTCACTCGCCACTACACCCACCTAATCGGCCGTGCGGATAGCCCGAATTGTGACCGCTGCCAACTGCACGAAACGATAGCTCACATATTTTGTGACTGTGCATTATACGTGGCACAAAGAAAAATGCTAACTGCAACATTGGCAAGCATTGGACGAACACCATTAAGTGAAAGCCACATATTGTCAGCAATGAACAACCAAACAGTGTTAAAAACTGCTACAAAGGCTGTTCTAGACTTTATAAAAAGCACTGTACTAGAAACAAGACTGTAGGGTACTATGCTAAGTGGCTACTGTACATACGCACCACCTCTTCTTGTCCCCATCATCACCCTTCATCCCTCTTTCCTTCCCCTTTCCCTTATCCCCTGTGTAGAGTAGCAGGCTAGAGCGAACTAGCTCAGGCCGACCTCTCTGCCTTCTAATAAATTCTCACTCTCTCTCTCTGCATCAACAATGCCACATACAATAGTTTAACAATGGTTGTTAATGGGCAAGATGATGCATAGCTTCAGGGAGGTAATTAAGCTAAGGGGGAAAATTATAGATGCCTAAGCACCACTGGAAAAATGAAAAAGCACAGAAAAAGAGTGTCAGTCGCAGCTGAACTACAGAAAATATTTACACTGCACCACACATTCGCGTCGTCTGGAATTTTCCCTAGTAATGTTATACCAACCTGCCCAGCAACAAGTACTTCTAAGGTAATAAAGTGCAGAATGACACTTGCATAAGACAGGAAACACAGGACGCGAGTTAACTGCCTTCGATCTTTGTTTGTGCAGGGTGTCTACCAACCTGGGAAAGTCGGGGAATTGGGGCCTTGCTGGAAAACTGGAGGAATTTTGGTAAAACCTGGCTAATTCATGGAAACTGGCCACCATCATTCATTAATTCATGGTCTGTGCCACCATCACAAAAATAAGCATTACCCTTGATCAATACTCAAAAAGTCACTCTTTCGACTGCAACTACAGTGAACAGCTAGAAGAGGCCTAAAAAAAAGGCAATGCATAACTGTTTCTTCTTAGTGTACAAACAAAAGGATACACCGACCAAAATAGCACAAAGTTTATTGATGTTTGGTCACCTGATATTGTTCTGAATGACAGCCACAAGAAAGGTACATCATATTTAAGTATGACTAGGTGCGTGATGTAAGCACCAAAAGTATATGGTCAGCGTTCCATTAATCTTATTGAGGACATCTGCAGCTGTGTGAATGTGCAGGGATTCCAGGTGCTGGCATGATGCAAGCTTGTTTTCTTCGACCAGAACACGGTTGCTTGACCAGTCAATTTGAAAGCCTGTATATTCCACGTGTTCAGCGAGGGCATTCAAGGTCACCCATGATTTGGTGACTTCATTTTAAACTGTTGTGTTGTTTAACTCTTTCATTGAAATCACAGGTCTCATAGACTGACATGTTGTCACACTCGTGGCAGACTACAGTGTAAAGAAGACTACAGAAATTTCCGCTCGGCAGCTTATTCTTCCCATTGACTAAAGCATTCCTTAGCTTCCATGTTGGTACATGCACTATTTTGATGTATGTTCCTTCTACATATCACATACCATATTTGACTTTCCAAGTACAGCATTTCTCACATCGGTAAATTTGTGCATATTTGTCGTGGCCACAAATTCGGCTTGGCTTGAAGGCCTTTTAGTTTGGTGCTTATGTTAGAACTGCCATCACAAGAGGTTTGCTGGGCTATGTCTTGCCTTGTATAATATTGCTGCTATTATTATTATTATTGGCGATGCAGCTGCAAACGTCCTCCGCTATGCACTTATTGCAGATATTTCAAGAGTAGCACTCTCTCTTCTCATTTCATTTCCTTGAGATGGTGTTATTAAATCCATGAGTATTTTTTACCATTATGTTCATAGAAGAGTACGTAAATGAAGGTAACCAAAACACGCAACTTAGCTTCACAAAAAAAGCCTACTGGCTTTTTCAGCTTGCCTTTGTTGTACATAGCCTGGTCACTCCTCACAACGGTGTTCATGCTGTCTGAGACGCATCTGGAAGCTAAGTTTCATGTTTTGGTTGCTGACAAGGAAGGCTTCTTTTCAACTCTAGATGGCTCTATGTATAATGATAAGGTAGCCACTGGTTTGGAAAAAAAGCTGAATAAATCATTTTCTGAGCAACTACAGCCAATCAATGTATGTGAATGGACGTGCATCTTCACTTTCACATGCAAAGTCTGGTGTTCCCCAGGGATCAATCATGGGACCAGTTTTGTTTCTCATTTACATCAACGACATTGGACATGGTTTTTCATCTACTATCAAATTATTTACATACAACTACATCATTTATAGAAAAATTGACAGCACCCAAGCTAACAAGTCATAATAGTTGGACCCTAATAAACTCACAATTTGGTGTCACCATGGCAAATTAACACTTCCAAAACGAAGGC
Source organism: Rhipicephalus annulatus (assembly GCA_013436015.1). Classification (NCBI taxonomy): domain Eukaryota; kingdom Metazoa; phylum Arthropoda; class Arachnida; order Ixodida; family Ixodidae; genus Rhipicephalus; species Rhipicephalus annulatus. The sequence goes on along the minus strand of WOVY01001459.1, from coordinate 399,168 downwards.
CATGATGTTTACAAGAGCACATAAAACAGAAATGAGTCAATATGAAATTCAAGCTCTCCCCATTGAAAAAGTATCCCTATTTAAATATCTTGCATTCATTTATCTTCTGACCTGACTTAGAATAAGCGCATCGATATCATAACTAGTGAGGTGCCAAAAGCACTTGGATTTATTAAAAGAAATCTTTACTTGGTGAACTATACCTCTAAAATGCTAGCATACACTACACTTGTCCATTCAAAGATAGAATATGCATCATCTAGAACCCACATCAATCATAATGCATCGATTAACTAGAATCAATACAAAATGAAGCAGCAGGATTTATCACCAAGTAGTATTGTCGCAACTGCAGCACTACAGATTTTACACACTCACTTTCATTACCCCTTCTTGAAAAACGCAGACTGTCGTCACTGTTGTTGCATTTTCATACATTTTACCATAGCAAATGTGCCTTCATGAAGCTTGTACTAACACACCTCATACTATTTTGAAACATATTGATCACCAATTCAAAATACACCCTTTTTTGGCACGCACAATTATGTATCAACACTAACCATTACTTCGAAGCACACATCACTGGAACACACTGCCAGGCGATATCGCTTGATTCATTGATCATGCCGCCTTTGTAAACCAATTCAATATTTTCTTGGACATATGACTTACTTATCTGTGTGAGTTTGTAAGTGCATGTATGTGCTTATTTTTACTCTTCTTTCATTGTAAATATATTTTCTCTTTGTCTTGCTTGGGATATTCCAATGCAAAAATTTTGGTCTGTCTGTCAGCAAAAAGGCTCAAGTACGACCACATCCACAGCATCCACCAGTATTGCTCAAGTTTCTGCGTTGATACTTGTACGATTGTCAATAAAAAGCAAATATTGAGCATATTTGAGGCACAATATCAACACGTCGATATTGCGCACTGTATTTATTTATACTAGAAAAGGTATAAACAAGTAATTCTAAGCACTGCAGCTGAAAATGCGACGCTTCGCACGAAAAGGCGAGTCTCCTACACTTTGCTCAGAAGATACTGTGCTGCTAACTATCTTGAAATCTACAAAATATGGCCTCCAAGATTGCACGCATGCTGCGTGCTCGCTATAACAAAGGCCATCCTTTCGTTTTCTGAAATTACTGCCAGATGGCGCTCATGTCTCACACAACACCTCCAGGATCCCATTCACCAGTTTTCTCGTGCAAAACATCAAATAAATATTTCTGTCTATTCACTCTTTTCAGGCGAAATACAATAGTCTTCTGAAGACATTTTTAGTCTAATATGCACATAGGGGGCAATTTTTTTTCATGGCAATTTTCTGTATATATATATTTTTTGCACTATAGCTGTGTCTCTCTTATTGAGTTCTCATTCCTGCCACAATTTTTTTTTTCTTTTGCATTTTTGTCTATGGAACTGTATTTTACTTTGTTTATCACTTTAATTTTATAATGGCAATGTTCTGATTTTCAAATTTGTTGTATAACTAAAATCCCCTGTGTAATGCCTGAATAGGCCTTTAGGGTATATATTAATAAAAAAAGTGTTGATGCAAAAAGCGGGTGACTGAACGAATAAGTTTATGCCCTGTTACTAACGCTTAATCAGGAATGCGTAGCGGCATGTGTGAAAAAAGCAAAAAGGCAAAAACTATCAGTTTTTATTTCAGTGAAGATTCATGTTGCCACTAAGAAAAGTTTCTCGAGCAGGCAATGTTAAGTGATGTTTTTGATGACTGTGACATTGCACACTGTCACTCTGCACATGTGTCTGTTTTCTTATATATTTTCTACCAAAGCCACAAACAAAGATAGATGGCAGTTAACTCGCGTCCTGTGTTTCCTGTCTTATGCAAGTATCATTCTGTACTTTATTACGTTAGAACCAAACATTATTAGGGAAAATTCTAGACGGCGCGAATGTGTGGTGCAGTGTAAATATTTTCTGTAGTTCAGCTGCGACTGACACTTTTTTCTGTGCTTTTTCATTTTTCCAGTAATGCTTAGGCATCTATAATTTTCCCCCATAGCTTAATTACCTCCCTGAAGCTATGCATCATCTTGCCCATTAACAACCATTGTTAAACTATTGTATGTGACATTGTTGATGCAAAATGACCTTAGAGTATATGCTAAAGCTCCTGCAGGATCACCGGCTGAATGTGACAACCGGTTCACCATTTATAAAACCCGAAGTATTGACATTTTATATATATCTGTTCGCACAGTGCTTCATTGGAGTCATGCAAGCTTAAACTATGGTGCTCCCAGAGAGAAATTTTTCTTCCTGTGCTGTGACCAACGGAAAACCATGTAGACAATAATGAAAAAAGATCACAACTAGGCTTAGCTGTGTGATGTCTGCCTCAATAAAAATGTAATAAATTTATGCAAGTGTGCTTATATCACCATGGTGTTGCCAGTTTATTACTACATTTGATATGAACCTCAGCCGGCTCCACCATGGTGTTCCTAAGGGTGTACACAGTCTTACCTCTGAGACAGCATTGCCAGAACTAATTTCACTGTCACGATCTTGAACAGGTGTGTGACAAGCATGTGCCAGTGCAGAGAACACAAGAGAAGTGGTCACTGTTTACATGTTCAAGGTCGTATGCACGCACACCGGAGTATGACTTTGCAGTGTCTTACATTTTGAGTGGAGTATACATTGTGATGGCGGGAGCCATCTCTGTGGTCACCAGCTAGACTGTCACAATGTGCATATTGTTGCTTGAGACAACTGTTTAGGACAACAAAAGGCAATCGTAGAAAAAATATTTTTAGGCTAATGTAAGGGCTTGTGCTGAGGAGACTCTCAAAAGGTATATGGTGTGTCACCTTGCAATAGAGAAGCAACATTTATACCTAGTTTATGTTAGTAGGAGTCTGCTAAACATTGGCCATACAAGCTTGTGGCTAGAGAAGGATGATGTCCAGAAGATACCCTCCTGAAATGTTAACCTGCACCGTCCTCCCTTGCCCTTTTTGGTGCACTTGAATTTTCACCCTATAGGTACTAATTCCTTCAGTGGGTACTCTTGAAAGGCTTCTGAATAAGCTCACTCTTACCACCTGCTTTACCCAAGGGCAGATCTTACTGTTGGAACTTGTTTGCTTGGCAGAAATTTTTAACAGGAAAAGAAGCTGCACTCGTTACACAAATAAAGCTACGGCATTGCAAGATTACTATGATGTTATGTATACAGACCTACCACACACAACTCACTAAAATGTCACCAATTACCTCTATGGTGAGCCTGATTATGCCTTAAGACAGCATGTAAGTTTCTTGATCCTATACTTTTTAATCAGTACATGAACCTTGAAAAAACAAGATCGTCACGTGTAGGGCATAAAACCAGTGCTTATGAAGTGCAATGATGCCATCGGAAGCATCAGCAAAAGTAAGTTCACCCTGCTAGAAAGCAAGTTCTGCCTGAAGCCTGTAAATGTACTGTTAACAAAGTCTTGTCGACAACTTCATTACTTCTACTTCTGCAATTTGCATAATTCTGTCTCATGCATACCTTGCTGTCAACCCAAAAATTATTGACCTATGAGGCGTTACTCATGTGACCATGCTCATTTAACATACCTGCAAGCCTCAGTGCTAACCTAATGAAATTGGAGACTTTAATAAAGTAATGCTCTCTAATGCTCACCCCTTCAAAAAAAGTTTTTAGCATCCCCTGAAAACCCATTCTTTAAAAACTTCATCATCAGAGATGCGATGTATTTCCACACCTGATGACAGACATTTGTCCAATTACAGCCACATTATAACAACAAGCAGCCTTTGTAAGATGCTTGAACACGTGCCATCATCTCAAGTCAACATGTTTCCTGAAACCATTTTGCTCTTAGTTATGCGACAGAATGGTTTTCATAAATTATTTTCTTGCTAAGCTCAACTTGCCCCAAGACAAACTGTGTGTTTAATTTTAGACCATTCTTGGGGAGCTATTTTTCTTAATAACTAAAGAAAACGCGATAAAGTGAAGCATGAGCTTTTAAAAGGAAATTTGCAAGACATGCACAATCATCTCCAATACCTAGCCTGAGTATATCTTTCAATAATAAAGATCATTTTCATTTTAGAGCACACTTTTGATGGCATGAAATCTGGAGTACCAAGGAGTCTGTCAGAGGTATTTTTTGTAAGTGGACGTGAGGCAGGGTTGGAGGGAGATGAGGAGGAATAAGAGGTTAGAAATAAAGAAGATGGCTGACACCCCAGCCTAGTACTGTGTATTATTACAAATTGGCGCAGCCGCGTATACTTTCTGTGCGGACATTCAAGATGTGGGTGGACTTCAGCATTGGAGCAAACCAACGCGGTGGCATCCGGATCTTGACCGCAACGCCTCAAGATGAAGAGGAACTAGCTCTTCCGGAAGCAGTGAGCACTGACGCATTTGTTTCCTATCTAAGCACTAAAATGAAGCTCACTCCAGACCATTTACTTGCTAAAAGAACGGTGAGGATCAACATGAAACTTCAGAGTTATGAGAATTTCGTGCTGACTCCAGTAAGAAACGACGCAAAGCCTGCTACCGCTGCTTCACCCGACAGTTCCGTCGAGCTGATCAACAAGTTTCTTGAACTGCATCAAGAATAGAATAGGCAGCAAAATGATTTAATGCGCTTGCTTGTAAACGCGACGGAAAGATTAAGCAGGCTGAGTCGCGAACAAGTGAAGCCAGACATTTTTGACGGAGAGTCTAGTAGTCCCGAGTCCTGGCTCACGTTTTACGAGTATGCATGCAATGAGAACTACTGACACAGCGACGAAGATAAAGTGAAAAACATGCGACTATTCCTATCGGGCATAGCAAAGAGTTGGTACGAATGGCGTCTCAGCGCTCACAGCAACAAACCATGGATAGAGTGGAAAGCAAGCTTTCTGAGCTCCTTCAGCGAGAACAAGGTATTGCTAAGGGACAAAGCAATCACGTTCAAATACAGGTCTGGATCTGCACTCAGCTAATTTTATGAGAAAAGGCGCTTGATACTGCTGGCGGACTCATCTTTGCCTGAGACGTCTGTGGTTCCGCTTATCATTCATGGTTTAAGTCCGGACCTCCAGAAGCAAATACAAATGCGAGAACCCAAGACGGTCGAGGAACTTCTGCAGGGAATGCGAAACCTCTACCTCCAGGACCTAGGAACCCAGCGTCAACCCATGACACCTGCTGCAAGAAATACCGGGGCCACACGAGCTGAGGAACAACGCCCGCTTGCAAGCTGGAGACCTACTGCAACACCCGTATCCTTTTTGACCGCCCCGGGAGGCTCAGACCATGGTGAAGAGTTAGATGACGTAACAAAAAACTAAATAGAGAGGGTCTCGGCTCCCACCTGATGACATCAAGAGAAGCTGTTTATTTGTCTCATACAAGTCTATGGTACATATCTGTTTTTGTGGATGGAAAGGAACGGAATGCGTTAGTTGACAGCGGAGCAAGCGTCATGGTTATTAACGCAAATATTGTTGAGAGGGCGAAAGTAAAAGAGGAAAGACCAGTAGAAGTACACGGATACGATGGAAGACGAGATGTCCACGATAAATGGACTTGTATAACCATATCGTGTCTCGGCAACACTGTCACTGCGCAAGCACTGGTACTCGACGGAGTTCTGTATCAACTACTGCTTTCACGTCCAGTCATCAGTGCACTTCGCCTTAATATCTACTGGACAGGCGAAATTACCACAGAAGAAAAGCGCCACGCTGTCAACGCTGCAGTTTCGCCTTCAAGGACTCCGGCGAAACCATCGTCAGGTGAAGATGTTAGAACGCTTTACCCGGAATTGCTGTGCCTGAAAGGATATCCTACAGCAACTACGAAGTTTGAGGTTCCATTCCAGCTCAGTGATACGACGGTGGTGAGAAAAAAGCCCTATAATATGTCACGAGAGAAGAAAGTGTGGCTTCAAAACGAGATTCAAAAGATGTTGGATGCGCAGATTATCCGTCCATCCACGTTTACGTTCGCTTCACCCATCACCATTGCACCAAAAGAAGATGGAAGTCTTCGACTCTGCACGGACTACAGACAAATTAATAAGCAAACTGAGCTTTTTCCGTTTCCGATGCCACGTATAGACTCTATCATAGATGACACGGGTGGCTGCAGAGTTTTCTCGCGCATTGACCTATGTAAAGGATTTTGGCAAGTTCCGATTTCTGAAAAGTGCAAGAAATATTCTGCCTTAATCACGCCCTTTGACATTTATGAGTATAACCGACTTCCATTTGGATGGAAGAACTCACCCGCTTGGTTCCAGAAAATGATGAACGACGTCTTGCGACCGTTTATCGGGAAGTTTTGTAACGTCTACATAGACAATATAATAGTATACTCCCGCAACGAAAAACAGCACTCAAACCATCTGGCTAGTGTACTTCAAGCACTTTGTGACGCCGAGCTCAAAAGTAATGGCAAGAAGAGTGAGTTTTTTCAAAGTAAAGTGGTGTTTCTTGGAAGAGTATTTGACGGCCAAACCAAAACAACAAAACAGGAATCAGTCGAACGAATCGCAAAAATGCAGAAGCCACATGACTTGCACTCTTTGCGGGTATTTCTGGGTCTTGCAGGGCATTTCCGGCCATTCATTAGAGATTATGCGACCAAAACCAAATGCCTTACAGAAATGACTAAGAAGAATGTGCCATTTCAGTGGACAGCAGAGTGTGAATCTGTTTATCACAGCCTTGTGACTATTATTTCATCAGATCCGGTCCTGACTCTTCCAGACTTCAAGTTGCCCTTTGAACTGAACACCGATGCTTCTTATTATGGCACAGGCGCAGTGCTTTACCAGAGAGATGCCGACTCTCCAAGGAGCCGTCAACAGAGGGTCGTCCGGTACTATTCGTACACATTTTCGAAAACTCAACTGAACTACACGACTACAGAGAAGGAAGCCTTGGCAGTCCTAATGGCCGTACGCTATTTTAGACTTTACCTGGATAGCAGGAGCTTCAAGCTCTTTACGGATCACCAAACCTTAACGTATACACTTAACCTCGCCGAGCCTCAAGGAAAAATTGCTAGGTGGGTGAGTGAACTCCAGCAGTTTACTTTCATGGTCCACCACAGGCCTGGAGAACACCTCAAGGACGCAGATGCGCTTTCGAGACTTGCGGTAATTCCTGATCATAAAAATGTCAACGCAACATTGTTTTGGGAGGGAACTGAAGAACTTAAGTTCCATAACGGAAAGTTCACAGTCCCAGAAACAATGGTGCCTTGAATTTTGGAGCTCTATCACAACTCCCCACACTCAGGTGGACATGATGGCTTTTGGAGGACATATCACAAGATTCGTCAGCGTTTCCAGTGGAAACACATGAAAGAGGACGTTCGAAGGTATGCTCTGTCTTGTCATCAATGTCAAGTTCACAAAGCCAAGTACCTTCAGAGAACAGACGAGATGGTTTTGCCTCAACATTTCGACGTACCATTTGAAGTCATTCATCTGGATTTCGCAGAGCTCAAGAAAGCTGCAGGAGTAAGAAGAACGCAGTCTTTCCTAGTGGCAATAGACTAGTGCACAAGAATAGTGGCTGCACGGCCGGGAAGGGAAGACGCAAATAGTGTGATTGCTCTTTTGAGTCGGGAGATGTTCAAGAATACGAAAATAGTAATATCAGACAATGGGCCAGCGTTTCTCAGTCAGCGTTTGCAAGATTGGGCGAAGGAACGAGGAGTTGTATTGCGGCGCTGCGCTCCGTACCATCCTGCAGGAAATGGCATGGCTGAAAGAATCATTTGGGATTTGAAGCAGTTCATTTCAATGTATTCAGGTTTTCAGGGTGGATGGAAGTGCTGCTTGGAGGCAGCTGTCGCTCATCACAATAGGTCGCACACTGCGAGCATCGGCTGTAGTCCATATTTTGCAGCTTTCGGAAAGGTACCAGTGCTTCCTGCTGATCAAGAACTTTGCATTGCAGACCGCCTGCAATTGTGCGAAAAACGAAAACCTTCGGAAGTCTACCAGCAATACTGGGAAAGTATGAAGAGGAACTTTGACCGTCACCACAACACGCGGATACCTCAGATACAACTGAACGATCTGGTGCTTGTCAGAAAAGGCCTTCCCGGCACAAAGCAGGTGTACATGGGGCCTTATCGCATGGTGCAGATCGCAGTGCAATATGGCGTTCTCAAAGGGTCGGTTACACCAACGATGATGGTGTGCTGGAGTTTGCGACCATTGGAAACGTTTTCAAGTATCACCCCAAAAGGGATGAGTCTTCAAAGAGGGGGAGTGTACGTGGACGTGAGGCAGGGTTGGAGGGAGATGAGGAGGAGGAAGAGGTTAGAAATAAAGAAGATGGCTGACACCCCAGCCTAGTACTGTGTATTATGACATTTTTTACTTCTTTATTGGGGGCCATGCAACAATTTTAAATTATTCATGCGATATACTAGAAGTATAGGAGGGTTGCACGTGACGTCATCCGCTTGAGGCGCTAGCGGCATTTGCCTCTACCGCCATGTCAATTGTCTAAGCGCGCCTTTTTTGAAGCGGCGAGCGGCAGTGAGAGGTTGTGTGCGGGCCGCTACGTACGGTACAAACGTGGTGAAATTCGACTGAGTGCTTACGCGCGTGACTTACGAAGTCCGCCGAAACTTCGCTACGAACATAAGGTTCACATTTGCGGCGGATATCGACCTGTTCGACTTCAGCAGCGATGAAGCTGTGTGGGATGTGAAGTGTTGATCCCGCATCAAGCTCACGGACATTAAGGACCACCTTGTTGGCGGCACAAGCTTTGCAACAAGGGACGAGCTTAAAGCCTGTAAATTGATGGACGCCCACAACTATGTGACTAGCGGATGGGTTCAACAGCATCGAGTTAGAGACCTCGGAGACAGCCGCCACGTCATCGACAGAAACAAGACTGGTTCCTCTTGCTCAGTGTTCGGACAAATATTTTTTTTTTCACCGCGGTGGTGTCGTTTCCCGAATTCTTTGTGTGGAAGGGCTTCACCATTTGCAAGAGCATGTGAGGTGATGCAATTGGCATAGTTAGTTCATGGTTGAGCTCAAGCCGCCTGCAATCAAAAATGCTCTTTGCTGCAGGGTCCAATCACGCGCGTCGGGCAGTTGCGCACCCAGAAATCACATACGGTCTCGATTGTAACTGATCGACGTTAATGTGCTCGGCTCTTTAAAGCATAGGTAAACGAGAACGCACTGCGTCACTGACTGTTTACTAACACACCGAAATCAGTAACACGCCACACCTACCTGAATGATACCGGTGATAAGCAGCGATCACGGTCGTAGTCCGCGCACTCGTCTCTTGCTGCGTAAACAAAGCTTGATAGCGCACGTCGCGAAAACCCAAGTGTTTCACCACAAAATCGAGCCTCTATGATGTTGCATAAATTGTGAACACTTACCGGAAATGAAATGTTTAATGCACACGCAGCATAGTGTGTGGCTGAACCATTCAAACCTTTTCGATTGGTTTACAATCATTTTAGGCGTGAAAAAAAAAAGCCGACATCAGACGCATTGTCATGACCAGCCATCTTACTCGAGTGATTGTAGCAACCAAATAAGGCACAGTTCACCATTATGAGCACAGGTCAGGAATCTTGCACAGGCGCGCAGCCGTGAGTGTACCATATAACACCCACGTACTAGTGTACGTTCTGCGACTGCTTGCCCGCGGCGGCAGGGAGGGAGACCACAAAGATGGATGCGTTGCCTCTTCGACGCTGGCGCCATCTCGTGGGCCACGCCCATGTGCAACCCTCCTATACTGCAGTGTGAATCACTTGCCACAGTTAAAAAAAATAATTATGGGGGAAACATATGGACTCCTTACAAAGGTTGAAGTTAGTGCTGATGCAGTCTGTCTCATGACCAGTAATGAGACAAAGCACGGCGCATCGCATTTGGCTTAATAGCAGTGCTACGCTTCCATTTCACACACACACACGCGCACGTTATGTATGCTTTACTGCAATACACTGCAAGCACTTCAACCCATGACACTGCTATATTGCGGCAATGTTAACTTTTAAAAAGACCTTTACGGGTTAGCAATTGAAGCTCGACAATGCTCCCAGCAAAGAAATTTCTATTTTATTACATTTTTTTTCATTTTTATACACTTGCCTAAACTAGTGTTACCAGCCGTCCCGAATTTTGCTGGACTGTCCAAGATTTTGCCCGCCCTGTCCCAGTCGGGACAGATGTCCCCGATTTTTTCCGGACTGTTCAGTAAACGAAAAAAAAGAAACGTTTTGTGTTATAGAAGGCATGCCAAATAACATGCGTCCAACTGATCACATAGACAAAAAAATGTTGCTGTGGTTAGCTGCAAGGAACTTTAAACACTTCAGCTGAACTTTAGCGTCAGCTTTTACTAGAGCATTCTAGAGCGAGAGGAAGTGTCACGAAGAGCACATAGCAAAATTTAGTGCCACATCAAGAGACCGATGCAACGAAGAGAAGAAATAACGGATTTGTTTGGGAGGCACCGCAACAGAGAAAAGTAATTTCCTCACCCACACACAACTACCTTCACTGTTGGTTACCCCAATCTGAACACACACTGCTAAGCAAACAAATTGCCATCATCTGCGACTGCTTAATAAAGCCACTCAGACAAGAACGTTCTCTAATTCCAACTTGTGCATTCCGTATCTATCTCGCGCACTTACGCAAGAACAAGCTTCAACGAAAGCGTTGGCACAGTATATACTTCCTCCCAAGTGACACCAGCTGTTTCATCGGTCCTCAGGCAACACGCATGCACCTACCATACATCTGCGTAGTACATATGTCAGACCATCATTCACAAATCGCCTTCCAAAGGCCTTTATTTTATGCTCGTTATCATTTCTTGTAGATTTGGTGGCAAACACTTCGGGCTGGTAGGTGTTCTGTGCTTCGGGTGAATGACGTTAACTACTCGATATGCACGGATGAGAAGCTCCTGAACACGGCGACATCACAGGAATTAACAAAAGCGGCAGCGACTTGCGTATGAATCACTTTCTAACAACAGAAAGCGACCACGACCCCACAGGCAGAGGCGGTTCTCGCCATTTCAAACAGATTACAGTCCAATCCAACACCAACATCGGAGAAAAAAAACATCACGACTAGAATACGATGAACCCGCCACAGACTGTGTGTCACAAGCTAGTGAGGAACTCTACCTGAACCACAGAATAAAGAACGCCTAAATCACCTGAAAAATGTTTTCTAACACACCGATTTTAACGCTATATATTCATACACTTTAAGCAAAGTCAAGCCGGATTTAAGCGGCTATTGGGTGAACCGAATATTTTCGCCTCGAAAAGGTTCGTGCCACCGGGTGAACCGAAACACTTCCAAAAGAGAGAAATTAGATAATAACAACAATAATGTTCCTTTGAAAAACGTACAAAAGTGAAGAAGAATTCTATAAACCAGAATATATAAAACATATAGGCAAGAACGAAGACGGGGGACAAAGAATTGGATATATCTGGCCATATGATCTGGCAGTACCACTAGCAGCGTATCCTTCCGGTTGCCTGAATGAATTTACGTAGCGCTGACCATAGAGTTTCCTTTTAGGAAACTCTATGGTCAGTTTAATTTTAGGAAACTCTATGGCGCTGACAGAATAGCACTGCGGCCCGCACCTGACTGACTGGTTCGAAACGATAAAAGGGTGGATGTATTAACTCGCAATCCGAGCTTAACAATCGGTCTCTCAAGAATTATTCGGCACAGTGAGGCGAAGCGGCGGCATGTGAGAAGAAAGCGATCTATTGTTTCCGGTTCATTGCAAACTGCACATAGAGTAGTTAATGGAAATCTTGATTTGTGGAGATAAAAATTTAATCGAGGAACTCTACAGCGAAAGCTTGTGAGGGTCGCCTCACATTGACGGGAAATGCATTTTGCGGTGTTCTATGTGAATTGCAAGTGCCGAAATTTTTCTAATTGTAGGAGCAATGTTTCGTTGATTTTTAAGATTAACAGGCGTTTGAATCGTTCGGCAGTAATAAAAGGAAACTGTGGAGCTGTTAGTACCACCGGGAAATTTAAAGATGCTGAAGCGAGTGAGTCAGCAATTTCATTTAGTGCAATTCCAGCATGCCCAGGGACCTAAATAAACCGTACTTCTGATAGGTTACGCGGTACAAAAGACCAAAATATTCTGAGGAGACTGCTTTGCGGACGTTAGACAAAGCATCCGAAATAACGATAGCTTTTGATTGCTGACAACTTCGTTTTCGAAGAGCCAATGTAATAATTAGAAATTCTGAAGATACATTGGTGTGAAGTCAGGCAATCGGAGCGCAAAAGACCAATAAGCTGATGAGAAAAAATAACTACTCCAGCCTTCTGAAGATTTTGCGTTGCATCAGTCGAAATTACTATGTAATTGGGAAAATGGCTGAGATGGTCTTGAAGGAGGCCCTCAAGAACATGCTTTGGAAGTAACTTGGCATTATTTAGGAAAATGTAATCGAAAATTAAGTCAACTGGCACCGAGCATATAGGTTTTGGGGAGTTAAATGCTGGAGGGAAATGTGAAGATTTGATAATGAAGACTCGACGAAAATGACTTGGGGTCTTTGATGACGACACGATGGGCGCTTAATGAAAGAAATTGGATATTTGATGAAAACTGTCTGTGAACAGGAGAGGGGTGCATCGTAGAGTTTTAAAAATGTTTGTACGGTAAGCTGTTGAAATCTAGCATCAAGTGAAATGATTCGAGCTTCCAAATAAAGCACGCTATTCGCAACACACCTAGGTAGCCCGAGACACAGCCGCTGAGCTTGCCTTTCTAGCAATATAAGATGTTTCAATTTGTATTCAGCACTTCCGGAAAACAGAACGCAACTAAACTCCAGAATTGGGCGTACGTAAAGTTTGTATATCATAAGTAACGTATCCCTGTGCATCCCTGAATTCTTATTGCAAAATCGGCGCAGCAATCCTAGGGCGCTTTCTGCTTTACAGGTGTTTGATTTGTTGCTGCCAATTTAAATTGTCCACGTAAACAATGCCAAGATATTCTAGAGCCGTTACTTGTGGAATCGGATCATTTCATTATGCAGTGAAAGAAATATGAGAATGGATAGAGGGAATACAAGCAGAGCACAACAACTTACATTTCTGCTATACTATGGACCATTCGAGAGTATGTGCCTTAATGTCCTGCGGATCAAAGTTCTGGCCTCATAAAGAAACACTTCCCCCCCCTAAAAAAAACTAGAGAAAACGATGCGCTCGGTTGTGTATCATCAGAAGTTGTTTTAAGGCCTTATATGGACAGGACATGCAAACACGGGCACAAGGCAATAGTCAAGACAGCGGAAATGTCACTATCAAAAATCTTAAAGCTGCGGAGAAGGTAAAGTGATGTATTTTATGCCCAAGTTCCCCGCTCGGGTAATGGAAAGTCACAGTTTTGTCGCAGAAAGCAAAGCAACGAACGCGATAGCAACAAAATCATAAAATCACGCGCAAAATAGCAAGCAGATCGAAACGTGTCCCGCATTTCTCATGCACAAATGACGCACGAAACCTACTCACAGGTACAGATAAACCCGAATAAGCGGCTCTGTTGTTACTTCACTGTGTCTGAAAAGCACGCCCTTTTCACAAACGAAGACTGCGCAATGATTGCAGTGATCTTTGTGCGCCCGGTACCTACAACAGAATCATTCCGGTGAAAGCCCAAGGCCAGCCAAGACATACGATTGTCCGCACCGCGAGATAAGTGCGCGCGTTAGCATCCACTCTACTCCCATTCCGCTGGGCAAAGCCTGCATGGGAGATGAGAACGCGCTGCCGCGTCATGACAATGACATTGCGCCATCTTGCCGGTAATGCTGAAAACACGATAGTTTTTCGTGAGATGCCCGTCACCAGCAGTAAATGGTAGGTATAAATATCTTGCCGTTTGAACTTTTAGGGAGGTGCTTCTTTGTGGTTCAATGGTTAATGCCTCGCACTCACGACTCAGAGGCCCCACGCTCAATTTTCCGCGCTGGAGTCTATATATGAATTATTCTTCTTTCTTTTGTTTTCATAATATACATATATACATACGTATACATATATGGTGAGTGACATCGACGTCGATGCGAGCGGTAAAATCTAACGTACCCATACAGTTGCTATCACAATAATCAAGAATAACGGCGGTGCGCCAGAATCATTAACGGATGACGGCGGTGCATGCAGCGGTGCACAGCTTTAAGCCGAGCACCGAAGTCACGGTTTAATTCTGACGCATGTGGCCAGAAAGTATGATTGCAGCGGTTACAAGGCCTGGGTCTATGGCGTGCAACAATCGCATTTTAGTCTTTCGTGATGGCGGATGCCTAGGCACAATGGGATGCAGCGCACCTTTCTATTTGACTCCCAAGTACGGCGATCCGTTGTTTGTTTCCGGAAGTCTTCCACAATTTGTAGAAGATGATAATGTGTGGGGTTTTATGGCGCAAAGGCTAATGGATGGCCAAAGAGCTCCATTCAAGTAGACAAGAGATGTGAACAATTACATAGTGCGTGGCTGTATAGAGGCCTTAAAATTCTTTGCGCTAACACAAGTAAAACATAGAAGTATTAAAATCATGACTGTGATGTGATGTATGCGCAATAAGAGTGGATGGCGAAAAGTCGGGATAATAAAACCATGGTGGGGATGTAGCCACCGAACCCGTGCCCTCAGTACAGAGGTCGTGCTTTGGATCACCTCGGAATATGGAGTGAGAACTATGTATATCACTTAAAAACGTAAACTGTGATTGAAGTTAAAAAAAATGGCAGATCCCTTGTACAGTGGGAAGTGATGATATGCGAAGCACGAATGAGGAAGGTTAATATGTCACCTTAAGATCAGCACAGCGTTACGAGGTGGAAGTAACTTATGCCGTACATGACTTCCATGTCATGATTATCATGTTTGAACGTGTCTTATACCATTGTCGTCTATTCACGTCATGTGATACCAAATTTGGTACATGTGCAGCTAGCGAAACGGTCGCAAGTGTGCTAAGAGCATATGTAATTATGACATGGCTTTCCTGTCCTGATTATCATCTTTGTGGCTGGCATTTTTGTTCGTCATTCATTCACGTCACGAAATACCAAGTTTGGTAAATGGGAGCTAGCCAAACAGCTGCAAGCGCATCATGAGCGTGATCTTTGTCATGTTGTTACATGACGCGCGTCATGATTATCATGTTTGCACCAGTCATATACCTTCGTCATCCATTGAAGTCAAGTAATACTAAAATTGGCATATGTGTAGCTAGCGAAACGACCGTGACTGCACTATGAGCGTAGCGTGTAGTCATCATTTACATGAACGTATGTCATGGTCATCATGTTTGGACGTGTCATTTACACATCATGTAATACCAAATTTGGTATATGTGAAGCTCGCGAAACAACCGCGAGCGCATCATGAGGGTGGCATGTAGTCATGTTGTTACATGACGTGCATCTCATGATTATCATGTTTGCACCAGTCACATACCTTTGTCATTCATTCACATCTCGTAACAGCGAATTTGGTATATGCGAAGCTAGCGTAACTGCCGCGAGTGCATCATAAGTGTGGTGTGTAGTCATGTTGTAACATGACATGCATGTCAATATTTCCATTTTAGGGTCTATCGCTTGTGTTCATCATGCAGTCATGTCATACAACACCAGTTTTGCAACATGTCATGTGAACGAAACCACCGCAAGAGCAGCAACACCATGAAAAGTAAATCATGACATTCATGACATGCATATGTCATGATTGCGATGTTACGACTAGTCACTTATGCTTGTCTTACAGTCATGTTATGCCATAAAAATTTCGGTATAGATACCATAATTGAAACGTCCAGGTGAGCTAGAAATCATAGGCGGCTGCATAGACAGACAGACAGATAGATTCGCTCAATGTCACCGAAGTTCGCCAAGAAATGCTTCTTATTAAAAAATTGAGTCCCTAAGGATGAGCATCACAGAGTGTAGCGGGAGCTGCTGTCTGTAGGGTAGTAAAAAGTGCTTTTTTCTTAGAGCATCTACCTCAATGTATTGGACGAGGATGTGGAGTACCGTAAGTAAATCTCCACATCTTTCACACAATGGTAGATCCCCGGCAGACAAAAGATATGAGTGTGTAGAGTTTGTGTGTCCTGTTCTTAGCCTTGTAAGTGTGACTTCTGTGTGCTGTGATTTTGATAGTGGCAGCCAAATATCAAGTTGCGGCTTAATAGCATGTAGTTCATTGTCTGTACATCTGTCCCACATGCTCTGCCAATAGCCCTTGAGCTTTCGTTTTACAAAAGGTTTCAAGTCAAGTGTAGGAATTGGTATTGATGCATTGAAAGTGATGTCGTTGGGGGATGCAGCCAGCTTGTTTCCTAAAATGTTTTTATGTACGATCTTACAGTGCCCTGACACCCAACAGACAACGATATGCTGTTGGGACGAATTAACTGCGCGTAAAAATGAGTAAAGTGATACTAGGACGAGGTTCTTATGTTTTTTAGGAGTTTTCAGAGCTTTTACCACACTGAGCAAATCTGTGTATATTACCACCTTTAGTTTTATCTGTTTGGTGTGTTTTACAGTTGCCAGTATTGCATAAGCTACTCCTGTGAAAGTGTTTGTATCGGGATGGAGAACGCCGGCCTCTGAAAAGGATCGGCTTACCACTGCATATGACACAGAAGTGTTAGACTTTGAGGCATCGGTAAAGAACTCTGGGCATGTTTATTTATCTAGTAGTTCGAAGAAGTATGTATGGATGTGTGCAAATGGCGCATGCTCTGTGACTTCCATAAAAGAGACATCACAGTCTATAACCTGCCACGGCGGCAGATATGCAGCAGGAGCCATCAAACTGTGTTCAAGAAGTGGCACACCTGTTTCTTCAGTGAGGCCCCTCACACGGTACGAGTAGGGCCGTCTCAACGAACGACGGTTCTGGAACAAGCCAGAATCAGACAAATCACTAATTGTGAAATAAGAGATAAATTGCTTGTTGTCACAGAACGAGCGCTAAAAAAGAGCGCGCCGCCAAATCCTTGCGACAACGGGCGGTGGAAACGCCGCGAGGTAAAAAGAAAAAAAAAGAAAGCAAACATCCAAGGCTCCCGGGCGCGCGCTCTCCCCGCAGAAGCACGGCTTCGCAGACGAACCTCCTCACCCCACATCGGCGGCCCAGTAAGGCCGCGATCTTTCTAGAACGAAGGAAGCGGAGTCAGACCGAGTGACTCATTCTCCGGAGAGGGCATTCCAACCGTCTCGCCCTCTTCCCAGCTTTCGCTGCGTATCGCGCCGACGAAAGGACGAGAAAATTCTGGAAGGTGGCGCGGAACGTATTTAATCGAGCAGCCGAGACGAGAAAGCAGGAGGTGACGGAAGTTAACGCCAGAGCGTGTAGGAATTCCGCCGTGGAGTCGGCGAAGGTTCTGCCCGTGGTGACAGAACAGGAGGTGACGGAAGTTAACGCCAGAGCGCGTAGGAATTACGCCGTGGAGTCGGCGAAGTTTTTGGTCCGTAGGGACGGCTCGAGCTACAGGCAAGAGCGTGGGTTTACCGCTATCGAGCGAAGACGCGGGCAACAGCTGCGTGTGTGAAGCCGACGGATTTCCGGCGAAGAAGTTTGAAGCTTGGAGAGTGGCCTATTGAAGACGGGAGTTTTCCTGGAAGAGAAACTCCGGCGAGGTTTCCTGGAAGAGAAACTTCGAGAGCTGCGGAACGACAACAACGCTGGACTTTGAGTGAGTGATTCTCGGAAGAGTATCATTCGGACTTTTGTTCCAAGGACTTTGGACTGAATAGGTTTTCTATCTCTTTAGTCCTTAAGTGTCTTGGTTGTTCAATGCATGCGACTGCATTATAGTGCGTATCGTTGTCTGTGTCCGTTGTTTTGAGTGTGGCCGATTGTATTGTGTAGTACGTTGATTGATTGGTTTGATTGGTGACATATTGTATGCAACTATTGTGGAGTGTGCATTTCTGTGTTTTGTTTTCGATCTGCGATTATTGAGAATATAATTTGTTTGTTTATCAACTCTCGGCTCTGACTTGTTCTTTGGGCCACAGCCGGCGTCCGCTGGCGCGCCAAAAAGGACCACTTCAAAATTGTCCACGCTTTCGTGGTGCGGTTCGGGGGGCCGATACTTCGGCTCTTGGAATTAGCCCGGCGATCGCCTCCCTAATAAACGGGACAGGTGTGACAATTAATCTGGCGTCCGCGACAGGACCTTTTGGTGCACAGTGTGTCCAAAGTAGTGAGAAAGAGCCTCGAGTTGTTGATAGTGCTATCGGAACGATTTTGTGTGTTGTTCAGTGTTCTCGTTAACGAGTGCAGGGGAGTGTTCCGATAGACCGATTTAGGCAGATACTTTTTGCACGCGGCAAGGTTGTATTTGCGAGTTGCGAGACACCATGGATCTCGAAAAGTTAGTTGCTCTTGGTGAAAAGATGGGTCTTTCTGGCGCCGAACTACGGAAGTGGGTCACCCAGAGGGAAAAAGAAGAAAAAGAGAGAGCCAAAGAAGAAAAAGCAGCCGAGCTGGAAAAAGAGAGGTTGGCGGCAGAGAGGGCGAAGGAAGAAAGAGAGCAGCAGTTGAAGTTGGAGTTGGAGAGAGAAAAGCTTGCAGCTGAAAGGGCGAAAGAAGAAAGAGAGCAGCAACTGAAGTTGGAGCTGGAGAGAGAGAAGTTGGCAGCCGAAAGGGCGAGAGAAGAAAGAGAAGCGAGGGAGCGCCAGCTGAAAGAAGAAAGAGAGGAAAGGGAGCGGCAGCGGCAGCACGAGATGGAACTCGAGCGGCTCCGTTTGCAACAGCGAAGTGAAACTCCCGTCCAAGCTAGAGTTGAAAGCAGCGAACGGGAAGATCACGGCTTCCGCTTGAACCCAAGCAAGCTGCTCGTAGCGTTTGATGAAAGGAAGGACGACCTTGACGCGTACCTTCACCGATTTGAGACGATTGCGAAGAGCCAGAATTGGCCGGAACAGCAATGGGCAACTGCTTTGAGTACTTGCGTGAGTGGCGAAGCGCTCAGTGTGTACGGTAGGCTGACGCCGACCGATGCAGCCAACTATGCAAAGGTGAAAGCTTTTTGTTGAAGCGATTTAGATTTACCGTGGAAGGTTTCCGGGACAGATTTCGGACAGGAAAGCCAGCTGATGGTGAGACGGCTACGCAGTATGCCGCCCGACTTTGCCATTATTTCGACAGATGGATTGAACTTTCTGGGACAGCACAGGAGTACGATGAGCTTAGAGAGCTCCTAATTAGAGAACAATTTCTTACTAGTTGCCACCCAAGCCTGTCGCTGTACTTAAAAGAGAGGAAGGCTGAGTCATTTGAAGGAATGCTTGAATTGGCTGATCAATTCTTGGAAGCACAAGGTGGAACCAATTTGGCCAAGGTCAAGAAGGAGTGTTCCGATGATTCGAAGAAATTGGCCCCAGAAGAAAAGAAGCGTGCACCAGAGAACACTCCGCGATGTTTTCTGTGTAACCGAGTGGGTCATCGCGCGAAAAACTGTCGAACGATCTTTACGAGCCCTACGGTAGTAAAATGTTTTAAGTGTGGTCAGACTGGGCACAAAGCAGATGCATGTCGAAACGGAGCGAGTCAAACTCACCAGGTATCCTGTGTGCAAGCAGCACCGAAATCCGATAATAATGCCGTCACCGACGGATTCGTAGAATTGAAGAATGGGGAGAAAATTCCTATTGTTGGTGCTGTAATGTCAAAACAGCCAGCCGGTGTTACGAAAGGAATGCCAGCGCTGCCTGGAAAAGTTGCGGATAAAAAGATTACGGTGTTAAGAGATACCGGCAGTTCCACTGTTATCGTGCGGAGAGATTTGGTACGGGAAGGTGAGTTGACAGGCAGAACGAAACCGGTTTGCCTAATTGACCGTACGGTTCGGATGCTTCCCGAAGCAGAAATTGAGGTTGAAACCCCGTACTTCAGCGGGAGGGTTACTGCTTTATGCATGACGACCCCCCTGTACGACCTTGTCATCGGAAACATCGACGGGGCGCGAGGACCGAATGATCCGGAATGTTTGGGAGAAGACCCGAAGATAGAGCCCTCGCCAACACAGCGGCCGCGAGATACAGTGGAGGAGCATCCCGTGACGGATCTCACTAGAGCCCGAGGCGAAGCCGCGGCGCAAGAGATAGCGAAGGAGACGACGATCGTGTCGAATAAGTTCACGGGCCGAGCAACCGGACTTACGTCGGCACGACCTCAACCGACTGACAGTGTAAAGGAGACGGAGTTGGCCAGCCGGGCAAAATGTAGAGGCATGATCAAGCGGGTAATTAAACAGACAAGACCCGTCGAATGTAAGGACGCGTTAACGGTGTCGGAAGGGACAGCGATGGCTGGGGCGACGCCTCAGATATCGTCGTTGGAGGGGGCTCGCCGAAAAAGAACGTGGAAGCACAAGAAAAGATCGAGCGAGCACCGCAAAAAGGGGCGCAAGCGCTGCTCGAAGCACTCAGGATAAGTGCTTAGGTCGAATCAGAATGTGTTGGGCAGTGCTGAGTGCCATATGTTGTGTTAATGTTGTGTTATCCTGTGTCTCAAGTGTATGTCGAGCGAGTCAGTGTTCTGTGCAATGATGTGATGTATAGTGTTGTATGATTGTTGTATAGACAGAACTTTGTACGTTTGTATTGTTTGGAATGTGTGATGAAGTGTTGTAGGCATGTACCTGTGGCTATATTTCATGTGTTGTGGAATTGAACTACAATGTAAGATTGTATTGCGTGATCTATTGTGAATGTGAAGTGTTATGAGCGACTGATCGTGTTACAGTCTGTGAGAGTGTGTGGTGACTTTTCGCGCTCGTCTGTGGAGTTTTGAATATTATGAGATAATATTCTTAAAGTGGGGGGCAGTGTCACAGAACGAGCGCTAAAAAAGAGCGCGCCGCCAAATCCTTGCGACAACGGGCGGTGGAAACGCCGCGAGGTAAAAAGAAAAAAAAAAGAAAGCAAACATCCAAGGCTCCCGGGCGCGCGCTCTCCCCGCAGAAGCACGGCTTCGCAGACGAACCTCCTCACCCCACATCGGCGGCCCAGTAAGGCCGCGATCTTTCTAGAACGAAGGAAGCGGAGTCAGACCGAGTGACTCATTCTCCGGAGAGGGCATTCCAACCGTCTCGCCCTCTTCCCAGCTTTCGCTGCGTATCGCGCCGACGAAAGGACGAGAAAATTCTGGAAGGTGGCGCGGAACGTATTTAATCGAGCAGCCGAGACGAGAAAGCAGGAGGTGACGGAAGTTAACGCCAGAGCGTGTAGGAATTTCGCCGTGGAGTCGGCGAAGGTTCTGCCCGTGGTGACAGAACAGGAGGTGACGGAAGTTAACGCCAGAGCGCGTAGGAATTACGCCGTGGAGTCGGCGAAGTTTTTGGTCCGTAGGGACGGCTCGAGCTACAGGCAAGAGCGTGGGTTTACCGCTATCGAGCGAAGACGCGGGCAACAGCTGCGTGTGTGAAGCCGACGGATTTCCGGCGAAGAAGTTTGAAGCTTGGAGAGTGGCCTATTGAAGACGGGAGTTTTCCTGGAAGAGAAACTCCGGCGAGGTTTCCTGGAAGAGAAACTTCGAGAGCTGCGGAACGACAACAACGCTGGACTTTGAGTGAGTGATTCTCGGAAGAGTATCATTCGGACTTTTGTTCCAAGGACTTTGGACTGAATAGGTTTTCTATCTCTTTAGTCCTTAAGTGTCTTGGTTGTTCAATGCATGCGACTGCATTATAGTGCGTATCGTTGTCTGTGTCCGTTGTTTTGAGTGTGGCCGATTGTATTGTGTAGTACGTTGATTGATTGGTTTGATTGGTGACATATTGTATGCAACTATTGTGGAGTGTGCATTTCTGTGTTTTGTTTTCGATCTGCGATTATTGAGAATATAATTTGTTTGTTTATCAACTCTCGGCTCTGACTTGTTCTTTGGGCCACAGCCGGCGTCCGCTGGCGCGCCAAAAAGGACCACTTCAAAATTGTCCACGCTTTCGTGGTGCGGTTCGGGGGGCCGATACTTCGGCTCTTGGAATTAGCCCGGCGATCGCCTCCCTAATAAACGGGACAGGTGTGACACTTGTCCGCCTTAACTTTTAGAAAGTATACAAAAGACACGTAACATCTGTGTAGATGGAGCAACCATTCATTCTATTCCACATACAGGCTCTCTACAGGGCTAGTGCAAAAAGCACCCATAAAAAGGCGGATGCCCAAGTGGTGCCCAGAATCCAGCATCTTCAAAGCACTTGGTGTTGCAGATTGATAAACAACGATACCCTTGTCTAGACAAGTTCGATTGAGGCTTTTGTAAAGGTTGAGCAGGCACTTTTTGTCGCTACCCTACGTAATTGGAGATAACACGTTCAGAATATTCATGGCTTTTAGACTCCTATTTTTTATATGTTTAATGCGTGGTATGAATGTCAGTTGAGAGTCTAATAGTGTGCCCAAAAACTTATTCTCAATATTTACAGGCAGACGCTGACCATGCAGGTCGATGCCAGGGTCAGGGTGAAGGCCCCTCTTTCTAGAAAACAGGATGCAAGTGCTCGTTTGTGCATTCAGTTTAAGCCCATTTTCGTCGGACCATTGCGATATCTTGTTCAAACCTAATTAGACCTGGCGTAGGAGAGATTACGTGATTTAAAACCAACCTGTGTATCATCAAAATATCTGAAGCAAAACATAAATTTGATAGGATAGCAGGGCACGAGTTCAATTTGACTGAAAAGTGTACAACTCAATACACCTTCTTGCAGAACTCCTGTTTCTTGAACAAAAGTATGGGACAAAGCAGTACCCACTCGAACATGCAATGTCCGATTGGACAGCTAGCTTTCGATTATTGCGAACATTCTACCCTGCACACGTAAGTGTGACAGGTCTTGGAGTATGCCAAAGCACCACGTAGTGTCAGACACCTTCTTCTTGTCAAGGAACACAGAAAGAAAAAAGTGTTTATGAATGAAAGCATCACGAATTGTTGCCTCGATACTGACAAGGTGGTCAGTAGTAGATTTAGCTTCTTGAAACCTGCACTGGTATGGGTCAAGTAGGCTATTTGTTTCGAGGAAGTGCATCAGTCGTCTGTTTATCAGTTTTTCAAAAACCTTGCAAAGGCAGCTTGTCAACCCTATGGACCTGTAGCTTTGATGCTGAAGATGGGTCTTTGCCCTGTTTAAAAATCAGAATAATGATGGCTTCTTTCCAGGTGGAAGGCAACTCACAAGAAAACCAAACGGCATTATACAAGGAAAGTAGGCATTTTTGGGATCGAGGGGGCAGATGTTTCAGCATTTCGTATATTATACGGTCGAAGCCTGGAGCAGTTCTGTTACAGCAATTTAGCGATGCATGTAACTCAGCTAAGTTGAAAGGTTCATTGTATGCATCATTGTTTGTAGATTTGCACTCTATTTTTTTTCTATTCTTGCTTTGTAACAATGAAACCCTGGACTGTAATGGGATGAGCTGGAGACCTGTTCAAAGTGTGCATCGAGTGAGTTCACTTTGTCTTCCAAACCGTTGCCTTGTGCATTTACTAGAGGAAGTGAATGTGCTTCTCGTCCTACTACCCTACTGACCAAGCTCCAGACTCTTGCTGCATCTGTATAATGGTTGATTCTAGATATAAACTTCTGCCAGCTCTCTCTTCTGGCCATATGACGCATTCTCCTGCCTTGAAATTTGATGTTTTTAAAATTGACAAGGTTCTCGGCGGTTCGTGAGACTCGCAGCAGCCTCCATGCTTCGTTTTATTTTTCGCGTGCATTGAGAGACACTCACTGTTCCACCAGGGAATACGCAGTTTTCTGGGAAGTCCAGATGTTTACGGAATGCACTTAGCTCCAGCTTCAACTAGAAAAGCAGTAAAGTACTGTACAGATGCCTCCAAGCTGGAACTGCATATGTCAGTCCAATTTAAGCGAGCAGTCTTATAAAACTGGTCCCGATCGACTTTTTCTTTGAGCCATTCGAAATGTGTGCAGAACATTCAGATGATGTTGGTGTATTAAATATTAAAGAAAAATGGTCACTTCCATAATGATTATTTATGACTTTCCATGTGAGCAAAGGTAGGAGTGATGGAGATACATTGCTGAGGCCTATTAATGAGTAGGTATTGCTAGCGAGGCAATGTATGTTGGGTTCTTTCGACTTAGGAGGCATGCGCCAAAAGAGGAAAGGAACTGTTCAATTAAGCGGCACCGTGCATCGCAGCGAGAGTCACCTTGTAGGCTACTATGTTCATTAAAGTACCGTAGGACGAGATGCGATTCTAGAAGTTTGTCAATTAGTGACTGAAATTCGTGTTTGTTCAGTTGATGGTGTGGAGCTATGGAAATACTGCAAATTGCTACCAGTTTGTTGAAGATGACAGCTCGGACAGCTATTGCCCCCAGGGATGTCTGAAGGGGTAAATGCATACAGGGTAATCCTTGATTAACTATTATGGCAACACCAGATGGCGCGACCGCATCATCTCGGTCCTTTCGAAATATAATCTAATTGCGTGGGTAGCTGGTGTGTTTCAATTTTAAGTGTCTCTTTTGCACACACAGCACTTTTGGTGCATGTTTGTGTAAAACCTCTTGGATATCATCAAGGTTTCTCAGCAGTTCTCTGACGTTCCACTGTGCTATATGTGTCATATTAAAGTTGTGTGGTGCTGTGTGCAAAAAAGTGCTACTTCAAGTTGCAGAGATTTTGGGGCCCCGTAACTCGACGTTTTTTTTTCTGGGCACGCTCCAGAAAATTACGCCTATTCTCAGCATCTGAGGAGCCGGAAGGGTGGGACTTGTATTCATTAATCGTCTCTTGCAAGATGGTGTGTGGTACCTGAGGAGCAGGAACGTTCACAGAAGTTTCGGACCTAACTGTGAGTGCAGTGTTCCGGAGCCCAGCAGACTCTCAAGTCTGCTGAACCTGTTTGGCAGGATGCAGGGCAGCGCAGGCTACTCCAGCCTTGGGTGCAGATGGCGCGACTGCAGTCACACTTCATGTGACACTCGCGGGCGTGAAAGGATGTGGCGGGGTGCCCTGGCGCGTCACATCTGCAAAGGAAAGAGATTGCTTGTTATGAAAAGAGAAGCACTGGCGCGCATCTTGAAAGGACAGATTGCATTTTGCTTTAAGCTCAAGGATTTCTTTTTTCTTTTTCCAGGATGGGCACGATTGCAAGTAGCCGGGATGGTCTCCTTCGCAATTCGCAAAGCAGGCTGCAGCAGTACTATTGTCCGATGAGTGTTCATTGTAGCTATATTTCGCACAAGTAGCGTGCCCTCTGTAGCTTTGTGATCTATGTCCAGAGTGCTGACATTTGAAACACCTACGAGGATTCGGTATGTAGGGCCTGACACGAAGCTTGCAGTAGCCGGTTTCAAGTGAATTGGGTAAGTCACTGGTACCAAAGGCGATAATTATATGTTCGATTGGTGTTTCTTCGTTGTCTCATCGTATTACTATTTTTTGGACCTTCACTACATTCTGGTCTTGCCAGCCTTCCAATAATTCATTCTCTGATAATCCAAGAAGGTCATCAGCATAAATGACACTGCGGACTGTGTTCATGAATCTGTGTGGGCCTACGTAATCTGGGACATCCCCAAACACTACTATTTTACATAAGTTGTCGTATTGGAGCTTGTTGCGAACCTCCAAAGGGAGGTCGCCACTTCCCAACTTGCCATGGTTATATAATATCCTGATCCGATTGGTTCGGCGAGTATTTTCACGACAAGAAAAGGTGAGAGTGCTCAGACTGTTTTGTTTTCTTTCTGGCTATGCACGACATGTAACTCGAGAAAAGACCGCTTTGATTTTAGAAATAGGAACAGTTCGTCGGTATGCCACCTTTTCGGGTGGTGATCAGGGAGTGAGCGGGGGATGTTGGCGTTACAGATTATGTAATGTTCAGCGGCGATGGTGGCTACCCACCGCCGAGCCCGAGCTACAAGGTTGTAGAGTAAACACTTGGAGACGTCAGGAATGCAGCACCGCTGTAACTGAATATAACTTCCCAAGGTTGGGCAACTATACAGGGTTAACCGTCGCCGCCAGGAAATTCGGAAGGAAACAGAAGAGAGAAGATGACAAGACAAATAAAAAAGCAAGATATAAAGACAAACGTGTAGGGAGAGAGAGAGGCGAAAAGGCGACTGCCAATTTCCCATGGGTAGGTGAGCCCAGGGGTGCCGTGAAGCAGGAGCCAAAGGGGTGTGTTGCCTTTGACAGGAGACCTTAAAGGTCCAATCACCCGGTGTAGGCTCAACCTTCAGGATCCCCTTTTTTCCGACATGGCTCAGCCACGCACGGCTAGGCGTGGGAGGGAGTCGAACTCCCCCCCACCTCCTGTTAGCTTGGATTTGTGGTGCCACTAAGCACCGAACGCCTGCTTGCGCAGATGCCCCTGCGGGGTAGGAATCATAGAGGGCTCAACAAAGAGTTTTTCTACTTATGCTGCAGCAGTGAAAGTAGGCTCAGGCTTTTTATTTGAATGTGCATTCGAGGAACGCTTGAAGACGGTTGAGGAGAATCAAGCCACGGAATGCACACGCGAAGTCAGTGCATCGACAAGTTGCACCTGGTGAGTAGCTGCAAGTGGTCAAGAGCCTGTGTCCAGGCTTGTTCGTCTGCGTCAGTCGCCGCTTTGGACACACGCCACCGCATAGCCCACCTGCGCAGGAGATCATGTTAGTGCTGGAACACACCAAAGAGGATTGACAACCCGCAGCATAAATCTAGAAAAATCACAATAGCAGACATCCATCTTGCTATGGTGACCAGTTTGTTTTCTGTGAAATATAAGTTGCAATTTTAATTATTTCAACATTAACATTACAGTTGCAAAAAAAGAAAAAAAACGAGCATAAGTTTTGGCGTCAAATCAACGAGCTTATTCTAACGGGCACTGAACAATCAACCGCAGAGACGAAGCGTACGTTGGTGAAGCTTTCACGTGTAACGTGTAGCCCACCCCTAGTAATTACGCAATTTCGAGTTAAGCCATCAGATCTAAATAATAGCGCTCTCTTATTATAATACACGAATTTACAGCTTTTATTTAACTTAATTTCTCTACTTTATTTCCCCTTGTGCATACCTGTAAGAAAACACGATATATGGCAGGTTCTACGTACCACGAGAATCTGTTTTATGCGAAGCATGTGGAGGGCAGGACAGAAGAGCAGGGCACTGTGTTTTTTTTAATTCAGCGAGACGTTCAAAAATTATGCTAATATATATATATATATATATATGTATATATATATATATATATATATAGAAGAGACACAACTTAGCGGTTGTCTTAGTTTTATTTCCAACGGTTTCGGCCGGTGGACCGGTCTTTGTCAGGGTTTGTGAATTTCCCAATTCACAAACCCTGACTTATTTACTAACCTTATTCACAAACTTATTCAAAACCCCCAACAAAGACCGGTCCACCGGTCGAAACCGTTGAAAATAAAACTAAGAGAACCGGTAAGTTTTGTCTCTTCTCTTCTCAAGTACGTTTGGCCCAATGGAAGAACTTCTTCAGTATGTATGTGTATGTATATACATATATATATATATAGTCCAAAAAAATCAAGCACGTAGGAAAAATTGTTTTGTAAAGGACTGACGTTTCGGCCGCGGGACCGGCCTTCGTCGGAGTGATGTGAACATGCGACGGTAACGCAATATAAAAAGGCCAGTAACGTACCATAGCACTGTTAATGGCTGACAAGCGGTTGTTAAAAGCAACGTGGGAAACAGTGCGCGTGATAAGACAAGAAAAAAATGAGATTACAAGCGTGCGAAGACGAAACGAATAAAAAATCATTAACAATGAGTAAAAAATTATGAAGCCACATAACGTGTGTATCACTGGCACAAACATCAATACACGTCATAGGTACAACTGCGAGCAAGTTATCAATAAACATAAACGCGGGTATAACATCTTGTCATGATCCGACAACAAAGCTGAAACAGGGAACTAATCTATCTGCGTGAAAGCATAGCGGCAATAATAGCGGTGGTAGTCAAGGGTGTTTAGGAAGCTAAATGGGTAAAAATGAAAGTTTGCCAGCGCTTTCATTCATACCACAAGTGACGGCTTTAAACTTATAGATTAAATACGATTCTCGAAGCTCTCTTTCGTGGTGGGAACGGAAACCCGATTGAAAGATTGTAGCTGTAATACTATCAAATGAGTGGCCCGGAATGTGCACGTGTTTTGATAGCGGAAGGTTAGGAATGGTGGCAGCATGACATTTCTGGTTGTTGAAGTGATATCTGAAGGGCGTTTCGGTTTGTCCAATGTACTGTAATTTGCAGACAGGAACATTCGAGCAAATAGATGCAATTGTAAGTGTCACACGTAAAATTTCCTTTAATTTTATAGAAGAAATCAGAAGCAGTGCTTTTAGAAATGTGTGACGTCGTCATATGCGCACAAACCTTGCATCGTGGTTTTTTGCAAGGTCGAAAACCAACATTATCGGGAACCCTTGTTTTAGATGAAGTTAGGATGTCATGCAGATTGCGAGACCGCCTGAAGACTATTCGAGGTGGCAATGGAAAGATTACTTTAAGATGAGCACTCTGCGCTAGTATGTTGAAATGTTTTTTGAGAATTGAGGAAACGTTTGGCACCGATGCTGAGTGTGTTAGAACTAGATTACTTTGTGCCTGAACGGATGGTTGCTTTTTAGCGCTGAACAAATCCTTGCGATTCAGCGCATCGGCTCTTTTGACGGCATCCACAACAATGCGGGGTGGGTATTCCTGCTGGATCAAAGATTCGCGGAGTTCTACGCTTAATAATTTTGAATTTGATGGCTCCCACTACCTTCAAGTAAGTGGAACATCAATGGGCACTCGAATTGGACCTAATTACGCTAGCCTTTTCATGTCTGTTCTGAAAAACGATTTTATGAGAAACCGTGCGTTAAAGCCTCTTTATTATAAGCGATTTATAGATGACATTTATTTTATTTGGCCCCATAGTGAAAATGAACTTTTATCTTTTATAGCTGATTTCAACACTGTTCACCAATCTATTTCATTTTCGCATGAATACTCTCGTTCTACCGTTAACTTTCTGTACGTCACAGTTTGCATCTCTGACAACAAACTAACCACTAGGCTTTACAGGAAACCTACAGACAGGCACCGTTATCTTCACTTCAAAAGTTCACGTGTTAAACATTGGAAAACCAGTATACCGTACAGTCAGGCGCTCCGCTTTAAGAGAATTTGCTCTGAGCAGTCAGACTTTTATGCAAAATGAGTAGAACTCCGCGAATCTTTGGTCCAGCAGGAATACCCACCCCGCATTGTTGAGGATGCCGTCGAAAGAGCCGATGCGCTGAATCGCAAGAATTTGTTCAGCGCTAAAAAGCAACCATCCGTTCAGGCACAAAGTAATCTAGTTCTAACACACTCAGCATCGGTGCCAAACGTTTCCTCAATTCTCAAAAAACATTTCAACATACTAGCGCAGAGTGCTCATCTTAAAGTAATCCTTCCATTGCCACCTCGGGTAGTCTTCAGACGGTCTCGCAATCTGCATGACATCCTAACTTCATCTAAAACAAGGGTTCCCGATAATGTTGGTTGTCGACCTTGCAAAAAACTACGATGCAATGTTTGCGCGCATATGACGACGTCACACATTGCTAAAAGCACTGCTTCTGATTTCTTCTATAAAATTAAAGAAAATTTTACGTGTGACACTTACAATTGCATCTATTTGCTCGAATGTTCCGTCTGCAAATTACAGTACATTGGACAAACCGAAACGCCCTTCAAATATTGCTTTAACAACCACAAATGTCATGCTGCCACCATTCCTAACCTTCCGCTATCAAAACACGTGCACATTCCGGGCCACTCATTTGATAGTATTACAGCTACAATCCTTCAATCGGGTTTCCGTTCCCACCACGAAAGAGAGCTTCGAGAATCGTATTTAATCTATAAGTTAAAAGCCGTCACTTGTGGTATGAATGAACGCGCTGGCAAACTTTCATTTTTACCCATTTAGCTTCCTAAACACCCTTGACTACCACCGCTATTATTGCCGCTATGCTTTCACGCAGATATATTAGTTCCCTGTTTCAGCTTTGTTGTCGGATCATGACAAGATGTTATACCCGCGTTTATGTTTATCGATAACTTGCTCGCAGTTGTACCTATCACGTGTATTGATGTTTGTGCCAGTGATACACACGTTATGTGGCTTCATAATTTTTTACTCATTGTTAATGATTTTTTATTCGTTCCATCTTCGCACGCTTGTAATCTCATTTTTTTCTTGTCTTATTACGCGCACTGTTTCCCACGTTGCTTTTAACAACCGCTTGTCAGCCATTAACAGCGCTATGATACATTAATGGCCTTTTTATATTGCGTTACCGTCGCATGTTCACATCACTCCGACGAAGGCCGGTCCCGCGGCCGAAACGTCAGTCCTTTACAAAACAATTTTTCCTACGTGCTTGATTTTTTTTAACTTTTACTTCCAGGTCCTATGGTAGCACTTCATTGCTTCATTGTTTTCATATATATATATATATATATATATATATATATATATATATATATAGTACATACCTGGAAGTAAAACAAAGGTTAGTGAACGTGCTGGCAGCCCCAACAGCAATTAGAGAGAAGACAATGACACTGCGACCATCAACCTGTTGACCGCTCTTGCCATACCTAAAACATTTAAAAGTCTCAACGTCGCATTCTTGGCCAATCCCCCAAAGTGGGTACGAGCCATATATTGAAGAAAAACAAACAAACCTCTCTTGCACTCTCCTTCGCTACCTAATAAACGTCCCCTTCAGCAGTATACGTCTTGGTCATCTTCGTGCGTATCACGCTTTCCAGCTCCCAGCCATGATGGCACCCTCAGCGTCCCCCTTCTTTGAGATGCCCGGTGTATCACTATAATATACGGGACGAACCGACCCACTATGCCAGAGGAGATGATGCTCGATTCATCGAAGAACAATCGGTGTTTCAACCTCTTCCTGTCTGCTACTCTTGCGGTGTCCCTAGAGATATCTCGCGATTTCGCAATCGTCGACGTGTCGCTCCACGGTACGGTCCACCACTTGATTTTACACGACCATCCAACGACGCGCGAGCAACACACTATGGCCAACCGCAACACTTTACACGATCGTCTTAACGACTGCACGATGACCCAAGAGCAACATACCTACCGCCAAGCGACGATTGGGTACACGCACACACCGACAGAGCCATCACTGCTGTAGCTTTTTCGAAACCGTGGAGTTGTTGGCCTCCCATCACCTGAAGAGATTGCCTCCGACATGCCCGCAGAAAGAGATGCTCCCATTGCAGCACCTTGTGGTCCGCTGCAGTACTACTCAATCCCACCACCCTTCAGGGAAAAATCAGGAAATGTCGACGCGTGGTTCGTCCAGTACAAGCAAGGAAGCAAGTCCAATGGCTGGGATGCCGCCGCTCAGCTTACCAATGCAGTCTTTTGCCTTATGAATAATGCACTTGTGTGGTACAAAACCACGAGGCCACGCTGAATACGTGGGATGTTTTCGTTGCAGAACTGTAGGTGTGTTCCGGTGTCAAAAGGAAGCACCCTAAGTAGACATTGTCTCTAAGTGCGCAAATATATATATATATATACAAGAGTTCTATGCACAGAGACAGAAAAATAGAAAAAGGACGCTGGTTTTTTGCCTCCGATGCAGAGAGAATGGCTCAGCGTTTTTCGAGATGGGGAAGGGGAACTAAATATGACAGAATGAAAAAGGAATAGACATGGGTGAAATGCACATACACATGTTGAACGGTCACACATGTTTATGTAACCAGTTGTTTAGAGTTGTTGACCAGTTGTTACAGAAGCGGTAAGCTGTGATGTACCGCTTGTGCTTGCGAGGACGTTAGCGCTGGCTAGAGCTAGGTAGACCAACTTCTTTAAATGGGGCTGAAGTTTACAATACAAGTTGACCCAGCATGTAGCCAGTATCATAAAAGTATATATGTAATGCTTCTAAAATAAATAGCCAGCACTGTAACCACAGGCAACATTTCAGCAACATTATGCCAGCATAGGATCTTTTTTCATAGTTTCGAGACCTGGCGTGGCTTTGTGGTAAGATCTTTTTTCATAGTTTCGAGACCTGGCGTGGCTTTATGGTAGAATACTTTATTGGCACGCAGTATTCTTGGATTGGCTTCCAATTGAGACCTTGTTATGTAGTCTTTGCACCCATTGAGTGAATGCGGCTGATGTCATTTTTTCTTAACGCTCTTGCACTTGAGTCTCGCATGAGTAACAAATGTCTGTTCTCACCGTTCTCGAGTGTATATTAACTGTTCATAACCCGTGACTCATATTCACATACTATGACCCGTGATATTCCGGTATGTGCCACACGTGTCTGGACGAAAGCGTTTCACGATGTACCCCTAGACAGGATTTTCAAGTTATTCATGCCATGACCAGCTAGACATACTTGTCAAACCTTTTTACTCTTCTACAATAATTTTGTTCTTCCCTAACTTAAAGGGGCGATCATTACAGTGCCAAAACGCAGGCAGCTAGATAGATAGATGGATAGATAGATAGGTAGGTAGTTTGGTAGGTAGATGGATAGATAGATAGATAGAAAGAAATGCTCAAAGTGCCCGCAGTACGCGAAGAAATGCTTCGAACTAATAGCCCCGCACGATCTGTACACGAAACATTCGTGTAAAGCATGCTTATGTTAATAGTTTGTATTTTATTGCGATAACAATTATATGGACACTCTCTGCTGGATTTCGCCACTGGCGTTGTCGTCGCCGTCACTCACTGTATATTTATACGTTTCTAGTGCATATATAGATACATGTATATATGTAAATGCAGGAAAAAATAATGGAGAAAAAGACTACAGCTTGTGGAATCGAATGTGGGACCTCTGAGTCATAGATGAGAGGCATTAGCCACTGAACCACTGAGGAGCACCTCCTTCAACGTTCAAACAGCAAGCTATTTATATCTACCACTTATCGCTATTGACGGGCATCTTGGGAAGGAACTATCATGTTTGCAGAATTACCAACAAGATGGCGCAATGAGCGCACGTCGGCACATCGTAAGGATGCGGCGGCGCTCACTCTCATCTCCCACGCGTACTTTGCCCTGTGGAGAGAAGGGGGGTGGACGCTTGCTTGTGTGCCTTTACTTCGCAATGGGGAGGATCGTACGCCTTGGCTGGCATTAGGCTTTCACTAGAATGATTCTGTTGTAGTTACCGGGCGCACAAAGGTCACTGCAATCATTGCACGATCTCCATTTGCAAAAAGGGTGCGCTTTTCAGACACAGCGAAGTAACAACTGAGTTGTTTATTTGCGTTCATCTGTATGAGTTAGTGCATTTTTTACGTCATTTGTGCTTGAGAAACATGGGGCACGTTTCGATCTGCTTGCCATTCTGCGCGTGACCTACCAATTTGTTGCTATCACGTTTAATGCTTCCCCTTTGCGGCAAATCTGACTTTTTCTTTATTAACAGAATCATAGTCTTGTATTTGTCTGTGTATCAAGGAAATCATCAACATAAGTAAATAACGGCAGGGTGTTGTGTCGCACAAAGCTTTGCACAAGGCTCACACAAGGTTTCGTTTCAAGCACGTATGCTTTGAGCTGGTGTCTGCCCCAGCAGCCTTCCAGCAGCTGATGTCGCAGATTCTCAAAAATACTCTGGCATTTTGCTTTACATAGACAGTATTATTGTATTGAGCCGCATCGAAGAAGAGCACTTGATGAATTTAGCCGCAGTTCTACACCGCATAAAGGACGCTGGGCTTAAGCTCCACCACAAGTGCACCTTCTGTGTCAAAGAATTGTCCTTCTTAGGACACAGCGTCAGAGCCCAAGACATTTCACCACTTCCTGAAAGAGTGGATTAAATACTGCACACCCCCTCTCCCTAGTGACGCCGTTTGTCTGTGTTCGTTTCTCGGCTTAATTGAGTACTACGCTAAATTTGTTCACTGCCTTGATGAAGTTGCAGATCTAATGCGTGCTCTGCTCCATGAAGTCAAGTCTTTACTTGGAGTGATGCCATTGACGCTAGTTTTTGTAAGGTCAAGTTTTTGTTGCTATGCAGCAGAGTACTGCAGATACACAAGTTAAGCTTCCCACTCTTCCGGTGGTTGTCTCCATGGATGCATCTGAATGCGGCTTCCAAGCTGTTCTTCAACAAGTGGTTGGGCACCAGCTATGCACAATTACATTTGCATCTCGTGTTCCATCCACAACAGAGAAGATAAAGTTGGTGAAAAGGAAGCATTTGCCCGCGTCTGCGCCTGCCACCATTGGCACATATATTTGGAGACGGCGGTTCACACTTCGTACAGATCACCAAGCTTTGATTTCCCTTCTGTCATCTCAAGGCTCAGGACGACGTCTATCTTGCAACTGCTCAGAACGTCTTATGCGCTATAAATATGCGGTCAAGGCTCAGGACGACGTCTATCGTGCAACTGGTCAGAACGTCTTATGCGCTATAAATATGCGGTGGAGTACCGCAAAAGCTCAGAAAATGAAGTTGCAGATGTTCTATCTTCTTTTCTAGAGCCTGTTTCGCAGGAAGATGCCTCGGTTAACGAAGAGGTGGTGTCTCTCATTGCCCCACTCTGCCTTACCACAGAGCAGTTCCAGCAGCCCTTGCGTGAGGATGCTACCTTGAAACAAGTAAGGCTTACAGCTCATCATACTGGCCACCTCACAGGTTCGTCTTGGGTGAACTACAGCCATTTTCCACTGTGTGTGAAGAACTGTCTGTGGTGGACAACTGCGTGGAGAACGCCTCATAGTCCCTCCATCACTTACCTCACAGGTCATTGCCACTGCACACAAAGCACACCCTCAGATAGTTCGCCCCAAGTCACGACTGCGAGAGCAAATTTGGTGGCCTGGAATGGACAGAGAAGTGGAGCTTAATATCCACAATTGCGTAGTTTGCCAGAATCCAGACAAGAGTGCCAATACTAGAATAATCCCACTGCAGGCTGTTCCCTTTCCAGAGTGGTCATGACAGAAGGTCTCCATCGATATCGTTGGTCCCTTGGAAAGAGCGCCACACAATTGCCAGTTCGTTATCACTCTCGTAGACTACTTTTCTTAATGGCCGGAAGTACAGTCCTGCAGCGAGTTGTCGACGCACACAGTGACAAGCTTTCTGATGTCACTATTTTCTCGAGAGGGCTACCCTAACGCACTTGTGTGTGGCAACGGCTCTCAGCTTTGCCCCTGAGAATTCAAGCAGTTCCTGAAGAACCATTTGCCTCTCTCACTATTCATTGTACTACCCCAGGGCAAATAGACTTGAATGTTTTACCCGCGTGTTCAAAAACTTCATACAGACAGCTCTGCTGAAACATCAGCCACTACACCCAGTGGTCATCAAGTACCTTGGCATCTATCGGTGCACACCGCACGCAACAACGGGGGTCGTCCCAACTCTTAAGCTGCTTCAGACCTGGACCTCCTTGAGCCACAACCATGTTCGGCACGTGTTCAACCAGCAAGATCAAGACGTCCTCCGAAACGTTACGATGACTATATGTGATTACGAGTGGGTTTTCTTTTGCACAGTTTGTTTCGCTTTAAAGACGATAGTCTTTCTTGGGAACCTTCGACGCAACAAATTTTATGTCTGTCTGTACGTTTGTCTGTTTGTCCACCCTTAACAACACCTTAAAAGGCATTGGAGTGACCGGCCGATACCCCAAACGGCCGACCCCATCCGAAGCGCCCACCATTATTGTTCAAGGTTCAGCGTTAATATTTGTGCGATTGTCAATTA
Organism: Rhipicephalus annulatus; assembly: GCA_013436015.1. Taxonomy (NCBI): domain Eukaryota; kingdom Metazoa; phylum Arthropoda; class Arachnida; order Ixodida; family Ixodidae; genus Rhipicephalus; species Rhipicephalus annulatus. Next base: position 363,266 of record WOVY01001459.1, on the reverse strand, counting down.
AAAAGCAATTATTGCACATAAATGAGGCACCATAACAACACGTCAATATTTTGTATGTATATATTTTACTAGACAAGGCATACATTAGCAATTCTAAGGACCATAGCGTTTATCGCGCTGTGCTGACCACGCAACGCTTACACGAAATGCAAGTGTTCCCAACGCTTTGCTAAAAGGACACAGTGGTGGCACCTATACGTTGCCTTGCGTTCCACACCTTATCACCTCCAAGACGGGCACGCACGCCGTGCACGCACTTCGTTTTTCAAGATAACTGCCAGATGGTGCTCATGTCTCACGTGTGACATGACTCAATGCACTTCTTCGCCTCCACTGCACGCTTGAGGCACTCTAACGCATTCGCCAAAATACCATTCACTGATCTTTTTGCACAGAACATCAAATAAATGTTTGTTCATTCTCTCAAGATGCAAGGCTATCATCTTTCGACGATATTTGCAGCGTAACATGCAGATACAGGGTCAATTTTTTCATCAGGAATTAGTATTATATATTACGTATTCCTTGAAGTGGTCGCAACTGTTTGTTTTCACACTAACAGCATACTGACACTGAAGGCTTTAAGGAGAGAAATATGCTGTGTCGCTAGTTTCGGTTTCAATGCGTACTCTAGCAACATTGCATGTGTTTTTGCATATATACACAGGGGTGCTTTAAAATAAGACGTCATTCATTGTGTTATGTTATAAAAGCGTGTCCGCTCTCTTCTTCTTGGCGCCAGGCCACAACACCACAAAGAGATTGTTCATTAACTTTGCATTTGAAACAGATGCACGTCATAATGAACATTTGAAGCATGTCAGAAGACCACCTATAATATTTCAGATGTTCTACATGTGCCTTCTGAAGACATCACTAAAAGCAAAAAATATATGAAATTTCCATGAAATTTATTCTCACAGTGCATGGGATCCTTGAATTTTTCAGTGTTCTGCATTGTTCACTTCGTTAGAACTTGCACTAAACAGAAGAGTCTAGCCCAGGAAACTTAAATGGTACCAGGGAATTTCACCTAAAATGGATGGAGGAACGTAATTAGTTCCAATAGGTTGCTTCCACATTGGAACAAAAAGTTCATAACATATCCACAGAGTGAAGATGATGAGTGGGGCCAAGCCTCCATCCATCAGTCTGTCCATCCGTCCACTCCTATCACACTAGAGCAAGCATTAGAGTGATGACGATGATTTGCTGATGTTCCCTTTTTAACGGGTGGGTGTGCTTATAGTATGTAAAAACACCCTAGCTCACAGATATGAAAAATAAAAATTTTTGAAAATCAAGAAAGGGTGTAAAAAAGCAAAAAAAATTCAACGGACGTGCCCAGCAAGAAGGAAGAAAACCGAACAAACAGAAAAGGGTGGGGAACATTAGAAGAAAGCACAAGCACAAGGGCGCACTTAGTTTGTGTTTGCTAACACAAACGTGCTGGAGCGAGCGCTGCTGCACCACCTAGTGGACAATCAGAGTACTAGCGGTACGAGCGTCATAGCCCCATTGCCATCTAGTGAGTGCGCTGAGTATTATTAGCAGGGAGTCCAACTAGTCACGCATCCGGTGTGCCACCCTACGCCTCGGGGAAGGAATGCCTTCTTTTTGTTGCTCATAACCGAAGCACACAGACTGCCGGCACAGAGGGCCCCAGAGCACCATCTAGTCGGCTGTCCGAGTACTAGGGATGTGAGCACCACAGCGCCCTCCCCATCGCCACAGCGGTGACTACAGCAACTACTGCGACGTCGGACAAGCGTACACCCTAAGGAGCTAATCAATGGACGAAGCGCAGGGAGAACAGGCATTCCTCTACGATTCCCCTACATAGTCCGAAGCGGGTAAGTCATCATGTCTGGGTGGGTAGTATAGCCGCACGTAGCACACATTGCCAGGACATTGCCTACTACCATTGTATCTTTGCAAGTAGAGCAAAACATGTTCTCGCCATCAGCTTCATCATCAGCGGCAAACTATTGCTGCAGCAAGGCAACAGCATTGGCATGGTACCACTCGCTCCGGATCTTAGCAGTCTTCGTCAAATTATTGTCGAACTACAAGTGGTTATGAACTTTACAACTGTGCCCAAAAACTCGGTCAAAAAAATGCTTAAACCACACATCGGCATCACCAACCTCATCTAGCGACCACTTTCGGCGTTTTGTAGCCGCTTGATGCGTTCTGGCTACACCCGCGTTCGCTTGCTGCCGTTGACGTGGTGCTGCAATTTCGTGAGCTCTCAACTCCAGGTGAGCTTAAGGTCAGCTTGCTGGCGCTGCGGTTTCGCTGCAGTTTCGCTAGCCCTCACAACCTCCAGGTCCGTTTGCTGCTATACCACTATACTTCGCTAGCCCGCAACCCTGAATATGCTTGTCTGTGTTGCCGTGCAGCAGCTGTACTGCGAGCCCTCAGCTACGCATTGAGCTTTACCGCCTTGTCTTTATTGTCTTCACTGTCATAGAGAAAAATTGGGTGCTGCAGCACCCATAGCGGGTGCTCTAATTGCCATGTGATGATGACAAACAGACAAGACTCAGCCCTAATGAGCATCCTCTCTAAAAGAGTTTTCTGGCCGCTTTGCGAACCCACTGGGACTCCCACAACTGCCCCTCTAATGTGGGACTGCGTAGAGCTGCGTCACACTGCTTTTCAGAGTTGTCTTTAGCACTGTGTACTGCCGAGCAACGGGAAAGCACATGCATACTTCTCACTCCAGTTTTGCTGTATTCGGTTCACGCACACAAAGACTATCAGCCATGTTCGGCGCACACCACGCCTCAGTGTTCGATAAGCTTTACAATCATAGTAGATTGTTTTGCACAGATTGCGTGGAAGGTTCCAACACTTAAGCTTATCCCAGAGCTGACGCGACCACCATCGATGAGCGTGGAGAAGTTCGATGCGTGATGCATGAAAGTTTGCAGCATGTATAAAAAGACGACGCATCCCAGCGATGATAAGTGTCTTGACATCCGACGTTCTGTTCACTGCTATCGTCGTATAGTTCGGCCAAATAATGTTTTATCTCCAGACATGCCGACTGCATTTACGTCACGTCCCCATGAGAATACGACTGAGATCTAGGGTGCCGTTGCATTTATTGCAAAGTAAAGAGGTAGAGAGCTCTAGATAAATCTTTTTAATTAGGAGTGGGTTGGGATAGGTTCTTGCTAGCTAAAAGCATTTATCTTATGGCAGCAAGGCCTATTTGCTACCACCGGCAATCACTACAGCTAGAGCGTAGCAAGGTTTATCAATTTTTCAGCCACAGTTGTTTCTTGGATCAGTATTTGAGCTGTCCAATGGTGATGAAACCGATAATAAAGCCCGGTGACATTCAAAACGCTAAAAATCAAATTGGCAATTTATCAGGATGCCAAAAAATGTAAGATCAAAAATCAATGTTGTCAGAAATAGAAACAAAAATTTTAAAATCCAATAAGTAAAAACACCAAAACATCCAAATGCCCGAGTCATCATAGCAATAGTAGAATATATTGCCGGCCTTGTACAATGTGTACATAATTTCACCATTTTCAATGCAAAACATTTATTTCGTACTGCAGGCACTTTGAGCATACACCTATACACCCAACCACCCACCCACTCACCCACCCGTCCATCCGTCCATCTATTTGTCCATCCGTCCGTCTATCTATCCATCTATCCGTCCATGCATCCGTCCATCCGTCTGTCCATCCATCGATCTATCTATTTATCTATCTGTCTGTCTGTCTGTCTATTGTTACCAGTAAATATACTGCCAGGTACTATAAGAACTATTTATGGCGAACCTGTGCCCATAAACTCAAAACTAAATGGTCATCAAAAATGTCTCTTGCTCGCTATTCCGAACTTCGTCGGTTTCTTATTTTTCACACCTCGAGTCTTATGCCCGTCGGTGGCGTAGCATCATGGTGCGTGCAGGACGGCATTCCTTGGTGTGATTTTTTTGCCACTTGTGAGGCGGCTTTTAAGGACGAAAATTGTTGCACGCATCTTCCGCGAATGTCAAACTGTGGCATTAGTCCTCCTCCTGGGACACATTGTCCCGACGCATACAGCCAGCTGACAGTTTCTAAACAATAGGACTTATCTCGGTGTCAGAGAACGTGAGTCAGTTTGTTTGTTCAGTTTCTTTTGTGGTACTGTTTCATTCGTACTACATGTACATCTTCCGGGAGATTCCTGCGTCGTGTTGTGCATACTTGTGGCGACGCAAAGTGGTGCTTCTGTGTGCGGTGCAGAGAGCGCATGCGCCCGCACGAGAAAGTTATCTTCGAGAGGAAGGGTGATAATAAAAGTCAGTTGTTGTTTGGGACGTGAGTTGTTCACTTGCGCAGCTTTGCCGAACGACGCGTCTCAACATTGGTGACCCGGACTCGGAATACAGATGCAGCGACCGGAGTGTCGAACCAGCTGCAATGTGGATTCAACGTCCACGACTGACGCCCTTCCGAAAGTCTCCTCAATCGACGGTAAGCTGCCCCCTTTGTGGACTGCGGACCCCGCACTTTGGTTCATACAAGTGGAATCTCAGTTCGCAGCCAGAGGAATCACCGCAGACCTTACGAAATACCACTACGTAGTCAGCAGTCTGCCGCCGGCCATAGCCAGTGAAATCAGGGATCTGTTGCTCGCACCACCTGTCGAAAACGCATATGCAACGCTAAAAAAACCCTTATTCGCCGAGTTACGCCCTCCGAACCACAACGACTGCAGCAATTGCTTCGCGGCACGGAACTCGGCGACCGTACTCCTAGTCAGCTTTTGCGGCACATGCAACAGTTGCTTGGCAGAACATCAAACACGATAGATGGAGTATTGCTCCGAGAACTTATTTTGCAAAAGTTGCCTTCAGGATTCTGCATGGTCATCACGGCCTCAGAGCACAAGGATTTAACCGCAGCCGCCGAACTTGCTGACAAACTGGTAGCAATGACACCGCCCACACCCATGGCTGCCGTGCAAGCGCGAACTCCAAAAGATGCGTGAGAAGATTGCTCGACTTGCCGAAACAGTATTAGCTTTGCACGCTAGCAGGAGGGCGCAAACGATAACCGAGCCTAACACGCCGCTATCCCAAGAGCAGCACAAGCATATCTGCAGGTATCATCGGAGGTTCGGAAGTAGTGCGCGTAAATGTGTCCCACCGTGCGCGCACTCGAGAAACAGCTGCGGCAGGCACTGAGGGCGACCAGTGCTACTACGTTGCCTCCAAGTCGTCCCTTAGTATTTTTTATTACCGACCGCAACAATGGAGTACGTTTCTTAGTGGACACAGGCGTCGAGGTCAGCGTTATACCGGCGTCACAAGCTGAAATAAAGAAACCTAGTACATCGCCCTTGAGAGCTGTCAATAACACGGTGATAACAACATATGGCCATCGTTCACTGTCGCTGAACTTCGGTTTCGGCAGAACGTTTAGCTGGGTGTTCATAGCTGCTGATGTCAAATTCGCCATACTAGGCGCAGACTTTCTCCAGTTCTTCGGTCTGTTGGTCGACGTCCGCAACAAACGGCTTCAAGATCCCGTTTCTCGGGGAGCGGTACAAGGCACGCCGTGTTGGCACCCCCCTATCAGCCCGGCCTTGCTTAGTCCGGCTGGAGAAGCATACTTCACTGCAATACTACAAGAGTTCCCAGAGCTGACACGACAGCCACAGGCATTTCCAGAAGTAAAGCACGGCGTCCTGCATCACATAGAAACCACAGGCCCACCGGTCTATTCGTGACCACGGCGCCTGTCACCCGAAAAGCCGCGGTTGGCTCGACAGGCCAACCGCAGCTTTCCTGAGCCCACATGATGGAGCTCAGGACAGTACGTCCTTCATCCAGCCCATATGCGTCACCTCTTCACATGGTCCCAAAATCAACAGACAGTGATTGGCCCCCTTGCGGGGACTATCGAGCGCTGAACCGGGTAACCGTGCCAGACCGTTACCCCGTCCTGCACATTCATGACATGACCTCCTTCCTGCATGGTGCTACCATTTTCTCTAAAATAGATGTAGTGCGAGCATATCATCAGATACCCGTAGCACCGGAGGATATCCCCAAGACCGCAATAACAACGTCGTTCGGAATGTTCGAGTTCCTACGCATGCCTTTCGGCTTATGCAACGCCGGCCAAACTTTTCAACGGTTTATGGATGGCGTTGTCCGTGGCCTCCACTTTTGCAAGGTATACCTCGATGATCTTCTGATTGCTAGCAGCACTCCTGAAGAGCACGAGTGGCATCTGCGCTATGTATTTCAGCGACTGACAGAGAACGGCATCGTTATCAATACGGCAAAGTGCGTGTTTGGGGTACCGACACTATCATTTTTGGGCCACAGCATTTCAAGTGCCGGAGTACAGCCCCAGAAGGACAAGGTGGAAACAGTACGGCAGTTTCCACAGCCAAAAAATCTCTGCCAACTTCGAGAGTTCCTGGGACTCGTGAATTTCTACCGTAGGTTTATCCCGAAATGTGCCAACATCCTTCACCCTCTCCACAGCCTACTTGCGGCATCTGGATCTAAGGCAACTGCCATTCAGTGGAACGACCAATCCACACAAGCATTCCGGATGATAAAGGAAGCTCTCGCAAATGCTACTATGCTCACGTACCTGCAGCTGGGTGTTCCTCAGTGCGTCATGGTGGACGCCTCCGATGCAGCGATTGGAGCCGTGTTGCAGCAGAGGTTGAGTGGAGTGTGGCGACCAATTTCCTTCTTCTCCAGAAAACTGAGCCCGTCCGAACAAAGGTACAGCACCTTCGGTAGGGAACTCCTGGCCATATACGTGGCTATCTGGCATTTCCGACATTATGTGGAAGGACAAGAATTTTTTGTGCTCACGGATCACAAGCCAATCAACTACGCATTGCGCGCGAACTCCGATTGTGGTGCGCACGTGGCACGGGAGCTCCGCCAAATGTCGTACATCGCAGAATTCACGACAGATATACGCCATGTTAGTGGCACGGATAATGCTGCTGCCGACGCTCTTTTTTGCGGTCCAGTGAATGCCATCAGCCTGCCGAGCGGCATGGACTTCACCACACTTACGACGGCTCAACGCAGTGATGGAGAATCGAAGCATCTACTGTCGTCTTCAACCAGCGCCTTGAAGCTGCAATGGTTGGCAGAACCCACAGGATCCGTATGCTGCGACATGTCTACAGGTAAGGCCCGACCGTTCGTCCCCTCGAAGCTCTGTCACAGCATTTTTGACTTGCTGCACAGCCTGGCGCATCCCGGGATTCGAGCCACGCAACGGCGATGCACAGCGAGGTTCGTGTGGCCAGAAATAAACCAGGATGTTCGATACTGGACACGAGAGTGCATCACATGCCAGCGCTCCAAAGTTCAGCGACATACTGTGACCCCCTTGAGATCCTTCCCTCTGCCGGACTGTCGATTTGCCCATGTGCATGTTGACATTGTGGGACCACTGCCGTTGTGCCAGGGGCAAAGCTACTTGCTAACCTGCATCGATCGCTTCACGCGATGGTCGGAGGCCGTGCCCATTCCAGAAATGACTGCTGATACCGTCGCTCGCGCATTTATCTTCCACTGGGTGGCCCGCTTCGGAGTGCCGGCAACCGTGACAACGGATCGCAGGACACAGTTTGAGTCCGCCCTGTTCGCAAGCGTCACCCGGCTCTTGGGTACTCACCGCATGAGAACAACTGCCTACCATCCGATAAGCAACGGTATAGTGGAAAGGTTTAATCGCCATCTGAAGACGAGCCTGACGGCTACTGCGAGTCACAGTTGGGTAGAGGCACTGCCGTTTGTTCTGTTGGGCGTTAGGACGGCTCTGAAAGCAGATATTGGATGCTGCTCCGCTGAACTGGTGTACAGAACAACGCTTCGCCTCCCAGGGGAGTTTTTCCCTACCAGTAAGGACGAAAACGTGTACGCGAACGCGGACTACGCCGTGCGACTGCGAGACATCATGAGCAAGCTACGCGCTGTTCCTCCGCGTCCGCCCGCAGCCCGGCCAGTCTACGTGGACAGGGAACTCTCCTCCTGCTCTCACGTGTTTGTGAGGCGCGACGCCGTACAGCCTCCACTCCAGGCCCCGTACGACGGGCCTTTCAAGGTGCTGTGACGGGCAGACAAGCACATTACAATCGACAGAGGTGGTCGTCAAGACGTGGCTTCTCTAGACCGCGTAAAATCAGCACACGTGGACTCCGACAGCGAAGCACCTACACCACCTTGAGCTCCATCTTCGCAGGCACCCCCGGCAGACCATGTAGCGCAGCCCCAACAAGTCCTTAAACAGTTTACGCGGAGTGGACAGTGTACGAGACCCCCGGTGTGCATGAACTTATGAACTGCAGTGGGTCGTTCGAGTGCGGCCGTTGTGCGCGCACTCACTAGGGGGGAGTACTGTGGCGACGCAAAGCCGTGCTTCTGTGTGCGGTGCAGAGAGCGCATGCGCCCGCACGAGAAAGTTATCTTCGAGAGGAAGGGTGATAATAAAAGTTAGTTGTTGTTTGGGACGCGAGTTGTTCATTTACGCAGCTCTGCCGAGCGACGCGTCTCAACATACTTGATCCTTCAGGGATCATTTTGTAGCTTGCTGGACCTAGGTTCACTAGACTTTTCTAGATTCATCATGCAGGTTCACTAGGCCTCACGCCACGCGTATACCTTTTATGAGTAGCAGTCCAATGTTTACATCAGCTAGTTCAACATATTGTTACATGATTTCGGCTGACTGAAAGAGGGCATAGTGGGGCATACCCAAGAAAGGTGCCTCAGACTGAGAGTGAAGAAGTGGACGTTGTCGTTGAGCTGCGTTGTGGCTGCGGACTGACAACTGTTATTTTCCACGTAACATTTTGATGGAGGTGCTGGGTACTCTTCTGACAACGGAGCTACGCAGTGGACACCTCCTTAAGTCTGCTACCATGGCTCTGGGTGAGGATACGGCTTCGCCACCTACCTCAGTAATGACAGCAAGCCGGTACGTCGCCCTAACGAAACACCGCGATCCGGGTACCTTTACTGGAGAGGACAACGCGAATGTGGACAAGTGGCTTAGCATGTACGAGCGCGTCAGCAAGCAATATGGCTGGGACCCAACCGTTATGCTCGCGAATGTCATTTTCTATCTTGACAAGACCCCTCGCACCTGGTTTGAGACCCACGAGCACGAAATCACAAGCTGGGAAATGTTTAAACAACAGCTCCGCGACCTCTTCGGCAATTCGTTTGGTCAACAGCTTGATGCCCGAAAGCAATTGGCTGTACATACACAGACGTCCACTAAGCCCTACTTGACTTATATTCAAGATGTCTTAGCGTTGTGTAAAAGGGCCGATTCCAACATGACTGAGGCCGACAAGATTTCGCACGTTTTAAAAAGAATCGCCGACGATGCGTTCAGCCTGCTTGTATTTGTCAACATAACGACCATCGACGCCGTGATAAAAGAGTGCCACCGTCTCGAACAGGCGAAGAGTCGACGCATTTTGCAGCAGTTTCAGCGCCTACCCAACACCGCGGCAACGTCGTATTGCGAAGCCACTCCTTGTCATCCGTCTACAACCGAAGACGTGATGCGCCTCGTCCGACGTAAACTCGAGGCCGCTTACGCGGCTGCCAACAAACCGACGTTGCTCGAGGCCTCAACACCAGCTGTCACCTTGATCCAGGCTGTTGTCTGCCAGGAATTTGCTATCCTTGGTATCCTGTCCACTGCACCCACCCTGGATATTACTGGTCCCTCGATAGCTTCTGTGGACATGAGACGTCGCCGTCCGTACTCTATTAGAACCAAAAACCCGTCTGAATGGCAAACAGCTGATGATAAGCCAATCTGCTTCCGCTGTGGCCGCGCAGGACACATCGCTCGTTACTGCCGCAGCCAATGGCCATCTATGTCTTCTGGCTCGTACCCCACTTACAGTAACTCATTCCGTCCATCAAACCACCGTTATCCGACCCGCACTGAGTCTACAGCATTTACTGCCACTGAGGACTACGGCCACTCTGTCCCGTCGTCGCCACCGCCTCAAAGCCGCCCTTCTCGTTCAAATACGCGTCGCCACTCCCCCTCGCCATCATTTAACCGCCGCATGTCCCCGGAAAACTAGGCTGCGCAGCTTCTGGAGGTGAAGCTGCCCTGTCGACCTTACCCAAAAATCCTCTGTTCCCCTTACGTTTAAACCGGAACACCCTAGAAGTATATGTTGATGGCACACCTGTTGAAGCTTTGATAGATACAGGCGCTCACGTCTGTGTTATGAGTTCGCGTTTTCATCGTCGCATAAAGAAGGTCTTCACGCCCCCCTTGACCAGTGTCGTCCAAGCTGCAGATGGTGCAACAGTCCCTGTCGTCGGTATGTGCACAGCTCAATTTACCATAGCCGGTCATCAAGAGGTCATCCTTTTTACCGTGCTTGCAACATGTCCCCACGACCTCATACTAGGCCTCGACTTTCGTGCCGCCAATTCTGCTCCGATTGATTGCTCCGTTGGTGTGCTCCACCTTGAACTGCCACAAATCAGTGCCGCCCCGTACCAACCAACATGCCGATTACAATGCAGCGACTTTGTTCGCCTGCCCTCCAAAACTGTGACGTACGTCGATTTTCTGTGCTCACCAGCTGTGCCCGACGGTGACTATTACGCTACACCTCTCACCGACGTACTCCTTGCGCACTATGTTGCAGTGCCCTATACGGTGCTCAGCATCACAAATAACAAAACTTGTCTACCTCTTGTCAATTTTGGCTACATGAATCATGTGCTTCCACAAGGCATTTCTGTGGCCCACCTGTGTCCGTTGCTCGATTCACAAATTGAAGTGCTTGCCTTAGACACACTTGTTTCACCGCAGCGCACATCACTCGCAACACATTCGGGCAGCCGTCAAATTGTAGACATGATCACCACTGATCTTCCGTCTTCGCAAGTTGAAGCCCTACAACATCTTCTCGAGGCCTACCATAATATTTTCGATTTTGGTGACCGACCTCTTGGGCAGATGTCCTTTGTCCAGCATCGCATACATACAGGTGATGCCAACCCTGTTCACCGCCGTCCCTACAGAGTGTCTGCTTTTGAGCGGAGCATAATTCAGAAGGAGGTGAACAAGATGCTAGCGAAGGACATTATTGAACCATCCTCCAGTCCCTGGGCATCCCCGGTGGTATTAGTTAAAAAAGAAGGATGGATCGTGGCGATCTTGTGTGGATTATCGCCACCTTAACAACATCACCAAGAAAGACGCATACCCTCTGCCCCACATTGACGACGCCCTTGATTGTCTCCATGGTGCCGCCTACTTTTCTTCCATCGATCTTCGTTCTGGTTATTGGCAGATTGCCGTGGACCCCATGGACCGAGAGAAGACGGCTTTTGTAACACCCGATGGCCTCTACCAATTCAAAGTCATGCCTTTCGGCTTATGTAATGCCCCCGCCACCTTTGAACGAATGATGGACTCCCTGCTCCATGGATTCAAGTGGTCTACGTGTCTTTGTTATCTGGATGACGTGATTGTGTTTGCTCCCACTTTTGAAGCGCACCTTGAGAGACTGTCGAAAATTCTTGATGTATTCCGTCTCGCTGGCCTTCAGCTGAATTCATCCAAGTACCGGTTCGGTAGCCGTCGCATTACAATACTTGGACATATTGTTGACGCTTACGGCGTACAGCCTGACCCAGAAAAAGTTCGAGCTGTGAACGACTTTCCTGTGCCAAAAACCGCCAAAGATGTCTGCAGCTTTGTGAGGCTTTGCTCCTATTTTCGGCGGTTCATCAAGAACTTCGTGGAAATCGCTCGGCCCCTAACAGATTTACTCAAACCAGATGAGACGTTTACCTGAGGTCCCTCACAAGCAGCAGCATTTTCCGACCTGACCACTTTGCTCACTTCTTCTCCTGTGTTGGCTCACTTCGACTCTACGGCACCGACCGAAGTCCGCACCGATGCCAGCGGTTACGGAATAGGCGCTGTGTTGGCTCAGCGACAACGTGGGCAGAATCGCGTGATAGCTTATGCCAGCAGGCTGCTGTCCCCCTCGGAGCGCAATTATTCCATCACAGAGCACGAATGCTTAGCGCTGGTGTGGGCAGTCGCGAAATTTCGCCCTTACTTATACGGCCGACCATTTATAGTTCTCAACGACCACCACGCTCTCTGCTGGCTCGCCTCCCTCAAAGATCTCACAGGTCGTCTTGTCCGCTGGGCACTCCGCCTCCAGGAGTATTCTTACTCCGTAGTGTATAAATCAGGAAAACTGCACAAAGATGTGGATTGTCTGTCACGCTACCCTGTGGCCGACTGCGATCCTACGAGCACTGATTCTGTGGGCTGCGTTCTTTCCATCTCCCAGCTGCTTCATCTCAGAGACGAGCAGCGTCGCGATCCGGATATCAGCCCCCTAATACAATAGCTCGAATCTTCACCGCAACACGCTTCTGTTCGCATGTTTACCTTAAAGGACCGCACCTTATATCAGCGTAATTTATCGCCCAATGATCACGAGCTACTTCTGGTCATACCAAAGCACCTGTGTTCCACAGTCCTACGTGAGCTCCATGATGCGCCAACCGTGGGTCACCTTGGTGTCTCTCGCACATATGACCATGTTTGCCGCCGCTTCTACTGGCCTTGCCTTGCACGCTCTGAACGTCCCTATGACAATGCTTGTGAAATTTGCCAGCGTCGGTAAAAAGCCTCGGGACTCTCTTCCGGATATATTCAGCACATCAACATCCCATCGGAGCCATTCTTCCGTGTTGGTTTGGACCTTCTCGGTCCTTTCCCAACAAATGCCTCCGGAAACAAGTGGGTCCCGGTGGCTACGGATGCAGTTACGTAGCCCGTTATGGAGTTACGCGAGCCATGCCAACAAGCTGCGCTACAGACGTTGCTGATTTTCTACTACGCGATCTCATTTTAGTGCATGGAGCCTCTCGTCAACTGCTGACAGACCGAGGCCATACGTTCCTTTCGAAAGTGGTTGACGATATCCTGCATTCCTGCTCTACCCAACATAAGCTCACGACATCGTACTATCCCCAGACAAACGGGCTTACAGAACGTTTAAACCGCACCCTGACAGACATGCTATCAAAACACGTCTCGGCCGACTATCGTGATTGGGACCTTGCACTACCTTACGTGAGGTTCGCATACAATTCCTCCCGGCATGACACTGCTGGGTACTCGTCATTTTACCTTCTGTATGGACGCGAACCAACATTGCCATTGGATACCTTCCTGCCAGCCGCTGCACAGTCTACTTCTGAATATGCACGCGACGCTATTACCCGAGCTGACCACGCTCATCAGCTTGCCCGCAGCAGATTAATGGCTTCCCAAGACTCGCAGAAGCATCGTTGCGACGAGCGAAATCGCTCTTCCCTCGTGTTCCAACAGGTTCCAACAGGTTTCCTCGTTTTTCTTTGGTCCCGTACGCGACATGCAGGCCTTTCAGAAAAACTTCTCTCTCGTTTCACGGGCCCATACCACGTGCTTAGACGAGTGAAATTGTCCCTGATAATCGATAATGATAATGTCCTGATAATGATATGAAATGTCCCTGATAATGATATGCAATTGTCCCTGATAATCCATCAACCTCTTCCGCTCTGCTGTCAAGAAATATCGTCCACGTATCAAGGCTCAAGCCTTACCACACTGCTCCTGCTGTGGCCCCGTAAACTCGCCGGGTCGGTGCTTTTGCCGCCAGGGGTCTTGTTACGTTATTTCGGCTGACTGAAAGAGGGCATAGTGGGGCATACCCAAGAAAGGTGCCTCAGAGTGAGAAAGAAGAAGTGGACGTTGTCGGTGAGCTGCGTTGTGGCTGCGGACTGACAACTGTCATTTTCCACGTAACAATATTCACAAAAAACATTGCTTTTCACAGCAACTGCCATGCTGCTACGTGGTGGCACTGTCATGCCTTCATCCACAATACGAAGTGGTGAAACGATTGGCTGCTTGGCATGACACATGGCAACAACATTCTCTGTACAGAAAGAAACTTGAGATTTCTACAAGTCTATGACGGCACTGTTTGCTTGCAGGAAGTCTATGCCCAGAATTGTCTCAAGGGAGCACGTCCTGACTCGCCCTTCACGATGATGGCCTGAGGTTCGCCAAGCGAGGCAGTCCATGGAGATCAAGTACCTACATCTTGAAGGTGCAGCCACGTGATTGCAGGCATCGTCTGGAGGCTTGCGAGACGGCAGTCCTCAGGTCTACTTCGGCTTCGTCCTGACTCGCCCTTCACAATGATGGCCTGAGGTTCGCAAAGTAATGCAGTCCGTGGAGGTTGAGTACGTACGTCTTGAAGGTGCAGCCACGTGATCGCAGGCATCGTCTGGAGGCCCGCGAGACAGAAGTCCTCACTCTACTTCGGCTTTGTCTTGACTCGCCCTTCACGATGATAGCCTGAGGTTCGCAAAGCAAGCCCGTCCATGGAGGTTGAGTACGCACATCTTGAAGGCGCTAAGTTTTCTTTGTAGATGGGCGCCACAAGAGTGGGAGAGCATGGAGGATGTTGCAAATTGTGTAGAAGACGAGGAGCGACGTAGTCATCACTGGGAAAATAGATCACTGTTAGCAATAAACAAGCGGTCGACGGGTGGGTTTCGCCATGAAGACGGCGGTTTGTCTTTTTCTCTACAACATCCGGTACGAATATCCGCTCGTTTCGTCTTCAACTTCTGCTTTGCTCACATAACATGTGACGTGGCTATTTTATAGCAAAAGCTGTTATGAGATGACAACTCAGGTCACGCGCAGCGCCGTAGCTGTCTGCCGCCGTCACTGGAGTCCGTAACCATTATCGCATGAAATAAAAAAATCTAGTACCAAGGACACAGTAAGGCTCGAACCCGGGTCCCCTGCATGTTAGCCCCGTATTCTCTCACTGAGCCATGCTGGTGATTGGAACTTGTTTGCAAACTTGCAGGCAGGCTTGATGTCGGGAAAGCAATCCCGTTATTATGAGCAATAAAGCATTTTAGAACATCAGGACAACTAGGCATCACAGAATGCGAATAGCGTAATGAGTGGGTCGTCCAATGCTTCAACCTAGAATAAAGACTTGTTCTTGAACACCTATTAACTGTGGCGCATACCCACTTCAGGCATAATTCCTCATCGTCGTCAGCTACTCAGTGAACAATTACCACAAAATTCCTGGAAAGTGTTTAGCGGATACCACGCTTCTCAGAATAATGACGAAGGATAGCATAGCGAATGCTGGCGTACTACCTAGAAATTATTATTATTAATGCCGTAGCGAGTACCCAGCAAGTGTGCTTGCAGCAATTGCCAATGAGTGTTTAAAAAAAGGCTCTAAAAAGCCACTGTTGTAGCTTTTGTTGTGACTGTGCTGTGCTTTTCATGCAGGCCTTGCTTTTGTTCCCCTTTGGTTGCGCCGGGTAGGGTGAACAAGATTTATTATCTAGTTAGCGCTTGCTTCGTCCTCTTCAACTTTAGCTTCGCTTACACAACGCGTGATGTGACTTTTTTTCCCTTTCCTTGACTTTTTCAAGCTTCTCGTTGCGCTGGGTAGAGCGTAAAGGTATTATCCAGTACGCACTCGCTTCCTCTACTTCAATTTTATTTTTGCTTACACAGCACGTAACCTGGCTCTTTTCTTTCATTTTTTTTAGCGTTTAAGGTTCTCTTTGCTCAAGGTAGTGCGAGCCAGAATTATCATCTGGTACGTGCTCGCTTCGCCCTCTCACACTGCAGATTCGATTAGAAAACACATGGCGTGGTTATTTTTTTCTTCTCTTTCCTTGAGCTTCTAAGCTTTTCATTGCGCGGGCTAGTGCGAGCAGGAATAGGTACAGGAACGAAATTTCTATGGTACCAGAGCCAAATTTACGTAGGCGGAGCTTTTGCACGTCTGTGACTACAGCAAGTGGTGTGTTTGAGCGGGATTTCGGTTTGGGTTTGGCAATGTGCAACCAAAATTCGCGTTTGCATACAAATATCTGAGCTTTGTAATGTACAGTATAATGATATATATGTTATATACAGTCCTAGCTAGAAACTACGAGAAGTGCTGTTATACTTGTGATTGAAGTAGTGAAGGTAAAAATATCATGGATAATTGCTGAACTGCTCTCCTAGTCATATTACATAGCACCAATTTTCCATCGGTTGAAGTCCAGGTAGAGAGTGAGCACCGAAGATAATTAGTTAGACTTCAGTTTTCTTCGAAAAAAATATAATATTATGTATTGTAAAAGAACAGGGAGAGAGAACAACACTTTATTATTGCATAAGGCGTGGCATTGCAGATGGTTGAGCCCCTATTTTCAAGGCCCTGCTGACCTTGCCAATGCTGACATCATCTCTGCTTGTTCCAGCTAAGGCTGATCCACGAAGGCCGACCTGCTTGGACTGCCATGCCACCCATTTCTCATTTGCATTGTTGATGTTGTGGCGTTCTTCCGTGCTTAGTGCACGCTCCAACGTGATGTGAAACAAAGAGAAAACTCCTTATTAGAAAAATAGATTTTTCTGCACCGGGGACATATATCTCTGTATGCTGTGGGGTACGTAGAATACATGTAGCTTGTTTAAGTTGGTGTTAGCACGGACTGCTGGGCGAGTTGGTAATTCATCTTAACTGAGTTGCATAAAAAATTCAAGGACAAAAGATGTCTTACTTTTGTACTTCAATTTTTTCGTGCTACTCAGTTAAGCTGGTGTGTTGGTCTAGAGTCTGCTTAACGTTAGACATATTCTATTGATGTGAGAATGCAAGAATCGGCAGAACTAAAGCCATTTGTTTTCTTTTTGGTAGAGAAAATGGCACGGCAATTGGAAATCGTACGCACATGACACAAAGCTTTTTCTCAGTTTCGGCGCATATACAAGGTCAGCATCGTCGTTTTCCTACTTTTGGAGACGCCATTACTGTGTTAAAACACTCTCGTTACTTTTTTCGTCAGGGGATACATAGGCATTGACTGGCTGCATGAGCCTTGACCAAACTGTGGGAATAGAGCGTCTAACGTTTATACTTTCGAGCGGGTGAAAAGCACTCGTAACCAGAAATGGTCGAAATTTCCAGTAAAAATCAGGCTGTCATACCCCACAATATACGTAAAAGTGTGTGTTTCCCAAGCGATGCTTTACACTGGTAATTTTATCGATGTAAATCACTCTTGTCAAAAGCACCGAGAGCAGCTACTGCCGCAGACGCTCTTAACGCTTCACAACGAGGGCGATTTACGACAATAAAATTACCGATGTAAAGCTTCGCCGCAACAAAAGTAGACAATCGAAATACCCACCACATATGTAATACAATTTGTAAAATAGGCCAGGTCTTTTACAAACAGTTTGCAGTAGCAGTATTGCTTCTAAGCAGCTAGTCTTCTAAAGGTCGCTGGCGTCACCTTTGAGGTTGCTGTCGCGATCCACTTGTGCTGATTGTATCATGCGAAAAACCGGCACTTGTTTGCAGGAAACAAGATATTTAACCAACTGCCTTCGTTTCTTTCTGTTTGATAATCTTCTATGACGAACACGCGTTCATAATTATGGACAAACTTAGACATGCGATTTCTGCAATAGAGCGACACCATCCTTGCTTACAAGAGCAGGATAACGTGAAATCGGCACCACAAAACTAGAAATAGCAAAAATGAAATTCGTTAATGGGATAAACTTTCTTACAAAGAAATTCAGGCTAAGTGTCTTCAGGCTAAGTGTCTTCAGGCTAAGTGTCTACAAATGTTAGCATTTGCGGACTACTGCAGAAGTGTGATAAAGAAGAAAGTTGTTATTTTTTTTACACAGAATGTTGTAGCGAGGTATGAACTAGAAGATGCCTATATCGCAGTGAGGCGTCTATATAGGCTGCTGGTGGCATACTCTCGCATGCAAACGCAATCTTTTCTTCAAATGTTAAGGCATGCATCTCTGGTGCCAACTTAACATGAAAAGCGGCATCTCTAGAACTTTCAACTACGAGAAAGTGCTCGTCCATGCCACTCCCGCTTACAAAAAGTTTTACATTCAAAGATGGCATCTGTGCTTTTGGTTGCTAAAACAATCAGTGCAAGAAAAACATTTGGCTCAGCACTATCTCTGAAAAGATCACAACATGACGTGGTAATCGTGCCAGTGCTGTGTTTTCAGACTGCACAGATCGCCATTGACAATAAAAAATGCTGAGCTCCGCCGCCAGTGGATAATTGCAATCAAGAGTGAAGACTACGAGCCCAGTAAAGGTGTAATAGTTATTACTGCATTCATTCTAGTGTGACGTCATCTATTTCACTTTATAGCAGTGATTTGCATGCAGTATGCCTGTAGAAAGCGACACCAAGTCATTGCCGTATTGTTTTGCGCGCCGCATGCCAATAATAAAATATGTTACGATTCAAACCTGCATGCACCCATTGCGCACATTTAGAACAACTGCAACTATCGCGAAACAAAAGAATGTGAGCAGCAGAAAGCGTGGCTTTTGACTCAGTCGAACTGCGAAGTGGCTCACTAGGCGGATCTGTGCTTTCAGTCAGCGTCACTGTAGCACTACAAAATCTTGTTTTGAGTGGCACATTTGCACCGCATGTGTGTCTGAATGCCACAGATGACTAGCGAATGACAAAAAACCGTAGCGGGATTCTAGCGCTACAGTGAAGCCAGTTTACAGCACGAGTCTTGCCTTGCCATGGCCAGTTGGCAAGCCGCCGTTTGAGTCAAATTTCGCAGTTTGCGTTTTTTCCATCGCCATAGGACGTGTCTGATGAAGTTGCTTCCGCGATCTGCAATGCACGTGCTGTAGACATTCCGGCCTGTCGAAGATCTCGACGGTTCACACGAAAACAGAACAAAGAAAGGCAAAGTGCGAATTATACTTACAGCCGGCCTTGAAGTGGCAAGTTTTATGTTTTATTTGTGGAGCGTCTGCTTGTCTGGCGATTCAGGGTGTTGCTTAGCTGCCCTTGCATCAGATGATGTGCGACGCGCATTCTAAATAAGGCAGCATGAAGAGGAGGAAGACACCACCGCTGTCCTGCAGGGTTCGACCAGCGGAGCGGGGCGTTAGTGCCCAACAAATTGTCTTAGGACACTATGAATAGTCTTGTTTTCTATTCACATATTTGTGACGTTTTGTGGATGCGTATTCTGCATTTGCAGTACTTTTGAGTGAAACACACCCATGAATCTGCAAGTCAAAGATATTTTCCTGCAATGCTGTTTCACTTTGCACTCCTCCGGTAAGAACGTTAATACACAGCCTTACCGTCGCCATGCTGTCTGAATGATGAGTGCCGCACCTCCCACATTTTCAACGATGTCCAGACAACGAGATCCTGCAAAATTATATATTTCAGCATTTCAGCGTTTATAAACCGGCCGTCACCCAACATGAGATGAGCGCACTGTGACAGCTTGGATCCACATAGTGCAGGTAATATGCAGTAATATATGTTTTTATAGATAGCATGAGTAGCTTTATAATGTGGTAGCAGGGCTGGGTGGTATAGAAAATGCATGTGTCTTATATACTTCTGAGGTATCTTGTATCCGTATCACGACATATCCCGCAAGATGACTATCTGTATCTGTATTGCAACTCTCTGTATCTGTATCATTTTCTATTGCTAAATACCTGGTTCCTGAGGGTCTAACAAAAATTATGTTTTAATTGTCCCAAACGTATACTCGTTTCCAGTTGCGTAGAAAAACTGGTCTGTTACAGATTAGGCAGTCAGATCACCATGACATATAAAAACTACGCTCCTCTAGGAATATTCTTACAGGAGGTGTCACGGTGTGTAATTTAAAAAAAAGAGCGAGCGTTTTTTTATTTGTAGCTGCCTGCATTTTTTTTACCCCATTTAGGTATATTCTGACCCTTGCGTGCTGTATATAGCACCCTGTACAGTGAGATGGGGAGCACAGTGTCACATAAATATTCATACAGTTTTTTCTTTCCAACAAACCACAGGTAGTCAGTCGAAAAATGGACACATAGAAACTGCACGCTGGCCACAACTTTATGTAGCCTTACACAACCCCTGTCACTGAGATACAGGGGTGCTTGTGCTTAGAACTTCGTCGCAAACTGGCCCTAGGCAGGCTTATTGTCTGGAAAGAATCGCATTATTGTGTGTGATAAAGCGCTTTTGAACAGCAAAGGCAAAGCGAGGTGCCACACAATGCGAATTGCGTACTGCAATTCCTCATTACAATAGCGCTAGGCATAATTATTCATTGTCGTCAGCCACAGCATCAACGCATTGCAAAATACTCCTTGAAAGTGTGTAGTGGCTACCATGCTTCTCCGAAGAATGATGAATGATGGCATAATGAATGCCTGCCTACTACACAAACATTATAACGATTTATGGTGTAGTGAGTACGTGGCATATGTGCTTGTGGCAGTTACCCACATGATATTTAAAAAAGGTCCTAACAGGTTGCTCTTCCAGCTTTCGTTGTGACTGTGCTGCGCTTTCCATGCAGGCCTGGCGTTTTCTTTTTTTTTTTCATCTTGAGTGATTGGGTCCAAGCCAGAAAAAAGCTTATCACCGGGCGGCGTAAGCTGTGCCACCAATATATAGTAAACTTGTGACTACATGTCTCTGATGGTTCTATTAAAATTACGTAGAAATGCTGCCATGGTGGCTGTAGTTCGATGGAAGGAAAATGCTAGAGGCATGTGTACTTTGATTTCATTGCAGGTACGAACCCCTCACAGTTAAAATTTCCGGAGCCTCTGTTTTTACACCTTTCATAACCAAGGTGACTGCCGTTTTCTTCATGGTCACCACCTCTTGACAATACAATAGATCAGAGGCCTTTCTTTTGAGCTCATGTTCTCTCATTGAAAAAAAAAAAAAAGATTTTACCTCAGATATTTCACACCAGCAGATAAGAAAAGTATCAAAAGGAATTGCAGTTTTGTGTGCTCTACGTAGGCCTACATACACATTGTGCCACAAAGAATTCACTGCACCATTGTTTCTACTGTACGCCGATTATTTGGTTTTACGAAACGCTTTTTTATGGACAAGGGAACACTGCACTGTGCACAAGGGTATCCACACAATCGTGCAAAGGCTTTTTATTGAAGCTCATGTGGTTAAGTGGCGACCCTCTAGCTGGTCGGCATGCTTAGCAGCGACTCCATCAATTACAGAAATTACAAACAAGAACTGCTGTGAGTAAATTGTGTAAGAGCTGTCCTGTTAAGCAGTTGAAACAAACGGCAATAACGGCAAATGCCAATAACGGCAATAAGGGCAAGGAAGCATTAGCTATTCAGCTAGTATTCTTGGGCACAAGTTTCTGTGGCAATGTTAAGAAGGCTACAGAACCAAAGCGGCGAGTGCCATCGCTGAAGAATATAGTCCCACAAATGCATCATCTTCTGCACGCGAAAATGACAAAAAAACATTATACTTCATTTTCTACACGATGCTGTTTCTAAAGAGATGCTGAACGAACCAACAAGATATAATTATTTGTTTTGCTTTATAAAGTGTAATTTCGCGATTTGAACGTCTTAAAATGTCGCAACGTTTAAGTGCACCTCATAGTCAAATTGGCATCTTCACCTTTAGATGAGAGCGAGTCGCTGTCCAGCTATTCCGACGACACGCCGAAGAAGCTTGTGTCGATTTTCACTCACAAATGGCTATGCGAGCAGATGTAGCAAGCTTTATGCGGTGCGATTATTCGAACACGGTCGTCATTCAAAAAGCGAGCCTAGCTAGATTGCTTCTCAGAAGAGTACATGTGCAGTATTCTTCTTCACATGTACTCTTCTGCGAAGTAGTCTCTTCTGCGAAGTAGAGTTTTAAAATTAGATTTCGGTTATCGTAAAACGTATTTCACATGTGACACGACGATCAAGCAAGCTTGAGTGAATTAGCAGTTTAACAGGTAAACATGCCAGCCTGCAGTGAGTCGGGCAGTCAAAGTGACTAGGCCTCCGAGAAAAACCCAATCGGTGGCACTTCTTCAAAACTCCAAATGACCCTGCAGTTCTCAAGACGTGAACAGTTGCTATTCCAGGAAAAGCCTTCCAGGTGTGACAGTCAAGATTTACATCCACAATCTACACTTCGAATCAGAGAACCTAATCAATTGCTACGAGGACATCGTAGGCAGAAACGTTGTGAAGCTTCCAAGTGGTAGGCGGACACTTAAGCTCAGTAATTTTCCTAGAATTTTCTGCACATTTGTCTAAACAGCAGCATTAGAATGCAAAAGCAAACCCCCAAAACTTTGAAAGACTGCGAATTTCGAGGGTCGTGTGTCGGCAAGTGATGGCGATGTGCCTGACATTAACCTGGAGAGCAGCAATGCTGACAAAGCGTTAAGAGAGATTGAGGTAGCCCAGCTCCTTGCAGAGCACGCTGCAATGCTGACAGCGCAACAGCGGCATGGTGAACGGTACAAGGGAGCAGACGACGCTGATCTCTACAAGCCATAACTACTGTCCGTAGTGCGTAGTGTGGCAGATGTCACGAGGACGTCTTTGTCATCTATAACAACTAAACACATGGCTGGATTCTTTGGGTAGCATGCTGCATCAGTATAGACCGCTCGTAAATATGCGATACCATCACCAATGACGTGTGTCATAGCTTGAACTAGGGCACGTCGATGACCCGGGCAGCGGTGGGGATTCATGTTGCATGAAATCTGAGCCACTTTGATGAGAGCATGAAGAGTAGAGGCAAGTTTATGTTGCGGTACTTGTGTGGATTTCGCAGGAATGGGGTAACCAATACGAGATAGAACAGTGCAGCCCTGAAGAGTCTGCCTGAGCCGTTAGAGCTGACTATTGCACTGGGCCTTGAGCAGTTCTGTTATGGTGTTGTGGACACCGAGTTTAAGGAGGCATTTTCGTAGATGCGTGTAGAGGCAGGCCAAGAGCTGCCTTCACAGCTGTTCGTAGAAAGATGTCAATCTTTTTTGGTTTGAGCTGATGTGAGATTATGATATGAAAGGTGATAGGTGAGCTGACTAACTATGAGCGCTTGTACTAAGCGGAGTATATTTTTCTCGCAGAGACCTCTCCTGTGATTCGTGATGCCATGGATCATGTGTATAATATGAGTTATCTGTTGAATCAGAAGGTTTGTAGTATGTGAGGCTTTGCCATCAGAGTGAAAGTAGAAGCCTAAAATATGAAGTCGAGCTACCTGAGAGATAGGACGGCCTTCAAGGCACAGTTAAATGTCAGGGCAATCATCGGTTTTGAGGCGCCGCTTGTACATCTGTAATAACTCTGACTTCTCCACTGAAGACGTAAGGCTGCTGGCTGCAGTGTAGTCTTGTACAATGAATGCAGCTTCCTGGAAAGCGTCCTGAATCATTGCGTCTGATCCTTTGGTTGCCCGAATTGTAATATCATCTGCATAGATGGCATCCTGGTTGGGAATCTATTGAAATAGCTTCTTGGAAAGGCATGAAAAAATATGCCGGTAAACCGGAGAGCTCTCCGACTAGACAGTGTCACCGCAACAGAAACTACTAAATTAAGGTGAGTTTTTTCGGGACGTACATCTGCGGCGGCATCTGCAGTGAAATATTTTTTATTACGTTTATTTTTTAGATCAGTATATAGCAGCACCTTATATGATGCGGCTGCCTCATTTAAAGACATTGGGGAGATGCTGACTTGCGCTGAACTTCCCTACCTCTAATAATAAAGAGAACAAGAAAAAAAAGCGAACAAAAGCGCAGCCGCGATTTTTTCGGCGAAGAAACGCATTCTGCCTCAGCCGCTGGACTGCAAAGCTCCTCCGTTTGCCCCTCTAGGATATTGGTTCTTGTTCACTATAATTGGAAGTATTTCACTTCATATCACTATCTTTGCTTGTTACAACAGCTTAAACTGTAAAAAAAATATCTCTACAGAACTAGACGCTGTGGTGCTGCGAGCGCACGTGACCTCCATGCAGCTTGTGTTTCTGTACGTGCTGCTAAAAGGCATTACAGCAAAAGGCATTACGCAACGCTGCATGCCATCATGTCCGCAGGACCCCGAGCACTTGTGTATCAAGGGATAAAACTCTCTATTAGCTGAACCGAACGACATTTCAGTGTAGCGCTAGGATTACTCACAATATATAATTGGGTCGAATATTTACTTGAACTCTGTCAATAGCGTTCAGTTCCGGTAAGAAAGATGGAAAGTGTGTCGCTTAACCATGGTACTGCCTGCTAAGAGTTTCAATAAATATTTATCCGTAGAGGCAAACAACATACGCATTGCACATCCACAGGACACTTTTTGACCTCACACAAATTGACAAAAATTGTACGCTGCAAGAACCAGTGCTACATAGGTGACACGGTGGCATTGTTTCAACAGCTGAAAGTCATTTAGCTCTAGTGGTAAGTTGAACATTGCAGAAAAAGCTTGATTGCAAGAGCAGCTGACCTACGGAACACAATTGTTCTCCGGAATGCAGACCAAGCAGCGGCTCGCCCAGCAAGCAGCTCGTTATGTCATGGTTAGTGAGCGAGCCAGTTTTGCCCGACTCTCAGGCCACTTGCTCATTTATAAAAATATGCGATTAAAAACTAACAACACGAGATAATGCGCTAAAAGTACGCCAGATTCTTTGTGAACGTACAAAGACCAACCCACACAACAGAGATTATGATAGAAAATTAGGTGTCATGACCCCTTTAAGCGCTGCAGAGCGAGAAGCTGACGATCGGGGAAAAGTCAGGTCAGACAGGAAAGATGCTGAACTTGCAGGTTGCAACTCAGTTAAATAGAATTGATATTTAACCAAGTGACAACGACCACGCATGTGCCGGAACCAATGTGCTTCTAGAAAAATGAGCTGAACAAAAGGGAAAAAAAATCCAAGGAACAATAACATTCTATGTTAATATTTGTTACGTCTAGGCTGTGGAAGTTTCATTTCTTTTGGTGATAGGGTGCTTAGAGTGAGACATATTTCGTGTTGCAAAACAATTACAACTAACAGAATGGGTTACAAAGATAGCACCCAAGTCTATTAACTCGCCCAAGTAATACCTCTGTCACATGGCCACCACCGAACTTCATTTTCCTCGGTTCAGCATTCAACTCCCAAATGGAGCTTTTTGAGAATAGAGATGCGGTGGTACTACACGGCTCAGTGCAAGCTTTCGATGGCAGCTGCATGGGGCCAAGACAGCATTGCAGGGCATGCAAAAACATCCCATTTTTCATATATGTAGCCACCTTTGAATCATCGTAGACATGTTTTGTTTTGTGTGTGACATATATTCTAGTAAAAATAAAGTGGCACGTATGCGATATGTTATTGCAAAACTTGTGTTCTCCTAGCAAAAATGCCAATAGAGAAATGTATCGGTCCTATAGAGAAATCTTATTGGTTTTATAAGAGCTGTATTCATACTTCATTAGAATTATTAGAAATCTATTGGCACTAATAAAACCCAATTGACCGCGC
This sequence comes from Rhipicephalus annulatus, assembly GCA_013436015.1. Lineage (NCBI taxonomy): Eukaryota > Metazoa > Arthropoda > Arachnida > Ixodida > Ixodidae > Rhipicephalus > Rhipicephalus annulatus. The sequence continues at coordinate 337,819 of WOVY01001459.1, read as the reverse complement.
CTATTTGTCACCGATAAGACCAATAATGTGCCTATATGTTGTAGTGATTTGTCACCTATTGAGCCAATAGACACGTATTGGTGCCATTAGAGATCAATAGGAGTCAGCTATTTGTCCCTTATTGGACCAGTAAGTATGTATTGGTACCTATAGGTGACAGCTATTGTTGCGTATTGGTGCCCATAGGCTGTAAATGGTGAGACGCATTTGTCACCTATGGAACCAATAAATAGCAGCTATTTGTCATTTATAAAACTAGCTGGTGTAAATTTCTACTAGAATCAAGTAATCTTTAGGTTATATGTGTGGTATTAAGAGGACATTCATATATGTATTTCACTTATTGGCAAATTAAATCAAAAGGGAGTTTTTGATTTGTTCAATGTATGAGCAAAGTGGCAGATATATGTGTATTCCAAAATATCGCACCCATATTTTTTATAAATATCACCAAAATAATTTGACACACAGTCAATATTAGTAATTTCATTCTGCATTCAAGATTATGATTATAATGTTTGTAGGCTATATAAGCCCACAAAGTAAGTGTTCACAGAAGGGAAACTTATCATAGAGTTAAAAAAAAAGAACGTCACTGCACATGGTGTTTTAGCAGGGGGTCACGATGTTCACGCAGAGGCAACAGTGTACTGGTTTCCTTCAAAGTGTAAACGGGGTGGGGAAATCAACTATTAACAGAGTAATCGAAGTTGAAGTGTATGACAGAAATTGTCACGGCCTTCTTGAATGTGTACAACCATAATGTATACATCGTCCATTTCAGCCAATGGGCCAGTATGGTTCTAAAAAAAACACAAACAGTACGTCTCCCCGCTACACTGGTCACGTTACTTACATTTGTAGCTTTCGTAGTAATAAAAAGACAGGCCACTTATAGTGCATATCAATGAGATTAGCATGACCAAGCTAAGTGCATGGTGAAGACAAATGCGAACGATGCGGTTCATGTATCTTTCCGTAGCCCTTGTGTATGTACAAGGCGAGCTCGTTTGAGCGCTTGAAAAAAGTGGACATCTATGTTCACGTTCGCTGCCGCAGCCCACAAGTTCGTACCTGTTCACACAAACCCCGTGCGGTAAGAGAAATTGATGTCGCCAATGCGTGAGATAGTTACATAAAAATTATTACACAGAAAAACTAATACAGGAAAGGTATAACATTTGAAAAATGCCACAGTGCTATACAGGCTTAAAGCAATAAGAAAAAGACTATAATGTCACTAGAAGGCACTGTATGTCTTACATTTTATTTTTGCCACGAACACATTGCTATGCTTTTTTTAATCTTTTAATGTATTTGCAGTTCAGTATAATTGATGAGAAAAAATATTGCAATAAAAAGTGAGAAAAGAAACTTTTGTTTTTGTGGCATCAACACGACGCGAGTGCTCAAGCCAGCAAGCGTGCATGCAAGCTGACTAAAGTCAACCGCAGCCGCAGCTCTTGTCGGCCAAGTGTGTCAGGCGACGTGGTTGGGCTCGGTGTTTATATATATGTAAATGTATTTCAAAGTTAAACTGGCATATATGGAATCACAACGATGATGCTAGGTTAGTCATGAACGTCAAAGAAGTTACAGTGCTAAAAACAGCGTCTCGGACTTAAACAGCAATGAATGGTGCCGGTGCCGACACGATGCCCACCAAGGTGATTTTTTCCGAGCTCATAGCCTGGGGCTGTTAGGTGAGAGAACTGTTTTATATATTTGTTAGTCAGTTGAAGTTGCTTTTTTTGTGCTTCTAATATATTTATTTGCCAGCCATCAAAAATGCGTCCCCATTAAAAGTGTTTGGCCGCTTTGTTTGTTCAGTAGTTTTTCCACTCTACAGTACAACACTTTTGAACATTGTGTGGGCTGTTAGCATATACATACACTGGCATAAATGCACGTTATTGGCTAGCGCATTGTTTTTGTGATGATTCAAAAAGACTAAAATATGTAACGTCTCCGTTCAATCATAATAGTAAACTTCGGGGATAGAAAAGAAGCTAAGCTTATTGCCAACAAAAATACTGTGTGGCTCTCCCATCATTAATTTGCATTCGTACTCACTGAACCTCATTCTGTAGGATACATGGTTGCAATGGAGAAGCGCTTATTCAGTGAAGCTTTTTGTGTGACTCCCAAAGCTCAGGCGCTGGGATTGGTTTGGTGTTAGTGCCATTTCGCCTTGCCCACAAGTGTCCAAGGTCCACCTAAGTGACTGAGGTTTTGTTTCTGGAACACAAGCATAATCAAATCCGCTGCACAGAAGTGACAAAATATTCGCTCCTACTGTGTGAAGCTCTTACCTACTGCGAGCTCACCGGGACTTCCCTCATGCTGGTTCTGCATTTCATTTAATGCGTCACTCTTTTGAGTAGCACTTATAAAATCTTTTCTTCCTTCTTCCTGGTATTTTATATGTTTTTATTTTCAGACACTACCCAGAGAAGTGGTGCAGTGGCACACATTCGACAAGGAAGAACAGCAAGCTTGGAAAGCTTGTTTCGGGGAAGATTGCCCATTTGATGAATATATCTTCTATTATACATAAATATAATACAGGCCTCACTTGGAATGGATCTGTTTTGTTTTATAGTTCTATTCAATACTTCGAGCTTGTTCTGTGTTGTGTATAAAAACATCATAAAAAGCACCGAGACGGTTCTTCAGCATCCGGGGGTTATGTTATAAACAATGTCACACTAAAGCAGTAAGAGAAGCATCGAGAAAGATGATGGTATTTTAGTGTATGGGGCGTGCCCCACTCCTGCCTAAGGCCTCCATATGAGGCCGGCAGTATGTAATTGTGAAGAGGTTTATTAGCCCTTAAAGACAGCGACGAGACAGCGTGATGAACCGTCCAGCGATCGGCACAGCAACGAATTGAAGCACGAGCCGAGAGAGCCGGGCGTTGGCGATGCTGCTCGCTGCAGGCACATCTTCTTCTTCACAATCGCCCCCGCTGAAAAAGGAGCCATCCTGGTGACTTAAGAAGTTTCAGGCAAAGGCTCATGGTACGGTTTCAGTCGGGAAACATGAACGATGTCACGTGCACGCCGGCGCATGTCGTCCGATCGGGAAACTGGTTCAATTAGGAAATCAACCGGAGAGGTTTTCTCCAAAACGGTGTAAGGCCCCTCGTACCGGGGGACAAGTTTCGAGGAGAGTCCCGGTGTTTGGTATGGGATGGCAAGCCACACAAGAGACCCTGGGGCGTAGCTGGGATCCGGAAGAGAGGTGCTACGGGTTTCTTTCTGGCGTTGTTGCTCTTCCGAGGTGAACGCACGAGCGAGCTGGCGGCACTCTTCGGCTTGTCTAGCAGCATCGGAGATAGGTGGACACTCGGAAGCATCAGGACGGTAAGGAAGTAAGGTATCAATTGTATGGGAAGGCTCACGTCCGTAAAGAAGAAAGAAAGGTGAGAATCCCGTGGTGGTTTGTATTGCGGTGTTATATGCAAACGTGACGTATGGGAGAACACGGTCCCAGTTGCTATGATCAGATGCCACGTACATTGAGAGCATATCACCTAGAGTGCGGTTGAACCGTTCGGTTAGTCCGTTAGTCTGCGGGTGGTATGCTGTCGTTTTCCGATGAATGACGTGGCATTCCGAAAGCAGAGTTTCGACGACCTCGGAAAGGAAAGCGCGGCCTCTGTCACTAAGGAGCTCTCGAGGTGCACCATGTCGAAGGATAAAGCGTTGCAAAATGAAAGAGGCAACATCCTGAGCTGTAGCGCTCGGCAAAGCGGCTGTTTCGGCGTAGCGTGTCAGGTGGTCAACCGCCACTATAATCCACCGATTACCATCTGGTGTCAATGGAAGAGGACCGTAGAGGTCAACGCCGACACGATCAAATGGCTTGGCAGGGCATGGAAGTGGCTGCAATGCGCCAGTCGCACGTGGCAGTGTTGATTTACGTCGCTGGCAGTCAGGACAGCACTGCACGAATTTACATACAAAATTGTAACTGCCGCGCCAGTTATAGCGATGGCGAAGGCGTTCATATGTTTTGAACACTCCGGCGTGGCCACATTGTGGATCGTCGTGAAGGGAGGCGCATACTTGCGATCGAAAAGTGCGTGGAATGACCAGCAACCACCGGCGGCCATCGGGAGCGTAGTTGCGTCGATGAAGAAGTTGATTGGGGATGGCGAAATGGAAAGCTTGACGTCGGAGGGATCGAGATACTGGAAGGTTGGGCGTGCCAGATAAATATTCGATAAGAGAGGCGATCCACGGGTCACGACGTTGCTCGGTGGATATCAAGTCGAGATTTAGCGATGACAAGGTCTGGAGGCAAGTGTTTCCGCACGTCTGATCTGGTGGTAAAGGTGAGCGGGACAGGGCATCAGCTTCAGAGTGTTTGTGTCCGCAGCGGTATACGACGCGAATGTCGTACTCCTGGATGCGGAGTGCCCACGCAAGGCGGCCAGAAGGGTCTTTCAACGTGGAGAGCCAGCAAAGCGCGTGGTGATCAGTTACTAGATCGAACGGGCGGCCGTATAAGTACAGCCGGAACTTTCCAAGCTCCCACACCAGAGCCAAACACTCTTTTTCTGTCACGCTGTAATTAGTTTCGGCTTTCGTCAGAGTGCGGCTAGCGTAGGCTACAACGTATTCTGAATAGCCGGGCTTTCGTTGAGCGAGGACCGCGCCTAGCCCGACGCCGCTGGCGTCGGTGTGCACTTTGGTAGGAGCCGTCGGGTCGAAGTGGCGAAGAATAGGTGGGGAAGTGAGCAGACGGCGCAGAGTAGTGAAGGCAACGTCACATGCAGGGGACCAGGAGGTGAGGTTCACGTCACCGCGAAGAAGCTGGGTTAACGGTGACATGATAGATGCAAAATTTCGAATAAAGTGCCGGAAATAGGAGCATAGGCCTACAAAACTGCGAAGTTCTTTCATGGTCGTCGGCTTGGGAAATTCTGCGACTGCTCGAAGTTTTGCTGGGTCTGGTAATACGCCGTGCTTGGACACGATGTGGCCTAGGATGACGAGCTCGCGTGCAGCGAAGCGGCATTTTTTCAGGTTAAGCTGCAGACCAGCGTTGGTCAGACAACTCAAAACGTGCCTGAGGCAAAGGAGGTGCGTAGGAAAGTCGTGGGAGAAAACCACGACATCGTCGAGGTAACAGAGGCACATATTCCATTTGAGGCCACGTAGCGTATTATCCATAAGACGTTCAAACGTGGCAGGCGCGTTACAAAGCCCAAAGGGCATGACGTTAAATTCATATAGTCCGTCTGGTGTAATAAATGCCGTTTTTTGGCGATCGGCTTCTGCCATTGGGACCTGCCAGTAGCCAGACCGCAAATCTAGCGACGAGAAAAATTCCGCTCCGTGAAGGGTGTCAATGGCGTCATCAATGCGCGGCAAAGGATAGACGTCCTTGCGGGTTATCTTATTCAAACGACGATAGTCCACGCAAAATCGGATAGATCCGTCTTTCTTACGCACCAGGACGACGGGAGACGCCCAGGGACTGTGGGATGGTCGAATGACGTCTCTACGAAGCATATCTTCAACTTGATTGTTGATGACGCGGCGCTCTTCAGCGGAGACACGGTATGGTCTTTGACGCAGTGGCTGGTGTAGGCCGGTGTCAACATGATGTTTGACTTGTGATGTGCGGCCCAGTTGAAGTTGCGACACATCGAACGAACTCCTGAACTCATGCAGAAGATCCAGCAGGTCGGCATGTTCGGTGGGAGTGAGAGTGTCGGCGATGGCGCTGGAAAACGTATCATCGGGCGACTCCCCGAGTGCCGACAGTGCTTTGGGGTGGTCACAGTAGTCGTCCGGGACATCAAACAAAAACGAAGGGTCGAGATCCTGCACGCGGCCGAGACATTCCCCCGCAAGCAATGTGACAGGTGCGGAAAGCGGATTGCTTACGAACATGTTGCTTCTTCCGGCGGCAAGATCAATTGTTGCGAAAGGCAGCGGCAAAGCTCGACGACATTTGAAGATATCGGAAGGCATAAAAAGAACTGTAGCGTCAGTGTAGGCGTTGCATGAAACGGGAACAAGGGCAAAATTTTCAGGCGGAATATCGGTATCTTCATGAACGAGCAACTTCGGCGGCTGATGAGGAGCGTCCAGTAATGGGACATCACACAAGGGTGAAAACTCAACTTCGGCGCGTGCGCAGTCTATGACGGCATTATGGCGGGATAGGAAGTCCCACCCGAGGATGACGTCATGCGAACAGACAGGAAGAACAATAAACTCCACGATGTAAAGAATGCCTTCGATGGAGACTCTTGCAGTGCAGGCTGCGAGAGACGTTACTTGCTGTGCAGCTTGCGGTGTGAAGCGACAGTCCCGAAAGTGGCGTTGTTACTTTGCGTAATAAACGGCAGAGATTAGCGGCAATAACAGAAACAGCGGCGCCAGTGTCCACAAGGGCGAAAGTACAATAACCTTCAACAGTTACTGCGATCACGTTAGCAGGAGAGGAGCGAGGGCTTAGACAGTTCGAAAACGGCGCAGTTCTTGCCTCTTGAACTGCGTTGCTTAGTTTTCCTGGTCAGAAGGTCTGGGCCGGCGACGCATTGGGGAGGGCGATCGCCGACGAGGAGAGGGTGCGCGCGGCGTCACGAAGTCGGGGTCGTTAGGAGGGGCATAGCGAGGTGACGAGACCGGCCCGTATTGCGCGAAGGGTTGGCTGCCGGGTTGCGACGATCGGACATAGTCGCCGAACGTCTGAGGTCGACGGCGGCAGTAGCTGGCAACGTGTCCGGGAGTAAAGCAGGCGTAGCATATCGGTCGGTTATCGCGCGTCCCCCAAGAATTGGCTACTGGTGGTGCCGCCCAAGGTGCAGTATAAGCAGCCGGGTGTGCGGGCTGTGAGCGCGAGGTATTGGGTGGTTGCGAAAGCCTACGCACAGCGTCTGCATATGTGAACGGCGCTGCTACAGGCTGAATCACTTGCGAGCAGGCGACAGGAGGAGCCACAGGCTGCGCTGCATACGTTAGGGGCGCGGCCACAGGCTGCACGGCTGGCGAATAGGCGACAGGAGGGCCTACCAGCTGCGCGGCACACTGGCAGTGGGCAAGGCTGGATAGAGGCGGCTCGTGGTGCGCAACAGGAACAGCTTGGGCAACCTCTTCCGAAATAGTAGTGCGAAGCGGGGCAGGTAGACGGGTGGTGGTCTCGTGAGTGAAGGGCACTAGGGAAAGTTGGCGGGCGACTTCCTCACGGACGAAGGCTCGAACTTGCTGAAGCAGCGGTGAATTGTCCGGCAGGGTGTCGAAACTGCACAGTGACTGACCACCATGCTGAGGCTGCCGAGTCAGAGTGCGTTGCTTGTTCAACTCGTCGTAGCTCTGACACAAGCTGACGACTTCGGAAACTGTGCTCGGATTTCTTGCCAAGAGCATTTGAAATGCGCCGTCGTCGATGCCCTTCAGGATGTTTTTGACCTTGTCAGATTCGGGCATGGTGTCATTCACACGTCGGCAAAGGTCGACGACGTCCTCAATATAGCTGGTAAAGGTCTCGCCAGTCTGCTGAGAGCGGACGCACAAGCGCTGTTCTGCCCTCTGCTTGCGGACAGCCGGCCGACCGAACACTTCAGCACATGACGTCTTGAAGACGCTCCATGTTGGGATGTTGTGTTTGTGGTTATTAAACCACAATTCGGCGATGCCAGTGAGATAAAATATCACGTGGCCCAGCTTGTCGGCTTCGTCCCACTTATTGTTGGCGCTCACCAGTTCGTAGTGCTCGAGCCAGTCTTCTACGTCGGTCCCATCCGCACCGCTGAAGACCTTCGGCTCCCGTAGCCTGGGATGGCCAGGGCAGTTGAACTGGAGCGAAGGCGTCGATGTAGTGGCGTTGGTAGTCATGACAGGTGGTAGCGTGCGGCTTCGCAGCTCCAGGGTGTAGCAACGGGGATTAACAGCACCTTCCACCAAATGTGAAGAGGTTTATTAGCCGTTAAAAACAGCGACGAGATAGCGTGATGAACCGTCCAGCGATGGGCACAGCAACGAACCGAAGCACGAGCCGAGAGAGCCGGGCGTTGGCGATGCTGCTCGCTGCAGGCACATCTTCTTCTTCACATAATAAATAAATAAATAAATAAATAAATAAATAAATAAATAAATAAATAGAGGTGCTGCAATGTTGCAGCCCTGAAACGTCCTATATTTTTATTTCAAAGCTAAAAGTTCTCAACTTAGGAATAGGCCGCGATATATTTTCAATTTCACAAATGCAGCATTAATAGACAAATAGAATGCTAATAGACATATACAGGACCAATACGCCAATAGACCAATACTCAATAGGCTAATAGAACGCCAGTAGACAAATACACCAATAGACAAATAGAGGTCTAATAGGCCACAATGCCACCTATAGACACATAGGATACCAATAGACCAATATTTTCAATAATCCAATAGGCTAGTGGTTTTTATATAGGTGAATTTTGCTAGCATGGATAAGTTGAAAGCGATGCCATAACACGGGCTCTACCAACCAGCTGTCCTACGAACGTTGTTGATTTTCTCCTGCGCAACGTCATTTTCCATCATGGCACCTCACGCTAACTCTTCAGAGATTGCGGGTGCTTTTTCCTTTCCTGAGTTATTGACGACCTGCTTTTCTTCTGCGAGAGAAAACGAATTTACAGTGGTCTACCACCCAAAAAATAATGGACTGACTGAACAATTCTACGGAACTTTAACTGATATGCTCTCTATGTACGTATCGTCCGACTACCGAGACTGGGGCGTAGAGCTTCCCTTCTTTGCATTTGTTTCTAATTCCTCACGCCACGATACAGCCGGTTTTTCAACTTTCTATCTCGCGTTTGGCCGTGATCTAACTTCACCTTGTGACACCATCTTTCCGACAGCCGTCGATTCGACGACCAAATACGCCAGCGATACCATCACCAGAGAGCTCGCAAACCACAAAAAGCTGCTCGTCAGTGCCTTTTAGCATGGTAATATCATCAGCGGCAGCGTTGGAAGTCACATCATCGCCATGTTTCCTTTACTCCGGGTTCCCTTGTGGACTCGAACTAGACGTGTTAAACTTTCTGAAAACTGATTTCTCGATCTCGCCTAAAGCTTTACCATTCGGCAACATCATAAAAAGCACCGAGACGGTTCTTCAGCATCCGGGGGTTATGTTATAAACAATGTCACACTAAAGCAGTAAGAGAAGCATCGAGAAAGATGATGGTATTTTAGTGTATGGGGCGTGCTCTTGTTCTCCATCTTGGTTTACGCTTCGGCACTGTGTAAATAAATCTTAAAACACCTAGTTTTTTTTGTGTGTCTTCCCACAGCAATATGAACACAACGACTACTATGGTAAGGAACTAAAGTGTCAAGCAACGCATTAAAACAAACATGCCTGGCGACGCGGGATTGTCCGCTTCCACGATTGCCAGTTGCCTCAGTTTCCTCCGTTTCCGAAACCATCTCTGCAAGAGAGACAATGACAATCTTCACTGTCACGGCATTTCTAAGTGACGACTAGCAGGTTAATTTTCCCTGCAAGTAGGTAAAAAAAATCAATACAATCAACGCGCAGCCATGAAATTTTTAAATGTATGCACCATGAAGTTTACATATAAGCTGTTCGACATACGAATAGAAATCTAATGCGAACTATGCATTTTTGTTGCTCAGAGAATTCACCAGTCAGAAGAACTAAGGAGAGATGTGGCATACAGAAAGATGCTTTGCTATCTTTTTGGCTCGTTTATTCTTTCAGCACTGCGTACAAACTGACTACAACATTACTGCTATGCATTTCAGTCATGTTGGCTGCCAGTCGTGTAGCGTCCCTTTACACATAAGAAATTTACACTCAGTCAATTAATTAGCAGCCAGATTTCTGATTACAAATGTAATATAGTTTGTGAAATTATCATGCATTACTGTATTGAGAATATGCTTTACATTGAAGCTTTTCTTGGCACTGGGCATTCTACATCACCATATTAACAGCACAATTGTTTGTTTACATTTGAATTGATAAAAAACGTGCAAGCAATTAGGTGAGTATTAAAATATCGAAGCACACATCATGCACAGCATTGGCCTCAAAAAGAATGTAAATAGCTTCACTTGATGCATACCATAATAACTTCATGACATTTGTCAATTTTCGTTAACACTGCTTTGTACAATATAAAATGGTACATACCAATGAGAGAGTTAATGAAAAAAAAAGAGTTGTGCTTTCAATATTAAAGAAAATTGTTAGACATAGGTGATATAAAACGAATTACCATTGCACCACATCGTCTCGCCCTTGAATAGGTTGCAATGAATTTATAGGAATAATATTGTAAATCAATTTATTGAGCGAGCAGAACAAGCGGGTGGTAGCTCGAAGAGTATGCACGCAGAACCACATGATGGTGCTCGAACGTCGGTTTCGCCCCTTCGTCTCATGGCGATGAGAGCTGAGCCAGTGATATCAACATCTTCACTTATTCATTACATTTAACCAGTCCCCTCTACGAAGATGAAGCCATCCTGGCAACCTAACAGGTGGGAACAAGTGGGTTGAAGTACAACTTAAGGCGTTCTACATGAATGATATTTGCTACGTGATGTGACTGAGGAGAGGGGCACAGGCATTCACCCAGGCGCCGTGTGAGAAAGAACCCTTGCGAGGCTTTGTTTACACAAAGAACAGATGGTTTATTTACATACACGGATCAAGCACACTAGGCATCGATACGGGCCTTTACACGACCTGCCGTAAAGAAGTCCAGAGAAAGAGAGCACCCAACACACACGTGACGCTCCTCTTATATCCTTTCTTTGTGCAAGTCCATCTTGACTGACGCCGACTGCACGTCTCTGTGAGCCAATGCGTGTTCCATGTTGCACACACAGACACCACTCGCATTTTTTCAGGACGTGGACCGCGTTAGGAGGGCTTGCCGATGACCGTCTCTTGCAGGGCGGATTCTTGCATTGCCAGTTATAACAGCCCGTCTGCCACACGAAGAGATCATATAAGGGCTGCAGTGGCACTGCTCTCTGAAGTGGTTGTTGTACGTCTCCTTGGGTGTCACACTCGCTGTCCACAAATGGCAGCGAATCTGCAGTGTCTATAGCATTGTTTATAAAGCATTGTTACATCATATGCATTCTCAAAGCCCTCTGTGTTACATTATATTATATCTAGATCCTAACTTACTCAAAGCAGAAGGAATTATTTGCTTCCAAACTGCTGTGCTGCGGACAAGGCAGCCAGTGCGGCATTCCGAACATCATGAATCCACATATTCGTCTTGTCACAGGCAAAAACACTTCTTCGACGATCGTCTGAAGTCATAAAAACTTCCAGAGATGAAACTGTCGAGCACTAATCAAAATACATAAATTATGCATACCATGACTCCTCGTTCCTCATGACGAACAACACAACAGCACTGCTCTTCCTGTATATCCATTGCATGGTAGCTTACCCTCACCAGATATGCTGTACAAAACTGCTTGTCACTGTGTTAAAAATTTTCGTGCCTGTGCGCTTATTTAATTGAAAATTGTGGAACCAGTGCTTAATAAATCATTGTTAGTCTATTTTAAGTTTATGTCTGATTATACTTCATTGTTTTATTTAGTATTTGAGTGTAAGAAAGCTTTACACTTCATTTATGCTTTACCCAGAGATTACCTTTCTGTGCAGCTCTTCCAGACCCCTGCTATTCTAAAAGTATTTAGTCTCTATAAATTACGCCTATTTCTCCGATATAAACACTAAATAAAACAACATATATTGATGCTTAACGAAATGACAGAACTAGCCAAATATCCTCCTATGTAGCCTTTGAGGCTGATGGAAAAATTTAAGGTGAAGTCCTCTTGCACAAATTACGGTGCCCAAATGTTAAGAATTACTTTACCCTCTGTTTTAAATGTTTTAGCACGAAGTGATGTTGACATTGATGTATGCTGTAGGTCTGAATTTTTTGCGTTTTTCTAATGAATCTTATACCTGGTCTTTCAATTGTCGAGTGGCCTTCATGAAGTATTCTAGGTGCTTATCTTGTTTCAAGTGCTGATGACTCTCTGCATTTAATGAATGTTTTCCATTACTTTTCATTCTGCAAAATATGTGTACTTTGACTGTGTGACGCTGAACTGTAACCAGCTGGGAAGCCTAGACAAGCTCTGTCGAGCTTTTTCTTCCTATGCCCTCTGCTTTGTGAAGTAGTAAATAAATGAAATGAAAGATTAGATACGCAACTACAGTGACGATTGCCGGCCATTCAGGTATAGCGTGAGAGAGGAAGTGGGAGAGAGTGGTAGATGCTTATGGTAAAACGGTTTGTGGTGGTGGGCGACGCACGATAGCGCTGGAGTTTACAGCATTATAGGATATTGGCAGTCTCGGCCATGGTAGCAACAGGCTCGGCACTGCGTTATTTTTTGTTGGTGTTGTTTGAAATTAATGCACCTGTCAAGAAGGCATGCCCGCTGTGAGATAATTGGGCAATATTACAGCCTAACATCAACTGGCACCACTTTCCCTGGGTGTTGTCACCACGATCGATGCAAAAATGCAGGCAACAGCCAAATGCAAATGAATTTACTACAGCTAAAACAGCGTGCATTTGATTGCAATGTGTTTGCACACTTGTATATTCCGCAATAATATTATTTTAATTGAGTCAGTAAATTTAAAACAATGCACAGAGAATGAGGAACAAATAAGTAAATAGTTTTGCAAACCATGAGACACTCATTTTTTTATTGCCTTATCTGTCTTAATAGGCTGGCGGTCTGTACAGTTCTGTGTGTATATACTAAAATAACAAAAAAATGGGCTAAAGCCCAATTGTTGAAGTGGAACAATTATACGTCGAGTTCTACGTTTTTCATCTTTCACCATGAAGAAGCGTACAACTAGAACATATCCTACTTCTAGTTGGAACATAACTGTGGCCAACAGCTTCCAGTTCAACTGGTGATGGTCCCCATTTATAGCCAGTTGAGCTGTAACAGGGACCAGCTACTAACTGGAACCACTTGCAGCTGGAAACAACTGTTTATAGTTGATTCCCAGCTGAAACTAGTTGGCCTGCAACTGGGACCAGTTAATCCCAGTTACTTCCAGTTGAAACCATTTGGATTCCCAGTTACACATTTTCACCTGGGTTGGGCATTTGCAGTTTGCCTGTGCTTTTTGACCACTCAGAAATTGGCCACTATTGCCGCCGGCCGCCCAGACGCCCGCTCATCAAGCGCTCGCCTGTGTTCGCCACCGTGATGAGCTCCGGGCTCACAATATTGGGCGGAGACTTCGTCGCTGTGTTGCGAGTCGTTCAAAATACGTTGCGCTTACTCGTAACAAGCTTGGTTGTATTATGTCGTGAGCTGTAGGTGCACGGGCACGGGCTGGCGAGGCATTCGCTGGCGTCAAAACTCGGTGAATATTGGTCGGCATTACAGTTGGCTTCCCCGTCAATAGGTTGCAAGCAGCTCGGTGTTGGCCATTGGCGGCAGACTTGCATATGCTCGCTGCATTCGCTCGAGTTTGTAGAAAAGGACCGCATCACCGTCGATTTCTTCGGCATCACTTCAAACCAGCTCGGCACTTTTCGTGGCAGCAGCCCAGTGTACGCTCATTTTCCTGTTCGCGGTTTCCTGGCGACAGACGCTCCGTGTGCAACGTTGTGTTTAGTGTCGCGTTCCCTTGCTTGAGCTTAAAGATTTCGCTCACTTAGAACTCACCAACTTGTTGGCGGCACTGTGCTTCGCACCGCCTTAGAGTTACGGTTGCCGCCAATGCACTTAAGCTGTTGCACTATGGGGATTAAATTGCATATTTGACAATGTGTCACATCATGATGAAATTATTTATGCCATATTTTACACTTATGTTTTTATTGCACCTTGCATGTTTAGTCATATGCATGCATATTCATTCTCAGCAAGTGTGACTGACTATTTTTACAATCTTATGTTGAATTGCAATGGCGGAGTCGGTGCAGCCAACGGACTTCGCGAGCGAGCACTCGACTCTGGCGTAGAGCAAATCCTCCAAATCCGCCATCGGAACACAACCCGCCCTGCTGGAGCAAGGCGGAAGCTGCCGCGTTACCCAGGATACCTTGCGCGTGGTCTTTTCCGCTGTCTGTTTCCCACGTGGTTTACCAGCATCGCATCGCCGCATCGTTCGTTTTGCTTGTTCAGCGCTATTGACCTGTGTGGAATGGATATCGCGCCAAGCGTGCAACAGCTATTGTCCACGACGTCCGCTGTCGCTATCGAGTAGCAGAAGCATTGCCGCACGCTTTGCCAAGGTAGCCGAGCCATCCATGCCGTCCGCCATTATCAACACAACTCGCCCCACGCCAGCCGCGCCCCCAAGCAGGCAAACGTGTTAAAGGAAATGCGTCACGCTGAGTTCCGGTCCACTCCACCGATTTTGGCGGAGTAGTTTTTCCTGCTCCACGGAGGGACTCCCGCCCTGAATCCCCTCCGGCTCTATCTTTGGAGCTTCTGACTCTCGCTCTCACTCTGTCATTGGAACACACTTGCTCTGAAAGGAGCAGAAAAACTTGCTCCGACTCCGCCATTGGAATTCAACATTAACGTGCAGCAGTGGGCACACACCGTGCAGAAGGCTGTGACTGTGTGCGCTGGGGTCTGCAATGCCTGTCATCTATCACTTTCTTCAGAAAAGCTTCAGAAGGACTGTACAAGATGTGAAGGTAAAGTTATTTGCGTGTCATATTTTACACATATTTTTTTATATCAACTTGCACGTACTTGTCATATGCGTGCATCTTCATCCTCTGTCACATGTGACTAATCATTTTTACAATCTTATTGTACAGCTGTGGGCACGCAACATGCAGAAGGCTGTCTGCACAGGGGTCTAAAATACCTGTAATCTATTGCTTCCGTCATAGGAGCTTCACAGGGACTGTACAAGATGTGAAAACGAGGCTGGACTTGTACATTTCACCATAAATTCTTCTAAATAATGTAGAAACTTCATGAGTATATAAAAAAATAAAAGACTTCAATGTCTCACTATTGTATTTCGTTGTTGCAGTGACTGCAAAAGCAGTGACACACAGAAGGCCAAATAATTTTTTGCGTGTTCTTCTCTGCACCATTTCTAGCTCACTGTGCAGAGAAACACGTGAAAAGAGTATTAGGCCTGGAGGAGAGTAAAGAAAGAGAGAATATTTGAACTGGTCATAAAAAGTTCATCCGACTGGAGTATTTTAGTGAACGAACTGTTCATCTGGCAAAGTGCAACTGTGAGGACTGACAGTTGTCTGGTAAGGTGTAAATGAGGGACTAATAGTTGCCCGTTAAGGTGTAATTGTGAGGAAGAAGGAAGGAGGAAGGACAGAAAGGTTAGCCAGTTCTCAGACGGGTAATTGAGAACTAAATGCTAGTCCTTTGAGGAGATTTGTGGGACTAACGTTTACCCGCTAAGGTATAAATGTGAGGACTAAATGTAAGTCCTTTGAGCTAGTCTGTAGAGACCAACTGTTAGATTCGGTGCCCTTAGTCCATAAAGAGATTAATGATTGTGGCAGCCACATTAGTTCCCAAAAGGACAAACCACACTCATCCTGTTAACACTCTTTTGCCTCAGAGTATAGAGTGCACCATAGTGAATCAATGTACAAACAAAAAATTAAAAAATTATAGGTACACAAGCATGCATGCATATATATATATATATTGAAATACCACGGGTTCAGCTGACGCTTTATTCAAGCAACAGCGAAAATGGCGCCGATGATCCAGAGGAACGGGCGAAGACTGATGATGGTTATTGACAGATGAGGATGACGTCCAATGCATTCTTACACTAATTTCCCCCGTCGACGGAAGCGGCCAGCCTCGCCGCGAATTACGCTGGGGAACGCATACGATAGGGCTTGAGACGCGAAACGTGAACAATCTCTGTCCCACGGCAGCGTTGGTCAGTGGGGACATGAACAGGTGGGACAAGGTAGTTCACCGGTGAGGTCTGTTCGATAACTTTGTAGGGGCCAAGATAGCGTGACTCAAGCTTCTCGCATAAGCCAGGCGTTCGCGCAGGAGTCTACAGAAGCACATCATCGCCAGGGTGGTAGAGAACGACACGGTGAGTGGCATCGTAACGATGTTTGCGATCTTCTTGGCTAGCTTCGGTGTTTACACGGGCAAGACGACGGCATCGAGCAACATGGGACAGAAACTGGTCGCAAACGAATGGTGAAGAGTTGACGGGGCCAGAAAAGAATGAAACGTCGAGTGGTGATGTCGGTTGGCATCCATATACTAGGAAAAATGGAGAATAGCCTGTGGTTCGTTGAACTGACGTATTATACGCATACGTGACAAAGAGAAGTATGGCATCCCAATTGCGATGGTCCGGTTGGATATACATGGATAGCATGTCATACAGCGTGCGATGAAATTTTTCCATTAAGCCATTGGTTTGCAGGTGATAGCTAGATATTGTTTTATGAACTGTTTTTGATGCTTGAAGAACTTCACTGAGCGTGCTCGAAAGAAATGCCTTGTCCCGGTCGCTCAAAAGAACACGAGGGGCTCCGTGACGTAGGTAAATAGAATGCAAGAAGAAAGTTGCTACTTCCGAAGCAGTTTCTGAAGTGATCGAGGCGGTCTCAGCGTATCGGGTCAAGTGATCAACCGCAGTGACGATCCATCTCTTGCCGTCTGATGTAGTTGGGAGGGGCCCGAAGAGGTCAATTCCGACGTCAGAGAACGGCTCTGATGGACAAGGAAGTGGTTGTAGGGTCCCGACTGGAGCAGTAGTGGGCCGCTTGCGGTGTTGGCAAAGTGCGCACGAGGCAATATCCTTAGCTACCGTCATGAAAACACCTGGCCAGAAGAATCGACTGCGAATGCGCTCGTATGTTTTGTAGTAACCCAAGTGTCCTGACGTTGGGTCGTCATGGGAAGCGCGCAGAACTTCAGTGCGTAGTGTGCGTGGCACGACGGGAACCCATCGGTGGCCTTCTGGATGGAAAATGTATCGATGTAGCACATCGTCCTCCAACTTGAATAGTCGAAGTTGTTTCCGGAGTCTGGCATTTGGGGAAGATGAAGCACCGGTAAGCCGACCGATGATGTCAGTGCAATAAGAATCGGCTCGCTGGTGAGTGGTAAGTACTGACGAATGGTGGATGAAGGTAGAGAAGAAATCGATGATATCGACGAGGCATCCTCCGTATAGCCGATTTGACAAGGAGATGTGACGTGCGCCGAAGACTGCGGCAAAGGGCATCGTGACAAAGCGTCGGCATCTTGGTGTTGTCTTCCAGTCTTGTAGATGACGTCAAAGTCATACGATTGTAACCGGAGAATCCAGCGGCCAAGTCGTCCCGACAAGTTTTTGATTGTGGACAACCAGCAAAGAGCATGGTGGTCTGTCACAACAGTAAAGTGTCGACCATGTAGATACGGACGAAATTTTTGGATGGACCAGACAACAGCCAAGCACTCTTGTTCGATTATCAAGTACCTCTTCTCTGCAGAGGTCAGAGTGCGGCTTGCATACGCGACAACTTTCTCGCGAAAGGCATGGTCGCACTGGAGGAGTACGGCGCCGATTCCTTGTCCACTAGCGTCAGTGTGTAATATCATAGGTGCCTTGTCATCGAAACAACAAAGCACCGGTGGGAATGTGAGTGCCTGCTTGAGCTCTTGAAACGAGGCTTCGCATTGATCATTCCAATCGAAGGAACCAGTACTAGCAAGGAGCTTGTGGAGAGGCGCGGCAATAGTGGCAAAGTTGCAAATGAAGCTGCGAAAGTACGATGCGGGTCCAAGGAAACCGCGTAGTTCTTTGGAACGAAAGGGTCGCGGAAAGTTGAGGACTGCGGAAATTTTGTCTGGATCAAACTGGATGCCATCATTACTAACGAGATGTCCCAGAACTTATATAGCTGTGTTGCCAAAATGGCACTTCTTTGTGTTTAATTGAAGTCCAGCTTTGGAGAGACATGTGAGCACTTGATCTAGGCATTGCAGATGATCAGCAAAAGTGGAAGAAAACACGACAATATCATCGAGGTAGCATAGACAAGTTTTCCACTTGAGGCCACAAAGAACAGTGTCGATCATCCTTTCAAATGTGGCAGGAGCATTACATAGGCCGAATGACATTACGTTAAACTCGTAAAGACCGTCCGGCGTAGAAAAGACAGTCTTTTCTTTGCCTGCTTCGTTCATTGGTATTTGCCAATACCCGGACCGAAGGTCAAGGGTGGAGAAGTATTGGGCGCCTTGCAATGAGTCAAGTGCATCATCTATACGGGGCATCGGATATACATCCTTTCGGGTAATCTTGTTGAGCGCGCGGTAATCAACATAAAAACGTACCAATCCATCCTTCTTTTGTACCAAGACAACGGGTGATGACCAAGAACTGGTCGAGTGTCGTATGATGTTTCTTTTTTGCATATCGGTCACATTCTCGTCGATGATTTTGCGCTCGGCCAAGGAGACTCTGTAGGGACGACGGCGTACAACAGTCTGACCTCCAGTGTCGATGTGATGATGCGCAACTGTGGTCTGTCCTAGTGCAGAAGCCTTGGCGTCAAAGGAGGCCTGGTGTTTTGTTAGCAAATTTAGCAACGCCTCACGTTGAGAAGCCGAAAGGTCAGGATTTATACCGGGAGTAAAGGAGGAGGAAGTAACAGACCGGGCCTGTTGTGGCTCAGCTGTCAGAGAGACCAAAGATACTGGTTTGGTATCCACATAACATGACAATGCAGAACCTTGAGATAGGAGGACAGGCTCCGGGATAGGGTTCAGGCCAAGGATTATCGCAGCACTGTCTTTGAACCGCACCAGGCTGGAGGGGACTACAACGCCGCGAGCTAGACAGTGGCTGGAAGGGGTGATAAGGACATCACCATTGGCAATATTCGGAGAAGTGATAGCAATGAGTTGCTCCTGACCCGGGAGCAGTATGGTATCGGAAGCTGTGAAAAAACGCAATGGTTTCTCCTCGACACGTTCGCTGCAGTGATCGGTCTCGGTCATCTCGACTACACGTTGACGGCAAGAAATTAATGCAGGTGCTGATGAGAGAAAGTCCCAACCTAAAATTAGTTCATGAGCACATGAAATTAAGACAGCGAAGGTGATGTGGTGACGAATACCATCAATGAAGACACGCGCTGTACATTGGGCCGGTGGTCTAATTATTGCTCCATTGGCCCCCATCAAAGATGATCCAAGGTAGGGTGTCTTCACTTTCCGCAATCGAGAACACAAGTCGGCACGCATAACTGAAATAGTTGCTCCCGTGTCCACCATAGCCAACACCCGTACACCTTGCACAGTTACCAATAACATGTTTCATGGTCGTTCAGGAGGACTTGTGACATTTCGCCGCGATGCAGTTTTCCCTCAAAAACTGCACAGTTTAGTTTTCCGATCGCTGGGCAGCCAGTTGAGAGACAGGTCGAAGGGGTGAAACAGAGCGTCGGCGTGGCGAAGGGGAGCGTGGTCGGGAGGCACGTGTATTGTTGGTCGTGTTGGAAATGCGCATAGGAGACGGGGGTCGGTGGTTGGCAGGACTGTCGCCATAACGGTATTAACCTCGTGCACATGTGTCGTCTCGTTCAAAAGCGGCATAACCACGACGTTCATCTTGCTGCCGACGTCGACAGACCCAAGAAATGTGTCCTCGAATTCCGCAGTATTAGCAAATAGGCCGTGCGGCTCGCCAGGAAGAATGGTAGCTATGGTTCGGTGGACGGGCGACTAGAGGTGCGAGATGTTCGTGATCAGGCACAGGTGGTGGTACTTGAGATGGCGAGGGTTGCATTGAAGCGATCTGTGCATACGAAGCGGGTTGGGCGCATGGTGGAGCACGGTGGGTGCTTTGAAACGCTGACAATTCTTCCCTAATAATGCCACGCAGATCGCTAAAAGCGGGTTGAGCGGGAACGTTGTGAGAAGGAGGTAAACTGTAGGCTTGCAATTCCTCACGAATTATGGTTCGAATGATGGATCGAAGCTCCATACTGTTTGCCAGGGGGTTCTCAGAGAAGTCGGGTCATAGGCAGATTGACTGCAAGGTATCAAGCCGCTGGCATACAGAGACGACGTCGGAAACCGTCGAAGGGTTGTGCGCGACGAGGGCGTTGAAAGCGGTAGGTCCGATACCCTTCAAAAGGTGCCGGACACGATCACCTTCTAGCATGGTGTCATCGACACGGCGGCAAAGTGCAAGCACATCCTCAATATAGGAAGTGTAGGACTCACTGCAATGTTGAACACGTTCTGCCAATTTCTTCCGAGCAACTTTTGAACGGACGGTCGGTGTGCCGAAAATGCGTCGGAGCTGGTCTTTGAAGGAAGACCAATCGCGGAAGTCGCTCTCATGATTTAGGAACCACGTCTTGGCAACCTGAGAGATGTAAAACTGGACGCGTGCTAATTTCGATGCCTCGTTCCAGTTGTTGTAGACACCTACGCGGTCATAGTTGTCGAGCCAGTCTTCGACATCTTCGCCAGGCAGACCGGAGAAGATTGGAGGCTCCCAAGGGGGGTTGTTGACCGGGCTAGGGTTGGCGGTGGGTGGTTGAGCCGGCGGGTGGGTCGGTTGGGCTTGCTCTTGCGCCATGGTGCTCTGCTGGCGTAAGCGACGTCACGAACGGAGCTCCCGGAGATGGCTTTGGATGGAGAGTGGTCGAAGAGATCGGGAAGCACCTTCCACCACTTGAAATACCACGGGTTCAGCTGACGCTTTATTCAAGCAACATCGAAAATGGGGCTAATGATCCAGAGGAACGGGCGAAGACTGATGATGGTTAGACGTCCAATGAATTCTTACAATATATATATATATATATATATATATATATATATATATATATATATATGTATATATGTGTGTGTGTGTGACGCATTAACAAGGTGATGCTACGAGAAGGCGACGAAGAGAAAGTGTGCGTGCATTAGAATGAATGATGACATTTTGACCACTACGTGCCTCCATTTTGTATCGTCACACAAGTCGACAGGATTGACCTCATCAACGTGCCATTGCTAGGCCAAAGCCTCCGTTCAACATACAGAAGTTTAAGGGAACACCAGAAGACGTCCCCATCGACAAGTGGCTTCTTCTTTTCGACATGAAGGCAGCCGAGGCGTCATAGACTCACCGCGATCGGGTTAGTCACTTCAGTGAATACATTGAAGGGGGAGTGTTCAAGTGGTACTTGACAGAGATTTTTGGCAATGGCGAGACAACTTAGGACGATATCAAACGCGACATGCAAGCCCACTTTGCTACGACTGACAGAGATGCCTTCCGTCTCTACATTCACTACCGACTGAAAGGAGGGTAGACCATCAAGGACTACTACAACGAGAAAAAGCGACTGGGTTCCTTGGCTGACCTGAAAGAGTGCCACATCACTTCTGAACTGACTGATGATGTTCCTCCTGATGTGGAACTGGCGCTCGCCAGACTGTCTTTCAACTCGTCATTAGAGTGGCTCACTGCTGCTCAACGGGTCGAGACATCTTTAGAATGGGTGAGAGGAGTTTCCTTTACTCGCAACGCTAGTATTGCATCAAGAGCTTCACGTCTCTTCAGCAGACTGTAGCAGCCAACAAGAACTCCTCGACCGCGTGCCCTGCAAAACGGATGTAGATACTGCTCAGCTGCTGGTTTCCCACGACAGTTTCACTGGCCCAACGAATGTCCGCGCCGCGGCAATGTGTCCGCTATTGATACTGAACGGGGAAACGAGGAGGGCGACCCAGAGTTTTAATAATACACTTCAGTGCTCTCATCCATGGAAAGCCAGTAAATGAAATTCTTGATACAGGAGCAACAATTACTTGTATCAGCGAGGATAAGTACAAACAGCTAAAACTTCAGTTGATGAGAGACTCCAGCATCATGGTCCAACAAGTTGCATCAAGCATTCGAACTTTTGGTCGCGTAAACATTCAGTTAGAAATTGGGAACGTGTTAAAGAAAGTTTATGCACATGTGCTGCGAGGCATGAGAACGCAATTAATTCTTGGCTTAGACAGTGCTTCGTACTTCAATCTTTCTTTAAATCTGGAAAGCAAGTCAGTGACACAAGCACGTGAGAATATGAACCTTCCGCATCACAATGAAAAGAAAACCATTCTAGCCCCGCTGATGCGAACCCTGACTTCAGAAAACATATCAGAGCATGAGTGTGCAGCGCTCGACTCTCTTTTAAGCAAGTATGACGAGATATTTTCGAAATCTCAGACAGATATTGGGTGCATCACTACTGAGAAACATAGGATCGCACTTACCAATGCTGTCCCTATTCGTAGAGCACCATACCGATGTTCACAGGCAGACAAAGTGGAGACGCTCTCCTCAAGCAAGGTGTCGTGAGGCCTTCGTTGTCGCCCTAAGCCGCACCTATCATTTTAGCAGAAAAGAAAGGTGAAGGACGCACTCGTCTATGTATTCACTACCGGAAGCTCAATGTCATAACGGTACCCGACTTTCAACCAATTCGACGTATAGATGATATTCTTGACCACTTGAGAAAGGCGGAGTTTTTCACTACGTCGGACGTAACGTCGGGATACTGGCATGTCCAAATGCATCCTGACGATGTTCATAAAACTGCATTTGTCACGCCTGATGGTCATTTTGAGTGGTTGGTAATGCCGTTTGGGTTGAAGAACGCTCCAGCTACATTTGAAAGAGCCATGAAATCAATAATAGCGAGACATCAGCTCATCAATGTTAGTAATTACTTTGACGATGTGGTCGTATACTCAGAGACATTTAATGATCATATACGACACCTTGAGGCGCTATTGAAAGCTCTCAAAACCGAGAACGTAAAACTCAAACAAAAAAGTGCCAATTTGCACGCTGCAGCATTAAATACCTGGGCCACAAAATTTCACAAGGCACAGTGACACCTAAGCAAAGTAATGTGGCTGCCATACTCAAATTTCCGACACCAAAACGAGAAAAAGATCCCCAGCGTTTTCAGTGCACTGTAAACACCTACCGTCAGTACATTCCCCACTTCAGCGATATTGCTCTTCCACTCATAAAACTACTTCACAGGGGCAGCAAGTGGGTGTGGACAGAAGCATGCGAGCAAGCCTTTCGTGAACTGAAGGCGCGGATAACTGAAGAACCGGTGCTTCGCATATACGACCCTTCGAGACCATGTACTCTGTACTGTGACGCATCTGGCGAAGGCATCGGTGCAGTGCTGAAACAACCTGATGACAAAGGCAAAGAACATCCTGTTGCCTACTATTCCCGCAAACTACTTAAGCACGAGGTGAACCATGCTATAACAGAAAGAGAATGTCTTGCCATTGTAGATGCCATTGATAAATGGCATTGCTACCTTCATGGAAAGTCATTCGCTGTTGTAACAGATCACTCTGCACTCCAGTGGCTGAAAAATGTTAAAAATCCTCAAGGTCGTCTCTTCCGGTGGTCTTTCAAACTGTCAATGTATGATTTGAACATCAAACATCAAAACGGCGCAAGTAATGTCGAAGCAGATGCGCTCTCCAGGGCCCCAATAGTTAATCTTCTATCACACGACGACCTTCAGCGATGCAACAACGAGCGTCCAAAAGGAACGCATTCATTGGAAAATAACATTATCATCGTCAAGAGAAAAGAACTACGGAAAATATACGTGCCCCATGAACTACGCCCAACCCTTCTGAAGAATGCACATCAACATTTTGGGCATGTCGGAGTGAAGAAGACGCTATCACTCCTGCCTCCGCAATATTATTGGCCGCATATGGTAACTGATGTTTCCACTTACATTCGGCATTGTGATACATGCCCGAGATGCAAGAAGACGAAAACAAAAAGTTTAGGACGCTTGCATCACTGCCTGCAGCTGAAGAGCCCCTCGACCTTTTTGCAATAGACACCATTGGAGAATTTTCTGGATATGGCTCGTCAAAAAGGTTTATACACTTGGTTATTGATCATGCGACTAGCTACTTATGGGCGTTTGCTCACAAAAGTGCGAACAGCGACACCTACATTTCATGCCTAAAAACAATTTTTCTTCTGGAAAACCATGAAAGCTCCTTTCATATCGTGGAACAGGATTTACTGCAGGAAAATTTAAGCAGTTTTTAAAACATAATCGTATACACCAACTATTCACCTTATCTCATCATCCACGATGCGACGGCATGAGTGAGCGGACAAACCAGACTATCGTAACAAGGCTTGAACGTAAGATCAATGACGAACCACAGAAGTGTTGGAATAAGCTGCTTCCGGAGGTAATTGACGAATAGAACAGAACACCCCACGAAGTGACCGGCTACGCACCTTCCTTCCTGATGTATGGAATTTCATCTTATCCTACTGTACTGGAACAACGAGAAGAAACTGTTGAAGAAGCGCGAAAAACTGCAGTTACCAATTCTATCATCAAGCACAATAAGAACAAAGTCATTTATGATAAAAAATATCTTCCGGTTGCGTTCCAAGCCGGTGACTTTGTCATTTACGAGACACCATGGCATCCCAACAACGGCAAACTGAGTTCCGTCATGGAAGGAAGGACCTTACAAGATTCTACGCAAGGTTTCAACAGTGAACTATGAGA
Organism: Rhipicephalus annulatus; assembly: GCA_013436015.1. Classification (NCBI taxonomy): domain Eukaryota; kingdom Metazoa; phylum Arthropoda; class Arachnida; order Ixodida; family Ixodidae; genus Rhipicephalus; species Rhipicephalus annulatus. The sequence goes on along the minus strand of WOVY01001459.1, from coordinate 313,221 downwards.
TCAACCAGTCCGTACTACCCTTAGGTAGGAACTCTGACATTGTGCATGTTAGCAAACTGCGGTGTTATTTTGCACCTTCTGAATTGGAACTTTCTCGAGGGGAGGGGGAAGTGTGACGCATTAACAAGGTGATTCTAGGAGAAGCCGATGAAGAGGAAGTGCGCGTGCATTAGAATAAACGCATGGCATCTGGACCACGACGTGTCTCCATTTTATAGCGTCGCGTACACACACACACATATATTTATCTATATATATATATATATATATATATATATATATATATATATATATATATATATGGAGGGGTGATATTCAATGGATCCGGTGGAAAATGCAGTATAAAAAGAGGTCGACAAACGTGCGAAAAAACACTAGTTTTACTAACGTTTCGGCAGGTGGGCCTGCCTTCGTCGGAGTGAATGAACACTCCGACGAAGGCAGGCCCACCTGCCGAAACGTTAGTAAAACTAGTGTTTTTTCGCACGTTTGTCGACCTCTATATATATATATATATATATATATATATATATAGCTGCTAGGACGTACTGGTGAATTGCAGAAACCCAGAGAGCCGCATGCACGCACTGAAACAACGCTTGTTGTACTATTGACCAAGTTAACTTACGTAGAGCCACGTCAATGTGAAGCATCCTCATTGATACCATCTGCTAAAGTATTAAACTTGAATACCAGGTATGATTCCCGGAGTTCGCGATCATGACTTGAGCGGAAACCAGATTCGAGAATGGTTGCTTTCATTCGGTCGAAAGAGTGGCCTGGCATGCGAACGTGTCGTAATAACGGTAGATGAGGAAAAATATTTACATGAGATTTGTGGTTATTAAAGCACATTCTGTAGGGAGTTTCTGTGTGACCAATATAATGTTTTGAACAGGCACTACATTCCAACATGTACACGGCATTATAAGTGTCATAGTCAAATCTACCACAAATCTTAAATCTAAAGTCTGAAGACGTGCTCGCGACGTTTTGTGTGGTTTGCATGTGCACACATACTTTGCTTCGCGGTTGGTAGCGAGCTGCGCAGCCCCGCTCTTTACGGGCACCAATATTAGATGACGTTAATTTGTCATGAATGTTTTTTGACCGCCTGCAAACAACACGAGGTGGCCCAGGAAAGATTATTTCAAGATTATCACTTTGTGTTAAGATGTGGTGCCATTTCTATATAGTACATACCTTAGGAGCTGATGATGAAAGTGTTTGAACAAGGTTAGTTTGAACAGACCTATCGTTCCCGTCACTTCCTTTCAGAATATTGACGCGGTTAAGTTGGTCGGCTCGAGTTATGGCATCGTCTATTAGTTTTTCTGGGTATTTTCTTTTTACTAGATAGAGAACATTTGAGTCTAATACAATTTCCAATGAAATCTGTATGCACATTCAAACAAGGTAGCCCTATGGTAAGAAACATGATTGATTGATATGTGGGGTTTAACGTCCCAAAACCACTATAGGATTATGAGAGACGCCGTAGTGGAGGGCTCCGGAAATTTAGACCACCTGCGGTTCTTTAATGTGCACCCAAATCTGAGCACACGGGCCTACAACAATTTCGCCTCCATCGGAAATGCAGCCGCCGCAGCCGGGATTCGAACCCGCGCCCTGCGGGTCAGCAGCCGAGTACCTTAGCCTTTAGACCACCGTGGCGGGGCTATAATAACAAACAGTAAGACTAGGCATGCATATTGTGTGATTTTAGTTTTTTCTTGTTGTGATGCAAGTTTTTAGCATTTTTAATAACAGATGGTATTGTGTTCCAAAATGCTATAGATGAAAATTCAGCAGTTAGTTTGCCATATTTAGTAAGTACCTTAGGCAAAAGTACGTTATTGTTGCGTGCAAATCTAGTATTACTATGAACAACAAGTTCGGATGATGAGAAACAGATAGGAGGTAGTGTCTTGGTTATGTATTTATAGAATATGATACCTAAGTTGCAATTGAGGAGCTCTGAAATGGTCAAAATGTTGTTATCATGAAGTAGGCATTTACCGTTAGAAAAAAGTGTCAGAGTTGATAGAAATTTCTTCAGAAGCTTTTTCTACACTGTTCACTACGAGAGGCTCTTGCGCATGGCAGCATGTCACGTTCGATGCGTCTGAGCCTTCGGTGTTGCTTCGACTGTCGAGTGTGTATGCACAGGACGGTGATGCATGAACCCGTGCGGAAGGAGCATGGCTCGACTGGGTATTTTCTCGGTGTGTCAACTCGTCTATCGTGAACATGGTGTCCTTATAAGGCAAACGGTGACCGTCAAGAGCGCTTGAAGAGCCGCGTAATGAAAAACCTGGTGGTGGACCACGTATGCCAGACGAAAAATGAAATGCATGAGGTGGGTAAGCAACATCTCGTGTCGTGTGCTGGAACGACGACATTGAAAATACCGGCTTTCGTGAAGAGAAACCTGGTAGAAAGCTACGTTTCTTGAGAAATAAGCGTGGACTGTGACGGCCGAGTGTGGTTGTATGCAGATGGTTGGTAATGAAGAAGTCCTTGTCGTAGTCGTTAAAACGGGCAATCATCTCTTCCCTGATCTTTTGCCATAATTCGTCGTTTTTGAATATGTGTGTCAGGTAAAACTTAAATACCTCACCGGTGATGTAGTCAGTGAAGTTGATCATTTCCCGTTCCGACCATGATGCAGCGGTAGCGTGGAGCTCGAACAGGTAGAACCAGTCCTGCACGGGTCCATGGTCTGCTGCTCCGGTGTACTTGGAAATGGGAAGGTCAGTTGATGGTTCCGTCCTGATGGTTGCAACAGTGTTCAGTGGCGATGCACTTCTGTGGTCCGCCTTTGGTCATGGCATCTCGCTGAGGTCTTCGATAATAATGGCCAGTTGATGAATTGGTTGCAAGGTCTTCATCGCATTCTTTGAAACGGGTGATCACTTCTTCTTTGACTTTTTTCCGAGACTCATCGTTCTCGAAGATGTGGGTGAGGTAGAATTTGAATGCCTCACCTGAGATGTAGTCAGTGAAGTTTGTGATCATCTCCCGTTCTGACCAGGATGCAGCGGCAGCGTGGAGCTCGAAAAGGTTGAACCAGTCCTGTACGGGTCCGCCGTCCGCTGATCCGGTGTACTTGGGGATGTCAAGGTCATCTGATGGTGCTGTCAAGATGCTGGCCTTGGTGTAGAGTTGGGATGTACTTTCGTGGTCCACGTTCCGTCACTGCGTCTTGCTGAGACGTTCGAAGATGGTGGCCGTTTGATGAAGTGGCCGCCAGGTCTTCATCCTGTTGGCTCGTGTGACGCTATGATGAATGGGTGACGTGGACTGGCTCATACAACATGTTTATTCTATTCTGCAGTTCTTCCTTCTCTGCTTCTACCAACCATCGCTTCATACGTCATATATATATATATATATATATATATATATATATATATATATATATATATAATTTAATAATAAAGTGTACTATAAGTATAAAAGCATATTTATGTGAACGCTAATGCACAATACAAGAAATTAAATGTACAAGCATATATCAGGCATCATCAGAAGTAGCATGAGGGAACAGCAACTCTAATACAAGAAGAACTATTTTGGCAGAGCGAAAAATGTCATTAAATGATATATTTCGGACAGACCTGTTTAATTGATTTCAGTCCCGTATTGTTCTAGGAAAGAAAGACTTGCTAAAGGAGTGTGTTTTGTAGGGAAATTCCGAAACCTTGTTCTCGGGCTCATTCCTAGTAGTTATGTAGATTTATGCCCATTAATGCCAACTTTTGAATGAAAGATGTGAAAAAACTTCAAGCAAAGCCTCTGTCTTTGACAATCCAGTGTATCCCATTCCAATAATTCTTTTGCGTGCGTAGGACTGAAGTTTATGGAATAATTGAAATAGAAATTTTATTTGGCAACAAAAACATGTTACGAGGAAGGCAGGTAAAAGCTGTGAGAACAGGTTGAGTAGCCTTGACCCCCTAGTACACAGAGTAGCACAAAAGACGTGTGGTTAAAGAGAACCAAGATAAGAGTGTTTCTCAATGCGCATTAAAAAAGAAATAATGATCCATAACAATCCAAACAGAAAAAAGGTAGTCACCAGGTCACATCATTATATAAACACTAATTGGAATAGTTTTAGTGATATCCTAAGATATGACAATATTATATTGCCTAATTAGGTACATGACGTCCACAAACAAATCGAATGGCCAAATTCTGCACCCTTTCAAGCGACACACGCATAGTCGAAAACAGAACGCACAAATGTTTTATGAAACGAATCTTTAGTCGACAAATTGAAGTTTTTTGTGTTACGGTGAAGGAACGCAAGCACTTTCCCGGCTTTGCCTGTTACATAGTCAACATGTCGCTGCCAATTTAAGGTAGACAAGAAGTACACTCCTATGTATTTGTATTCACTAACCTTACTTGTATTGATGTTAATTGTGTACGAGGTATGAGACTGTATTTTCTTGTACACTCCTATGTATTTGTATTCACTTACCTTACTTGTATTGATGTTAATTGTGTACGAGGTATGAGACTGTATTTTCTTAAGAGTAAACTCCATGTAAGCTGTCTCATTCAAGTTAAACTGCATGTGCTATCAAGTACACTAATCACTGATTTTGACCAGGTCCCTGAGAATGAACACTTTGTCTCGCGAATACGCAGTTTCCCTATACAAAACACAGTCGTCCGTGAACAACCGTATATGAAATTCTGTGCCTTCAGTTAAGTCATTGGCGTATATCAGAAATAAAAGCAGTCCCCATACCGACCCTTGGAGTATTCCTGATGTTACCTGCGATGTGCACGAACTGGCCCCATTAACAATTAGAGTCTGCTGGTGTAATGTCAAATAATCATGAACCCATGCGATGGCCTGTGATTTAATGCCATACATAGTCATTTCCTCAAGAAGTAAACAATAAGAATCGCATGAAAAACCTCCTTAAACTCCAATAAAATACAATAAATTGTTGTTTTTTTGTCTAACGCATATGCTATGTTGTGTGAAAATTCAGTCAGTTGGGTAGTACAACAAAAACCTCTAATAAACCCATGTTGCTGTGGCGTAAATAGTGAATACTTATTCATGTGTTCGACAATGAAGGTATATACAATGAAATCTCGGTATAACGAACTTTAGGTGGTCACGGCAATTCGTTCGTTATTTTGAAAGGTCGTTATAGTGAAAGCCCAAAAATGAATCATAAATACTTAATTTCTACTGACCAAAAGGAGTTATCTTTAAAACGGTGGGTCCTTGAACTCGTTTTTCAGGACAAAAAACAACTGCACAAGTGAACACTAAAAAAATGCACGTTTACTTAAAAAAGTCTGATTTTTAAAATTTTTGACGCGTGCAGCACAAACCTTGCAGTGCGAAGGTCTCCAGCTTATCCACATTCCTGTGGTGAGATCAACTTTTTCACTTTGCGAAAACTGCTTCCGCTTTTTCGTCACAAGAAGAGATGAACTAATTGCAGTAGCACTGCAACGGGGGCGCGAACTTGCTTTGTGGATGCGATAAGTAATCACCAAAAAAAAGATTAGCACGACTGAAAAGGCCTTTTGGAGCACATGTAGAAGTGACAAAGAAAAACCGGAAACATATGGCTGTCGTCGCTTTTTCCGAAAAAAAAGAGAGCTAAAAAAGAAAATTCCTCGCATTTCATCAGTTTTCTGCTCCCCCACTGTCTCAGGTTTTCCACGCCCATGCTTCCTTGATTGATTGATTGATATGTGGGGTTTAACGTCCCAAAACCACCATATGATTATGAGAGAGGCTGTGGCAGAGGGCTCCGGAAATTTTGACCACCTGGGGTTTTTTAACGTGCAGCCAAATCTGAGCACACGGGCCTACAACATTTCCGCCTCCATCAGAAATGCAGACGCCACAGCCGGGATTTGAACCCACGACCTGCGGGTCAGCAGCCGAGTACCTTAGCCACTAGACCACCGTAGCAGGGCGCCCATGCTTCCTGCTCTGCAACTCACACTCTGCCTCTCCGACTTTGCCCTCGTCCCTCGCCTCGGCGCTTGTGCACCTGCAGCGTCGGCGCTTCAACAAAAAAAAAAAAGAAAAGAAAGTTTTCTTGTGTTTCTTTTTCCTTCCACACCGTCGCGCGTGTTCTGAGAAGCAAGGTATTCGTTTGCTGTGTTGTCTGCTTGCGTACCGCTCTGGTGGTTACTACGGATTTCAGAACATGAGTTCGTTGTACTGAGGCATTGTTAATATAGCAAGGAACTAAATTTGCACTCGTTATTCTGAAAAGTTCAGTATTGCGAAGTACGTAGAAGTGAAATAATTTTACATTGAAACTATTACCAGTCAACGTGATATTTTTCAAAAGTTCGTTAATCTGAAAAGTTTGTTAATGCGGGGTTTGTTCTATCAAGATTTGACTGTTATATGTTTTCAAAAATTTTACATGCCACACTAGTGAGCGGTATTGGTCGGTAATTAGAGACGTCACTTCTTGGACCAGACATGTACAGTGACAATCATTGCTTTTTTCAAGTCTAAAAAAAGTCTTGAATGTAGAAGTGACTTATCAAATAGTATCTCTAAAAACTATGCCAGTGTTGGCACACAAAGCTTAGGAAACGCGTTTGTGAGGCTAGACCACATTCTTTAGAGCTATCTAATCTTTGCAACAACACTTGAATGCCATGAACTTGGTTTGCATTAGCACAGTACATATAAAAATGAAAGGGGAAAGACAACAGAGACGTCTAGAAAGGTAGGTGCTAAACTTCCAACTGTTTATTTCATGCCTTTGACATCCATCTCATAAATAAACAGCTGAAAATAAACTGTTGGAAGTTTAACGCCTACCTTTCCAGATGTGTATATTGTCTTTCCCCTTTTATTTCATATGTGCTGCGCTAATACAAGCTAAGTTCATAGATAACAAACTCGCCCGAGCCACAACACTTTTGAACTCTAACGCCGTGTGTGCTGATGTTATTATTCTGCATATTGTCGGTTCGTATTTGTTTTAGGTGGTAATCACCATCTCCAGGCGCTATCAGTGGTATAAAAACAGGACTCAGATAATGACTGAGGCATTCAGCTTTACCAATGTTGTCATGAAAGACGTCATCGCCCAAAATAAGCGTTGGTATTGTCTTTACCATTTCTCTTCGCGTGCTTCCAGAAATCTTTTGGTTCAGCTTTGAGAAGGGACTGTGAAGATTCATTGTAAACCCTTTTTGCTTTAAAAGTGCATGTTTTAACTTGAAGTGTTACATTTTTCTGTCTTGTCTTATAATATCGATTGGGGTATTACAAAAAGTATGGTGACATCTCAACTGTTTCGCATAAGTTTGCGCAGTACTTTCGTGAACCACAGCTTACTTTTCATTTTCCTAGTTGCTAAGTGCCAGCATGAAATGAACGCATCTCTTAAGTCGATCACTTGGTTTTTCAAAAGAACCCAGAATTCATTGATGTTCATTTGTTCAGCAAGGGTGTCAAGCACAACAAAGTAATTACCCAGTGATTCATTTATTTGTTCGACATTAGCTTTATAATTGCATACACGCCTTTGCTCACACACTGATATTTTAATGTTATGTGCATTCATTTCGCATAGCATGGCATCGTCATCGCTAATTCCGGGCACGACATTAGTAGCAGTGAAAAAGGTTGGTTGGTTCGTAAAAAAAATCGCAGCATATCCATAGAGTGAATGATGATGAGTGGGGCGAAGCGCTGGAGGGTTTCATCGATAAACTGTGAACCATCCGAGAATATCGCCCACTACATCATCAAAGATATGACAAACACTGTATATAATTATGCAAGAAATTTTATTACTGGTAAGTGGTAATACATCGCTTTATTCCCCTTTCATTATAACGGCTTTATGGTTGGTGAAGTGATGGATCAGTGATGGGGCTTAGCGGGATGTTTGCGAGGACGAAGTAGTGGGCAAATTGCAAAGGTGGATCATACGCGGTTAAGTAGAAACAAGGGATGGACACAGTGGGAAAATCCATGGTTCCTTAACGCACACCTGGATAGAAGTACACGACCATCTTGCATTTCATATTGGCTACTTCTCCACAGTATTGGCTTTATGGCCGCTGAAGTGGTGGATCAGTGCTGGGGTATAGTGGGATGTTTGCAAGGTGGCTATATACATCTTCGGAGGAAAGACAGACCCACACCATGAGGAGCTTCGCTCTTGAAAAAAAATAAATCAAGGATATTATTTCCACGTGTGGGCTGTAGTACCAAATCCATTTGGTGAAGTGCATGCAGATTGCCGATAATAAACCTTTCCTGAGCAGATGCCCCAAATGTCGATATCGTGGTTTAGTGCGGATGCCAATGAAGGTTTAGCAACTTAAAATTCCCCTGCCCCCGCGGTAATCATGAAGTCTGAATGCAGGTCATCAATGGCACTTACAAGCTGTGACACCACACCTGTGGGAAAATCAGGTGCACGATAACAAAACACAGTTAATAGTTTCTTATTAGCCAACTCGAGTTGACACCAGACAGCTTCACATGTCCCAACGACGTCAGGTTTGGCAGACACTATGTCACTTTTTACTTACATAAATACACTACCACTATGACCATTTCTACTTTTACGGTAGCACGTGCAGTCTGCCGGAAACACCTGGTCATCACGTATTTTATCCTTCAACCTAGATTCAGTACTGAGTACCACAGATAGCCTGGACATCTGAAGACGAAATGTGCGAAACTCATCCACTTTGTTTTTGATGGTTCTGCAGTTGATTACCAGAAAGGAAAGGTTCACACTTCCAGATTGACAAGGTCGTTGCAGTGCCAGGACTTGATGTTTCTTTGTGTAGAAACCATATTTTTTGCAATTGAGTATCAGTGTGTCATATTTCAGTATACCTTTTCCTCTTCCTTTTTATGTTTTTTTTGCATATTCTCACAGTAATTTCATTTTCTGATGCACCTGCTGAGAAGAATCTTTAAAGACAGTAATAGTCAAGCTTTTAAATTTACCAGCATTATGGACAACGTCCTGCTTTTCTTAAGGATGCAGAAATTGGGCTATTAACGGTCTGTTTCAGCCAATTTAGAATTTACTGAGTCAGTGCGCAGCGGGGCATACAAATACAGAGAAGCTGTGTATAAAGCCACATCGTCTCATTGTAACGGCTTATTATTTTCAAAAAAATAGTTCTAAAGCTTGGAATAAACGTGGTTAAGCATAGTTACAAAAACTTCTGCGAAAGCAGAACAACGACAACAAGCACAAGTCACCACAAAAGGCTGCTAGCATTGCTGGATGAAAGGACCTATCCTTGTTCAGGGCATCTCGGATCGAAAACTACTGCTTATAATATGACTACGTGTTTATGTGATTATCTACTGCAGCTACGACCTCTACGAAGGAAAAGCTTTCTGTCGCGCCGGAAAAATTTGGGTCGAAAAAGAAAAAAAAGATCTGTTGGCGGTCTCTTTACCACCAGTACACTGCCTAACAGTTTGGGGGCAAGTAAATGGTAATTAGTACTTACAACTTTCTTTAATTTAATCAACCGAACTTTTATCATCTATGTCCTTTCGACCGTACTCTCATGGCCTAGTCCCCTTAACATTCTCTGACACTCACTCACTCACTCACTCACTCATTCTCAAAAGCGCACACCCACAAAGATACTGCATCCTCACTTTCGTTCTATCGCCAAATTAGTTGGAAGCGTGACGCGCGAGCGAAAATTCAAGGTTGTGATAAGATAAACAGGTCCGAACGTCTGTGATAAATGCTTAATGCACTCCGAGTGTTCGTTCCGATGGAAGTGCATGTACCCCGAATGACCGTGTGCGGGAGAATGGGGTGAACACGACGTGGATTCGCCACAGTTTAGTGTTGAAAGGGAAATAGTGTTCGACTTGCTTTGACGTTAACGACGAGCAGGCCCGTAGCAAGGGGGCGTGCCCTCTCCCTCCCTCCTTCCTGAAAAAATCGGATGGAGAGGAATAATTTTATTAAGTGTGATAATATGGTGTTTTTTTAATGTCTCGCACACTACACAGCGCCAATCGTTGAGGAAGTCACATGCGGCCACACGAGCTGGTCCATCTGAAGCAAACGCAACGGCGCCTTTGTTGCTGTGTGAATCGTATATACGACACGCGAAACCGCTCTAGGAATTTTAATCCAACGACACGTATACCACAGTGTTATACGTGAAGCCCGATAAGTTGACGGTAACTGAAACCTCCGTCTTTCCACCACGGCACGTGTTGTGGTATCAGAGAAACGCGTGCTCATAGGCAGCTTGCACGGCGAGCCGCTCGATCATCCCTCGACGCAGTTTCTCCAGTAACAACCCTTTTCGTGAAGCATAACGCAAAAAAAAATCTATACTCGGCTACAAATTATATTAATTTATGGGGGATTTAGGTATAGAATGCAAGTTGTAATCCATCAAACACAATATTGCAGAAAATTATGAACACTCAAGTTCACGCTACTAATTTATTTCGCAATAAATCGAAGACAAACTTTGTTAACCTATAAACAGTGTGCATAAATACACATTCACATATAACGGTGCATGTAAAAATCATTGTCTAACTATCACCGAACAAGTAGTGTCACCACTATGAAATGAAGTTTATTCCTCCCTTCTCTCTCTCTCTCTCATCGCAGGTCTGTAGCTTCATTACGTATTTTTCACAAAATTTACTATGATAACTACCTGAAAAACAAGTCACTCACAAAACCCTCATATATATCAGCTCGCATTCATCACCGCAATAAAGTTGGAATTCCATCATGTCATACTAAATGTTTTCATGACTCAATCATGCCCAGAACCTGTGTGTGGGTTGGAATGGCCTTCCCCCCAACATCGCTGACATAACTGATAATAATTTGTTCCGTAAAGCGATTGCTATTTTGTGAATATATTTGTTTGTTACTGTTTGTGTAGTTTTTCTTTATTAGATTTGTTATTTTGTACTCCCGCTGCAGCTACTTCTCTTTTTTTGTCTTGATGCGAGTTTTTACCATACACTTTGTAGTTTTTTTTTCGTTTGTGCTTTGATGTTTCTTTCTGTATTCTTATATATCCCCTAGTGCACTCCCCTCTGTATTGCCTTCGGGCCGTGAGGGTACAATAAATAACTAAATAAATAAATTTCCTTTGCTATATGTAAAAAAATCCTGAGTATTTTCTGTTGCTTAATGTTGCGTATGCTGTCCTGTATAAGATATGTTCGTTAGTGTCGTATTTATGTTTGTTTCGTGCTAAAAATGCTTCCTCTTAATTATCGCACTGTGACGTACAACGCCTTGTATGGGTTGAGGGAAGGTGCTGACGACAGCTTTTAGCACCGGATGACACTTCTATATTCTGCACTATACAGAAAAATACAGTAATAATGTAGAAGTCGAATCTCTTGTCGATTAATTGTCGTTAGCGGCGCTAGAAGGTGGCGTACGTGGTTCGTTCCGTGTTCTCCGGCTCACTTGTACGTTCGATAAACTGCCGATCGAAAGTGTACGTACGTTCGATCAATTTGCGGATCGGAAAGTGTTTGTAGGTATACACGAGCGTGTCTAGACGATGCACGCATTCTGTTGCGCGCGACACTTCTTCGCAGTCTGCGTCTGGGAGCGTCGTGGCGCGCATCTGGAGCGCGAACTTTTTTCTCGTTTTGCTTTTCCGCGTCACTGATTGCGACACGCATTCTTCGCCGTCTAGACGATCTCTCTCTTCCCCCCTTTTTGCTCTCTCACCCGGCTGTTTACGACTTTGCTGTATACGTCTCCGACGAAACGCCTTTTCAAGCACATTTGACAAATGCTGACGGCGAGGGCCGCAGACTCCGATCGCTGGAAGGTCGGGTTATTCAGCAGCGAGACGGCAGACGGTTGATGACGTAGCACAGCGGCGCGATATTTCGCTCCAGGGTCGCTTACGTAGTCTAAAGACTTCGTTGACGCTGAGGCTTGATTAAATGTTGGCATTCACTTCGTCGTTTCGGGAATAGCTGTTGGGATTTTACGGACCAGAAGCACGAAGTGGCTATATAGGTGCGCAGTTCAGTGGAGAGTTGCGGAAATTTCGACCACCTGGGGTCTCATCAACGTGCACCTAAATATAAATATGCACGAGCCTCTAACCCTCGATTTTCGGGTCAGCAGGCGCGCACCGCAACCACCGTATACCGCCTGCCTATACGCGGCGTTCGCGCAGTCATTTCGACCATGGTAGTATGCTAACGTACATATCGTGAGCAATATTAGCTGTAACACCGAGTCGATGTTCATGGAACGGTTGTATGTAACTTACTGGTATGAATACGTCGCATTCACTTGACTAGAGTTACCCATCGACCTGAGAGTTTATAATGACATCAATGCGTTTGCGCTTGCCAAAACTGCGTTCAGCCGCTGAGACGTTTGAAAGGCAGCTTTAGTAGTGTGGCAGCTTGGGCTAGTTGGCATGGCATGACGATAGTTATAGCGCGAGAACGGAACGGCGACGCAGAGACGGGAAGGACACGAAGGTCCTTCTTGTCTCTGTGTCGTCGTTTTGTTCTCGCGCTATAACTATCGTCAGGCAGTTTTAGTGTTCCAGCTCATATTGCTCGCGATGTTATACATCTACTCCCAGAGAGAGAGAGAATAAACATTTATTAATAACAAATAACAAATAACAAATTAGAGCTGTAACTGGCCTCACCAGTGCCTCACCAGAGGTTGTAATCACGACGATGGTAGTAGCGTGCTACGTGGCCAGGGAGATGGCAGACGTAGAAGATCGGCCTGTTTTCCAGAGTGTCCAAGGCTTAGGCGGTGAGGGGTGGCAAAAAGGAGGTGGGTGTGGACGGATAGGTGGACTCGCTGCCTAGAGGGGACGGGGCTATCGAGGAGGATCCGTGACGGGTAGTAGCGATGACAATGATCGACTTGCGGTCTTAGCATAAGTCAGAGGTCGGAGATAGGCGAAGGGTGGTATGTGGGAGGCAGAGCGTCGGAACGTAGGGCACAAGAGACAATTGGTGCGCCACTTCTCAGACGAACTGCTGGATTTGCTGCATTAGCCAGGTTTGTTCAGAGGAAACTGCGCCAATGGTCAACGCAGATGTGGAGCTTGTGTCGAGGTTTGGAAGCCCCGTAGAAAAGCGGTCTCTCCGCAGCTTGTTCCAACTCTGACAGTGGTGAAGCAGCTGGGCGACAGTCCGGGGGTTTTTCGCAACAAGCATGTAAAAGGCGCCTTCCTCGATATCTTTCATGATGTGCCGTATTTTGTCAGTGTCGGACATGACGAGATCGATGCGACGGCAGAGGCCCAGAACATCCTCAATATACACGGTGAAGGTCTCACCAGAGTGCTGTGCGTGATCGCACCAGCACTGTTTGTGGCGGAGCTTGCGAACAGTGGGTAGACCGAAGACTTCCACAAAGTGCGTCCTAAAGGTTGACCAAGAGGGAATTTCAGCTTTATACCACAGCTGTGCCACACCCCTGAGATAGAAATTAAGGTAACAGAGCTTAGCTGTGTCATCCGACTTATCGTGAGCGCTTACCACTTCGTACTGAGACAGCCAGTCTTCAGCGTCTCTGTTGTTGGTCGGGTCGAAAATCACTGGATCTCGCCGCTGTGCCGTTCACGTTACAGATAGGATTAGGACTGCAGGTGGCTGGGTCATATCTTCTGGCATTGGTTAGCCGGGTGGTTGATGTAAAGTCCGGGAACGGAACTTCAGGTTGAGGAAACCAGCACTCTCCACCAAACGTAAAAATACTTTTAGACACCCAGGTAAGGCAATCATTTAATGTGCCTGTGAAGAGGACAGCAGCGAAATAGCAGTCAGTCGCTTTAGCAGCAGCAGCAGCACGAGCCTCAGCCATCGTCTTCGTCGTTGTTCTGGCTGTGCCCGTATTTGTCACTACAGAGGTAATGAAAAAAAACAAGAGAGAGAATACCTCCTGATGCAGACTGAAAGCAAACCGCGATGTGCAGGAAAGAAGCAACATAAGTGGGAAAAAAAAGGCCACCACATACAGCTAGTATCTTCCTCACCACTTAGCCTTTAGGTGGACAAAGCGGCAGCTATATGGCACAGCAAAAAGCTTTCAAGACTCCCTCCTAAATTCAAAGCAGTAAGAAAGGGGAAGAAGAAAGTTCTTTGTAGATGAACCTCCTAACAGCAGTAACAACTGGGACCCTCAAGCTATTCCATCCTTTTGTATCCTCTCTATGTTCAGTAAGTTGTCGTTATAGAAGTGCATAATGCGCAGTGTCGGCATTCTCTGCCAAGGTACAGTTTTACAATGAGTACGCAAATTTCTCCGTGAGCGTGTTGCCACTGCGCGTGCGTCATGCGCTAACCTTATTGGTAGGCGCGTTGCATTTCGTAACATTAGCGTTGTACGTATCCAAGACGCAGGGGCGCCTGCGCAAGTAGGCGTTTGGTGTGTAGCGACACCACGAACCCGAGCTAACAGGGGAGTTTCGACTCCCTCCCACGCCTAGCCGTGCGTGGCTTTGCCGTGTCCGAGGAAAAGGGGATCCTGGGGGTTGAGCCGACGCTGGGTGATTGGACCGTTAAGGCCCCCCGGCAGAGGCAACACACCCCTTTGGCCCCGGCTTCACGTAGACGGCACCCCTGAGCTGACGCACCCAGGGGAATCGGCAGTCGCCTTTTCCTATCTCTCTCTCCCTACATCTTCGTCTTTATCTCTTACTATTTATCTGTCCTGTCTTCTACTCTCTTCCGTTTACTTCCAAACTTCCTGGCGGCTAGGGTTAACCCTGTGCAAATAGCCTACCTTGGTCTAGGCACATTGGGTTATAGTGGCGTTGTACGGCTGGCGTCTGCAGGTTTCAGCATTTGTAACCTTGTAGCGTCCCCTCGTTGGGCTCCGTGGTGGGTGGCCGCCAACGCTACTGAACAACAATAAGGAAGACATGCATGGAGCATTCCCACTACTGTCTGATCGTACCGGCTTAAAGCCGGTACGCACCGATGATCTCACCAGAGAAGGATTGGCCACCCTGGTGCAGTATCTGGCCACCCCCTCCCGTAGGCATTCGTCAATTAACTCACGGCCCTCAGTCCCCACCAGCTGCGGAGCAACTGACCACGGCGGCGGTCAGATCTGCAAAGCAGCAGAGGGTGCTAGGAATCTCTGGATACGGACAGGCCACCATTGGAACTTGAACTTAGCAACGTTTAACGTTAGAATGTTATCTAGTGAGGGAAGTCTAGCTGTATTATTCGAGGAGCTAGAAGGCATTAAATGGGATATAATAGGGCTGAGTGAGGTTAGGAGGACAGATGAGGCCTATACTGTGCTACAGAATGGGCACGTCATTTGCTATCGGGGCTTGGCAGACAGAAGAGAACTGGGAGTAGGGTTCCTAATTCACAGAAACATAGCGGGCAACATAGAGGATTACTATAGCATTAATGAAAGGGTGGTAGGCATTGTAATTAAACTGAATAAAAGATACAAAATGAAGGTAGTACAGGCTTACGCGCCTACATCTAGCCATGATGACGCTTCAGTTGAAAGCTTCTATGAAGACGTGGAATCGGCAATGAGTAAGGTGAAAACACAGTATACTATAGTAATGGGCGACTTTAATGCAAAGGTAGGGAAGAAGCAGGCTGGAGACCAGGCAGTAGGAGATTATGGCATCGGCACTAGAAACGCCAGAGGAGAGCTACTAGTAGAATTCGCGGAACGCAATAATCTGCGTATTTTGAATACCTTCTACCGAAAACGAGAAAACCGCAAGTGGACATGGAGGAGCCCTAATGGCGTAAATAAGAACGAAATAGACTTTATAATGACTGCACACCCAGGAGTCGTGCAGGATGTGGAAGTGGTTGGCAAGGTAAGATGCAGTGACCATAGAATGGTACGGGCTCGAATCCGCCTAGACTTGAAGAAGGAACGACAGAGACTGATACGCAAGAAGCAAATCAATGAGCTAGCACTGAGAGGAAAGTACAGGAATTCAGAGTGTCACTGCAGAACAGGTACTCTGCTCTTAGCGAGGAAACCAACCTTAGCGTAGATACAATGAATGATAATCTGACGAGTATCATCACGGAGTGTGCAGTGGAAGTTGGAGGCAGGGTAGCTAGACAGGACACCGGCAAGCTTTCCCAGGAAACGAAGAACCTAATTAAGAAGCGTCAAATCATGAAAGTGTCAAGTACAACAGACAAAATAGAACTGGCAGAGCTTTCGAAGCTGATTAATAGACGTAAAGTATGCGATGTAAGAAGGTATAACATGGAGAGAATTGAGCACGCTCTGAAAAACGGAGGAAGCGTCAAAGCAGTGAAGAGGAAACTTGGGATAGGCAAAAGGCGGATGTATGCACTAAGGGACAAAGAAGGCAAATTAACTACCAATATGGATAGGATAGTTAAAATAGCGGAGGAGTTTTACAGAGATCTGTACAGTAGCCGAGACAACCACGACCTTAATACTATAAGAACTAGCAGTAACCCAGACGACACCCCACCGGTAATGATAGAAGAAGTCAGAAAAGCTTTGGAGAGCATGCACAGAGGCAAAGCTGCTGGTGAGGATCAAGTAACATCAGATCTGCTGAAAGATGGAGGACAGATTGTGTTAGAAAAACTAGCCACTCTATTTACGAGGTGTCTCGTAAATAGAGTGGCTCTATCTACGAGGTGACGGGAAAAGTACCAGAGTCTTGGAAGAACGCTAACATCATCTTAATACATAAGAAAGGAGATGACAAGGACTTGAAGAATTACAGACCAATCAGCTTGCTCTCTGTAGTATACAAGCTATTTACAAAGGTAATTGCTAGCAGAGTAAAGAAAACATTAGAATTCAATCAACCAAAGGAACAAGTAGGATTTAGAACAGGCTACTCGACAATTGACCACATTCATACTATCAATCAGGTAATAGAGAAATGCTCAGAGTATAACCAACCACTATACATAGCCTTCATAGATTACGAGAAGGCGTTTGATTCAGTAGAAATATCAGCCGTCATGCAGACACTGCGGAATCAGGGCGTAGATGAAATATATATAAACATTCTGGAAGAAATCTACAGGGGATCAACTGCTACCATAGTGCTTCATAAAAAAAGCAACAGAATACCAATAAAGAAGGGTGTAAGGCAGGGGGACACAACCTCCCCAATGCTATTTACCGCGTGCTTACAGGAGGTTTTCAGAAGCCTAGAATGGGAACAGTTAGGGATAAGAGTTAATGGAGAGTACCTTAGTAATCTGCGCTTCGCCGATGACATTGCATTGCTGAGTAACTCAGGAGACGAATTGCAACTCATGATTATGGAGTTAGACAAGGAGAGCAGAAAGGTGGGTTTTAAATTAATCTGCAGAAAACGAAAGTAATGTACAACAACCTCGGAAAGGAGCAGCGCTTCGAGATAGGTAATAGTGCACTTGAAGTTGTAAAAGACTATGTCTACTTAGGGCAGGTAGTAACCGCAGAGCCTAACCACGAGATTGAAGTAACTAGAAGAATAAGAATGGGGTGGAGCACATTCGGCAGGCACTCTCAAATTATGACAAGTAGATTGCCACTGTCCCTCAAGAGGAAGGTATATAACAGCTGTATCTTGCCAGTACTTAGCTACGGAGCAGAAACCTGGAGACTCACAAAGAGGGTTCAACTTAAATTGAGGACGACGCAGCGAGCAATGGAAAGAAAAATGGTAGGTGTAACCTTAAGAGACAAGAAGAGAGCAGAGTGGATTAGGGGACAAACGGGAGTTAAGGATATCATAGCTGCAATAAAGAAGAGGAAATGGACATGGGCCGGGCATGTAGCACGTAGACAGGATAACCGCTGGTCATTAAGGGTCACCAACTGGATTCCCAGAGAAGGGAAGCGGGGTAGGGGGAGACAGAAGGTTAGGTGGGCAGATGAGATTAAGAAGTTTGCGGGTATAAATTGGCAACAGCAAGCACAGGACCGGGTTAACTGGCGGAACATGGGAGAGGCCTTTGTCCTGCAGTGGACGTAGACAGGCTGATGATGATGATGATGATGATGAGTCAGTGCGCACGTTCTATAGTTAAAGACTGGATACCCAACTTGGAGCTGCATATCTGAGTATTGTGCTTCTCCGATTCTTTGTTTCATTAGCTTCGGTATCTGCCACTCCATAAAAAATGAGGTTTTGTCATAGACTACGGTTCTCTAGTTCATCAACTTTTTTTGTCAGTGACTCTACTTCGTTCAACTGGTTTTCCTGCATTTTAACATAGTCTAATATTGAACCGTTCAGATTTTCAATGTCCGACAGTTTTGTTTCTAACCTAGGGATGCGACCACCATCCTATTGCTACTGTGCTTTTGCCTGTGTAACCTCAATAGCACTAAGCTTTTTTTTAATAGCACCTTGACCATGTAGAAGTTATAGCAATTTTGCCTTTACTGCCAGCCCCCGGGATTAAGTTGCACATCCCCGCATAAATAAAGAAGCAGAAAGTAGAACAAAAGACACCGTACGAGGTCAAAAGTACACCTTGACCGAACCGTATCATTTGAGTAGGACACAGAGCAATCAAATAACACTCGGTGTGCTTAAAATCGACGTCTGTACAAATTGTGCTGCATAGCTACTGCAAGAATTAAAATATGGGCCACAAGATGTGCTCCTCTGTCGGCATTGCTTTTTTAAAGTTAATTTTTCGTGCATGTTCCTGGAGTCACTGGTTGACGCATCTCCTTGTTTAACTGACGTAGGTCTTGCCACATGACGTCACAGGGCTCGAGGGGTCGGAAGAGTGAGTGAGATTGACTTTATTGAAAATATCCTGAGGCGGCTGAGTAGGGGCCATTTTGACCCTTAAGTCAGCCTGGAGGCTTTGTTTAGGATGGCGCTGGCATCCTGGGCGGAGCGATGGGCGGAGGCTTGTAGCGATGTCCCAGGCACTTTGAAGCACCTGTAGTTGCTGCTTGTATGTGTTGCTCTTGAGGACTTCCTGCCAAGCCTCTTGGGTGTTTAGTTGTGCTGTGCTGTGGGTAGGCCACAGCCAAAGCATGTGTTCGAATTCGTAATAGGTCTAAAGAGTGGGCGCTAACGCATCAAGAAGCGAAGCTATTCATGGGCGATTGCGTTATGCAAAAGCGAGTGTGTAGACGTCAAGAGCTGACAACGTGTGGTCTGGGGAAATTGATGTAATGTCTGGGAATAATAGGGACCGCGACAGCGCATTAGTATCAGCATGCTTGTGGCCGGAATATTGTACAGTCGAATCTCATTAATTCAAACACGCTTAATTCGAACTTCCGGTTAATTCGAACTCATGATGAGTTCCTGTCAAAGCAATGTGTATTTCAATGGGTGAAAACGCATGGTAATTCGAATGCGCAAGCACTTCGAACATACCGCGCTCGGAAAATGCTCTCAGCACCTCACCCGATCCCGCGGCGGCACCTCCGACGCCTCAACGCTGCGCTAAAAAGGAAAAAACAAGAAAAAAAAGGCTGCAGTGGAATTTTCGCTCTCTTAAATGCCGATCTGCGACGCGCCTTTGCCACGCTTCTCCCTTTTCGACCCCTGCCACGTAAAGACCCTTCTCTTTCCATAGGTCTGTGCGCAAAGAGAGAAAAAAAAGCTGCCGTGGAGTGTTGCTTTATCTCAAATGCCGATTTGCTTCTCTCTGCATGGAGACGCTCCTCCTTTCTTGTCTCGTGCTGGCTACGTTGCAACATTGGTACAGAGGGTAGTAGCAGAGATGCAGTCGTCATCGTCGTCTTTAGAGAGTGTCGGAGCTGGACATTGCCGCGTGCAACTTCTCTTGCCAGTAGAATGCTGAAGCCAAAGTATACATGCTTTGCAAGCTGCGTGCGAAATTGATTTACTCGCTGCAAGGCAAACGTGTGCAGACGCCCATCACCGATTACTTCAAATATTGCCTGATGTCCTGTGATTTGTGAATAAATGTAAGTCTTCTGAAATTTCTCGCTCGTGCGTTAGCTCAATGCACATTCGCCACTGCATGGGGAGCCCGCTGTTTACTTAGCTTTCATTAATTACGAACTTCTTTTATTTCGAACAAATTTTTCGGCCCCTTAAAGTTCGAATTATCAAGATTCGACTGTATAACGCAGATGTCATACAGCCACGCACGTTTCTTATTTTTCACTTGTGTTTCATTTGGTTTTCATCCACAAAGCCTGTCAGAAAAGCTCAGCACAAACTGCGCCTTACTGTTCGAGAATGATTGCGACTACTGTAGATCATTCAGTTAAGACTGCTCGCAAGAAACTCAAGATTAATACAAAGCTTGCGCGACGACCAATGATGTGGCTGCAATATTTGACAACGCATGTATAAATGCCGACAAGCTTCGCCGCTTGTCAGTTGATCGACGGCCGATGCACAATTCGCCACTATCAGAGCCAGTGTGTATCTGTGATCTCACTCTCCGTTCAAAGCTCATAAGCTCTGCCAAATAAACAACTTCATTTTGGACCTACAGTCTGCTTCTTTCATCGAGGTCGCGACCCCATGGATTCTGGTGAAGGTACTGTGTACACGACTTGACGGAGACATCCAGTACATTGATAGGAGTAGCACCTTCACCAGATGTCATGGGGTCGCGATGTCAACAAAGGGAGCAGACTGTACGACCAGGGTGAAACTGTTTATTTAGCCGAATTTCCGAAGTGCAAAGATGACAAGCTTAACGCCCAGCTTCTGTAATTCAATTTCTGCAATTTTGTGATTTCTGCAATTTCACGAGTGTTTATTGTCATAGACAAAAATTTGGCAGACCCCAGTCGCCAAACACTGCATCATGACAAAGAAAAGTGCGAAACCCCTTAGTCATAGCCTATATGAGCTTCGATGCAAGGCTATAAGAAAACAAGTTGACGAACTGCAACCTGACGAGATCATTCAACCATTCAGAGTTCAGAGTCTGTGAGCGTCTACTGCAGGGGTGTCAGTGAATAAAATGAATGAAACACTATACTTCTGCATTGACTATCGCCGCAACCGACGCCCTTGATTAACTACATGACGCCGAATACCTTTCATTGATGAATGTCAACACAGGATACTGGCAAATCGAACTAGATATGAGAGACTGACAAAAAACTGCTTTTATAACACTACATGGCCTCTTAAAGTTCAAGGCCGTGCCATTTGGTCTTTGCTCAACGGCTGCGACGTTCCAGCATGTTATGGACACCTTGCTGGCTGGGTAGATGTGGCAGACTTGCCACGTGCACTTGGACGATGTCATCGTAGTTTTATCAAGCTTCGACGAGCATCTGTCGAGCCTTAAAGCTGTACTTAGACGAGTACTTCTTTTCTTCTGTCAGAAAGAGAGTCTTGACTATGCATGTGCCGAACATGCAAAAACTGGCATTTACGTTGATTTAAAATTATGCAAGCAGGAAAAATCCAGAAACCCACGTAGGGTATGGAGCATCCCTCTCTGTGATTGCTACCTGTCCACGCCCATACGGTTCTACGGCGTGACTGCATCTGTGGTGATGCCAAATGCTGAGAAAAAGCGCTGCATTACCTGAAGAACGAATGCTGCAGTGTGACGCATTTCTTGTGCACCAACAGCGCCCCGTGAACGCAGCCATCTGCAGAAGTCTTCGTGTGTGCTTGCCTCGTCCAGCGCAGTCTTCCTGCATCAGCGTAACACGACTTGCAACTGAGAGATCAGAATATGAAGAGTGACTTGGGCACACATTATATGTCAATTTTGTGGTCATTGGCAACTTATATATTTGCATTCATACCAAAACCATAAACCTCCATTCTAATAATACACCAAAAATGTACTGTTAAATTATCTGTCGTGCCTTTCCTCTTGCAAGTATTTCGAGCTATATCGGTGGACATAAAGTTAGCTTCTCCTCGAAGAGCACTTAGTGTTCTGGACGGCCTAAGCCCAATGCTTGAATCCATTAAATCTAAAGATGGCTGCCTACACCTCATCTATCCATAAAGATGTCCAGGCAGCGTCTGTCATCCAGTGGCATGTCAGAGGGCTAAAATCACATCTCAGATTTTCGTCAGTTTGTATACACCAACACGTTTGCACTCATTGTCAAATGTGGGCCCAATTTGTCAAAACCAATCAGAATGTCAGGGTACGAAGCTGTCATCTCTTTAAGAAATGGCGTGTGGAGCAAAATGATAGTTTCTGTTCATCATGAACTCACCTAAGTTGTGGAAAAAATTGTGGCTCATGACTACAATCAATGTGTATGTATCACTGTCAAAAAAAAAAACTTGCATTCTCTTTGATAGGCGTGTATATATCCCCACCAAGGAACTTCTGTTCAGGAAGAATAGCGGATATATTAAGTGTTTGTCATGCACCAAGGGTCATCATAAGAGATCTCAATGCACACGACCCTGCCTGGGGAAGTACTAAGAAAAGTGTGCACGACAGAGATTAGCAAGCATAGCCCACAGCTATCACCTTACTCTCCTGAAGAATGGAGCCACACCTTTCTTCAAGGCGTGGCATATGGCTGCTGCTTCGATCTTGCTTTCGTCCTCAGCCTTCTTGTGAGACATGTAAAGTGGTTTTCGGACGTTGAAACAAACGTGAGTGATCACATTCCCACCTAACTTAAAATCCTAAGCTTGTCTACATCTGGTACACGAAGAATAATTCGAACAATTGACCAAACCATAACTGATTATACGAACAGTGCAATTTAAAAGTAGTTACAGTGTAACTACGGAAGCAAAGAAACAAGGATAGAAAAGAGCACTGACTTTCAACAATGATTTAATAGCGGAGTGGTATACATATAGTCACGGGGTCATGATGTGGACGAAGGAAGCAGGCTCCAGGTCGAATAATAAACTGTTTATTTAGATTCAGTCAGATTACAGCAAGAAGCTCGCACTGATAGCGATGAGCAGGGCGTCGATTGTGGATCAACCGAGAAGTGGTTAAGCCTGTTGGCATTTATACTCTTCGCTAGAATATTCTAGCGTTATTGCTAGCGGCGACGTAGGTTCCAGAGTAATCTGTAATGTTCACGAAGTGGGCGTAATCTCAACAAAACGATCTACTATGCTCTCGCAACTTTTCGAACATCGTAGGCCCAGTTTGTGCTGAACGTAGTGTAATGAGACGATAACAAAACTTGACGAAAGGAACGTGGCATTGCCCCCCTGTGAAAAAGAAATCATCTCGATGCTTCAACAAAAGACGAAGGTACAATAATAAAGACAATGAACAATGAGCACTAGTGATAAAGCACAACAACAAAAAATTCACTCCTAAGGTTCACACATGAAATGGCTTGAGCCGCACAACATGGACGACTTTTGGTCGAGCACGGCGGCATTGCGAGTTGTTAATGCCATCGGGAACAATCTCGTAGTCGAGTGGGCCGAGACGTCAAACTACTCTGTACAGTCCGAAGCCATCACAGAAGTTTTTCACTGAGCCCACGTCAGCGTATCCGTGTTCATATCCAGACACGGTCCCCGGGCTGGTACTCAACGAAGCTTTGTCGAAGTCTGTAACCGCAGCTGTCAATCGCCTGCTAATTCTTGATGCACAGGTGGGAGAGTTGACGAGCTTCTTCAGCGCACTAAAGGTAAGCAGTGATGTCGAGGTTCTCTTCGTTTGGAAGCATAGCGTTGAGCGTCGTTGCAGGGCTCCTTCCACAGACACACTTGCACGGCATGATCTGCGTCGTTTCTTCAACAGTCGTATTGTACCCGATGGTCAGGCACGGAAGGATTTCGTTCAATGTCTAGTGCTCGATGTCGACTTACATGGCCAGCATATCAGCGAGGGTCTTATTAAGACGTTCGATGAGGCCATCGGTCTGTGGATGGTAGGTAGTGGTACAGCGGTGAGTTGTCTGGCTGTACCTCACGGTCGCCTGAGTTAGGTCTGCCGTAAAGGCCGTACCTCTATCAGTAATGAGGACCTGTGGAGCTCCGTGATGCAGAATGATGTTCTTGACAAAGAACCTTGCTACCTCGGAGGCACTGCCTTTGGGTAGAGCCTTTGTCTCGGTGTAGCGTGTGAGGTAGTCAGTAGCTACGACGATCAATTTCTTCCTGGAATTCGACGTCAGAATTGGCCCCAATAAGTCCATGCCGATTTGCTGGAACGATCGGCGAGGTGGCTCGATGGGCTGTAGAAGTCCGGCTGGCCTAGTCGACGGTGTCTCTCGTCGCTGACAGTCGCAGCAGGTCCTGACATAATGAGTGACGTCCGCAGCAAGTCGTGGCCAGGAGTACGTTTCTTGTATTCTTGCGAGCGTACGGGAAACACAGAGGTGTCCAGCCGTCGGGTCATCATGTAGAGCTTAAGTACTTCTGGTCTCACTGCTGAAGAAACCACAAAAAGGTGTCCGGCTCGAAGGGGCGAAACATTTTTCTTTAACAGAACTCCGTTTCGCAAGCCGAACGACTCCAGTTCTCTCTTGAAAACATTCAGAAAAGTCGTGCTGTTACCCTCAAGGTATTCCACAAGGCTTCAGAGTTCCGTGTCAGCTCGCTGTTGATCGGCAAAATCGTCGGTAGTTATCCTTCCTAAGAAGCTGTCCTCATCCAAGCCCTTGGGCGTCGGTCGTTCGACGGGGGCACAAGACAATCAGTCGGCCTGTCAGAGTGTTTTCTTCCAGACTGAGGCTTCATCGTGCGAGGAGGCCCGAAGGGTCTTTCAAGTTAGCTAGCCAACACAAGGTGTGGTGGTCGCTCACAACTTTGAAAGGCCTGCCGTAGAGATAGGGGCGAAACTTTGACGCTGCCCCGATGATGGCAAGGCACTCTTTTTCTGTTGTGGAATAGTTGGCTTCAGCCTTGGATAGCAACCAGCTAGCATAACTGATAATCCTTTTCATGCCATCAGTTTTTTGCACAAGGACGATGCCGAGTCCTACGCTGCTGGCGTAGATGTGTACTTGTGTTTCGGCGTATTCGTCGAAATGCGCAAGTATCGGTGGTGCCTGGGGGCGTCATTTAAGTTCCTAAAATGCTCCCGCTTGTGCTGCTTCCCACCTGAATTCAACGTTGCTTTTCGTGAGGTAAGTTAGCGGCTCGGGAATCTGTGAAAAACGTTTCACAAAACGCCTGTAATAGGCGCACAATCTCAAGAATCGGCGTACAGCCTTCTTGTAAGTCAGTTTTGTCAGTCAGTCTTGTCAGGGCTGCGGGAAATCAGCGATGATGGCTGTTTTTCGCAGGTCAGGACGAACTCTAGACTTGCTAATGATAGGTCCCTGGAATAAGAGCTCCTCGTACGCGGAGCGACACTTTTGTAGCTTCAAGGTTAGTCCAGAGGTGTTGATAGCTTGAAGGTGCTGGAGATGCTTTTTGAAGCTAGAGGAAAATACGGCGACATCATCCAAGTACACGAGGCAAGTCTGCCATTTCAGTTCAACCAGCACAGTGTCCATAACGCGCTGGAACGTCGCAGGCGCCGAGCAAAGACCAAATAGCATGACCTTAAACTCGAAGAGGCCATCTGGTGTGATAAAGGCCGTCTTCTCTCAATCCCTCTTCTCAACCTCAATTTGCCAATAGACTATTTTACGGTCCATCTAGAAAAAGTATTTTGTGTTGTGAAGTCGGTTCAGGGCTGCATCTATAGTTTGTCAGCACCACCTTTGTCTTGCCATTACGCAGCTCAGCTATGCCTTTTGCGACGAAAATCTGACGGTACAGGAGGAGGTGCTGATCACTCTTGATAATGCCTTCAAGGTTTTCAGCTTTTTCGGTGCCAACGAAAATGGCGACGGTGGAGGATGGCGGCACGGTGACCTGCTCTTCTAGCACATTCAATGCGTGATTACTTGACTTGTAGGGGTCGGCAGGGTGTTTTCTGAAGTTAGGTTGATTGACTCAGACCTCAGGCCGATGACTGTGCCGTGTTGGCTTAGAAAGTCCATTCCAAGTATCCCATCCCTGGAGCAATTTTGTAAGATGACAAAGCTCGCAGGATAAGTCTGGTTATTGATGGTGACTCTAGCTGTGCAGACTCCAGTCGGCGTTATTAGGTGACCTCCAGCGGTCTGAATTTTAGGGCCTTGCTATGCAGTTCTCTCTTTTTTCAACTTTGTCACGAAACACCCACTGACGAAAGAATAATCGGCTCCAGTATCGACGAAAGCAGAGACAAGATTACCGTGGAATATTACGACGAGGTCACTGATTCGTCGTCCTGTGTTGCGGTTAGATCGTGGCATTGGGTCGCGGCTACATTTATTTGCTTCACTGCTTCCACACTGCGTAGTGCCATCTTCATGATGCGAAGGTTCGACGTCAAGACCCTTTTCGTCTTGCGGTGGGTGCTTGCGATTTCGTTTCGGAGTCGTTGTCGTCGACGACGGAGGATCTTTGGTAGTTCGTTGTACAGCAACCGCACCTCCGTTGGTTACTGCCCTTCCCTTAGTTTTCAGAGTATGGGCTCAAGAAACGGCCCCGAGTAGGGCTGGTGTATTGATGGTGTTGTGGTGACATGTAGCGGCCTGACGACGGGGAACGGTAAGGTTGTTGGGTTCTCTACTGTGCTCTTGCGAGGTAGTTGGCAATATGTTGAGGTCGTTCACTCCACTGTGAACGCGGCACGTTTACATCGAATCCGCGTAGCCCCATTTGTCAGTACCGGGAGCAGCAGTTGATTGATTGATATGTGGGGTTTAACGTCCCAAAACCACCATTTGATTATGAGAGACGCCGTAGTGGAGGGCTCCGGAAATTTCGACCACCTGGGGTTTTTTGACGTGCACCCGAATCTGAGCACACGGGCCTACAACATTTCCGCCTCCATCGGAAATGCAGCCGCCGCAGCCGGGATTCGAATCCGCGACCTGCGGGTCAGCAGCCCAGTACCTTAGCCACTAGACCACCGCGGCGGGGCGGGAGCAGCAGTAGGTGTGGTCAGCTTCGCCGCAGTGGTAGCATGGTGGGCGATGGTCGGGAGCGCGCCAAACGTCGGTTTTCCTCTGCATGTATGGCTGGCCGGCTGGCGGGCACTATGACGATGCTGGGGGCCTTGATGTTGTCTCGTGAGGAAACTGCGGCGATGCGGTGTCTTGGCGGAGGCGTGGAAGAGGGACCTGACGGCTGGCTGCGGCAGCATAGCTCATGGCTTTTACCTGTGGCTGTGGAAGCTGAGGAACGCCCAGAGATTGTTGGATCTCCTGACGTACGACGTCCGCTATGGAGTCCATATAAGGCTGCACTGAAGGTAGCAATTTCCACAGCTTCTCTTGCACAATCGCTCGGCTCGTCTCACGCAGGTCAGTGGCTCCCAGCGCTTGGGCAGCCGAGAAGCTGCGTTTGAGTTGCGGTGTCCGCATTTCGAGCGTCTTCTCGATTGTGAATGCTTCCAAGGCGAACTCTGTGACCGTCTTCGACAAGTTTCTGATCAGTCCGGTGAAAAGTTCTTGCTTTACACCTTTCATAAAAAAGCTCAATTTCTTCTCCTCGATCATGTTGGGGTTCGCATGATGGAACAGCCGGGTCATCTCTTCTACAAAGGTGTTCACACCTTCGTCGGGAAGATGAACCCGTATCTCCAAGGCACTAGCGGCATGTTCCTTGCAAACGACACTCGTGAACGTGTTCAGGAATGTCGTCCAAAAGACATTCCAGGTATGTAAAGTGGGTTCCCGGTTCTCGAACCATGTTTTTGCGACGTCTTCTAGGTAAAAGTAAATACGACACAGTTTTTCGTTGATGTCCCAGCTGTTCAAGGCAGCGACTCTATAGTAGGTCTCCAGCCTGCTTTTGGCCTCTTCAAACGATGATCCCCGGAACGTGTAAGGCTCCTTAGGCTGCTGGAGCAGGATGTGTACAGGTGGTGCAGGAGCTGTCATCGTCGCAGTGGTCCAGCTCAGGGTATTAGTCTTCCGGGTTGGGTCAGGTAGAGGCCCGAACTCTGGCGAGAGCCCTTACTGCCGGCAGCTGGCTCGCTGCTCAGAGTTGGCGTCGATATCCCCATGACAATTTGGGCTCAGCTTACGGCTGGAGGGAAGCTTTCGGTACACGGGCCGGAAAGCACCTCCGTCGTGAAGTGGACGAAGAAAGCAGGCTGCAGGTCAAATAATAAACTGTTTATTCGGGCCGAACTTGTGGCCACGTGAAAGGAAAGTCAGGTTACAACAAGAAGCTGGCACTGATAGCGGTGTGGAGGGCATCGGCCGGCGATCAACTGACAAGGGGCGAAGCGTGTTGGCATTCATACCCTTGCCATAAAATATTCTAGTAGTATCGCTAGCAGCGACATAGGTTCCAGAATAATCTGTAATGTTCACAAAGTGAGCGTAATCTTAACGAAAACCATCTGCGATGGTCTCGCAGCTTCTCGAACATTGTAGGCGCGGTTTGCGCTGAATGTAATGTAACGAGGCGATTACAAAACTTGAGGCAAAGAACGTGGCAATATATAGGCGAAAAAAGAAGAGTATGGGCATGCGTAGAAGGGTGCAGTTTACAACCACTGCAAAACATGTCAGCAAAACTCTTGTCTCTTACTGAGGGGAACAGCACAAAAACAGGACAAAGAAAGATTGAACACACCACAAAAGCGCCGACGAACAACTGTGTGTAAATTTATTGCACCTGGAAATATAACCTGAAAACAAGAACAAAAACAAAAACCATCACATAACCAGCACATAAAAGTGGAAAGTAAAACCGAATCTGCCACGAGTCGAATGTACAAGTTGACTACTCAGAAACATTATCTCATTTTCCAGGAGGGCGAGTGGAGGCTCACTGACGCATATCTTCCCTTTCGTCTTGATATGAAAAGCCACGTTAATTTTATCCAAGTACACTGCGACATGCCTCATGCTCCTGAAGAGGTTGTCCATCTCTCTCTGGAAAAAGGCTGGTGCCGACGCAACGCGAATGGTAGCTGGTAACCGCGTATACTGGAAAAGCTCCATAGTTGTTGATATTGCATCGTACTTCCGTGAGGCCTCCAGGAGCACCAACTGCTGGTACGCATCTTTGAGGTCAAACTTTGTGAATTTCTGGCCACCAGACAACGCCGACCAGAGATCTTCAATCCGAGGCAGGGGGTACTTTTCGATGGTAGCGACGGGGTTGATTTTAACCTTGAAATCCCCACAGCTTCTGACACTACCGTCTCGCTTGGGAACTGCAATGATGCGAGCGGCCCACTTCGCAGTATTGACTGGTACCAGAATGCCTTGTCGCTGTAACCGATGCAACTCCTGGGTGAGCCCGTCCTTAAGTGCGAACAGCAGCGGGCGAGGCTTGAAAAACCGAGGCCGAACTCCCACGGGTACATGAATGCCGACAGTTGTGCCGGCAAATGTGCCCACCCCTGGCTTGAACAGTGACTGGAACTCTGTTAGGAACTCTGTGGTGTTATCATCGGTGTAATATATCGTCCACCAAATTCCAGTGTGGCTGACTTCATTACTGTGATGGAAAGTACCATGATACCCATTGTGGCCTCTAAAGCACCTGTTATTGTCTGCGGTGATATTAACATAGACGTGTCTGGAGATACATGTGATGATTACGTGTTTTTGCTACAATCAGTTAATCTGAGAAATGTTATTTCATCACCCACTCGCATAACGGACCACTCGGAGTCAATTATTGATCACGTGTTGTGTAACGCTGACCTGGATGTATCGGCAGGCGTATACGCTGTTGCTATTGCGGATCACAATCCCACCTTTCTATTTTTACCCCAGAAAAACATTTGTGCTCCTGACATACCTGTTATTAAACGAACAACACGTGTCGACTATAATTCCGTGCAAAAACTACTACAAGGTACGAATTTTGATGCCCTCTATGATGAAGACGTGGACGTCGAGTGTGATAACATTGTAAAATGCATTGTGGATGTCATTGAACGATCAACGCGTAGCTGTTCGCGCCAAAATTATGATCATGCCATATGTCCATAGATGAATAGAAATATACTTGAGGTTTTGAAGCTGGAAGATTTTTACTACGACAAATGGAAAAATAACAGGAGCAATGAATACTACCATCAAAATTTTAAGCTTTACAGAAATAAGTCAGTAGCAATGATAAAAAAATCCAAGAAGTGCTACTATACCAACCTAGTGAAAGAAAATGATGGTAACACGAAGAAGATA
Source organism: Rhipicephalus annulatus (assembly GCA_013436015.1). Classification (NCBI taxonomy): domain Eukaryota; kingdom Metazoa; phylum Arthropoda; class Arachnida; order Ixodida; family Ixodidae; genus Rhipicephalus; species Rhipicephalus annulatus. The sequence continues at coordinate 283,141 of WOVY01001459.1, read as the reverse complement.
TGGCAGATTGTTAAAGACAACACTGGCATGGGTAGCAAAGAACGCATTATACCTGATAATCCAACTCGTGAAGTGGCCGACAACTTTAACGATTACTTTACTAATATTGGTCTCAGCCTTGCGAGGAAGTTCCCTGCTCATATTCCGAATTTAAATGCACCCTGTACTGTTACTAATAATTTCGATCTATGTGATGTAACTGAGGCTGACATCCGACAAGTAATTAATAAGTTACCAGGGAACAATGCAGCTGGCCATGACGCCATATCATCAAGGATCTTAAAGGAGAATATTAATGTTTTGTGTGGTCCCTTATGCCATATATTTAATCATGCATTTTCCTCTAAAACTTATCCTAGTATACTTAAGACCGCCAAAGTAATACCAGTGTACAAATCTGGTGATCGGAATCTTCCGGACAGCTACAGACCAATATCTGTCCTGAGTAGTATTAACACTACGCTTGAAAAACTAATTTCGTTGCAATTAAGGCGCTTCCTGGGTGAACAGAATGTACTTTGTCCCCAGCAACACGGCTTTGTTGCAAACAGGTCCACTTCAACTGCTGTTTCGATGCTTACGCAATATATTAATTCCGCGGTACATGAAAACAACATAGCAATAGCAGTATTTTTAGACATACGAAAGGCATTTGATGCTATTAGTCATTCCATTTTACTGGAAAAAATGCATTCCTATGGGATAAAAGGTAACTCGCTTGATTTTTTTTCTAGTTATTTATCGGTACGCAAACAAAAGGTAGTCATTGGTGACATCAAGTCATCTTACGGTTATAATAAAGGCAGGGTGCCACAGGGTTCAGTTTTGGGCCCTATATTGTTCTCTCTTTATATTAATAATGTCCCGCGATCCCTACAGAGGTCAAGGGCACTGATGTACGCGGACGAGACTGTTTTAGTTTTCACAGGACACTCCTTAGCAGATTTACAAAATGACGCGATGACCGATTTATTGAACATTTCGGAATGGTTTGCCAGGAATCAGCTGACTGTTAACTGTACTAAAACAAAGTACATGGTGTTTCACTCTCGTAGGAAACATATTGACGCTGAATCTCTTAACCTAACAATAATCAACGCTCCTATTCAACAAGTTCCTTGTTTTAAATATTTAGGCGTCACTTTTGATGAACATTTACACTGGCATGAGCAAGTACAGAGTGTGTGCGCAAAGGTAGCCTATGGCTGCTATTCTCTAATAAAAGCTCGCCAATATTTTCCACAAGCTATACTTCGCACACTCTACTTTTCATTGTGTCATTGTCACATAGGTTACTGTCTGGAATCGTGGGGTGTGACGTATAACAGTTATCTAAAAACTCTTGAACGACTTCAAAAGCGTACACTGAAAATCATAAGCCAAGGTGAATCAGTAAGTAATATTTTCCAATCACAACGCATTCTCTCGGTTCCGATGTTGCGTGACTACAAAATTGCCGTTTCAGTAAAGAACATAATTAATAGAAATTCACCTTTGCCTGCTGATCTTTTTTCAATTCCTAAACGCAATACGCGACATGCTTCGAATGGTAATTTCAATCTGCCCAAATGTTTTAATGTTTACGGAGAAAGACTGATACAGTTTTATGGAACAAAAATATGGAACACGGTCCCCCTAGAGATTAAAACGGCACGTAATTTCAGCATGGCATGTAAATCATTTTTTCTGTGGAGTCAAGACATGTAAGCATGTGTGTGTTTGATTCGATTTTCATTGTATTTTTTTTAATAAGAGCCTATGTATAGAAACTAGCTGCAAGCTAATAAGTATGCATATCTGCAGGAAAAAACGTATTACTGTGTTATCTGTATCATATGATTGTTTTTTTGTTTTTTTTTATGTTGTACCTCAGAGCTGACCTGTACACTTTTTTATGTTGCACATTGTATTGGACCGTCCACTAGCCACTTTAGGCTATCGGTCCAAATAATCCCTGTAATTGCATATATCTATTCATGAAAATAAAGTTTCATTGAAAAAAAAAAAAAAAGACTTGGGATGCCTTGTACGCCATGTATGGCTGCTTCCTGGCCCTCTGGCAGCGAAATACACAGTACACAAATCCAATTCCTGCCGAGCAGCGTTGGTGACGACCCTGTGGTCAAATACAGAGGAAGGGTAGCTTCCCTGCTGCCAAAACGCTGACCTGAGCCTGGCATTGGACCTGAGAAAGCTCGCCCGAGTAACTTCGCGGCATGACACCTGAAGCCTCTATGGCCACTCCGGGGAAGGTTCTTTTGAAAATCTTGCCAGCTATGACCAACACACTGGCCCCCGTGTCCAGTTCCACGAAAATGGGGCTCCCGCAAACTTCGACGGTTAGTATGTATGGCGGCACAGATGATGAGACAGGGCCTGTGTGCCACACGCCGAAAATAGGCGAGTCCTCGGTCACGACGTTAAGCCTGGCCGCGAAGGAACCCGAGCCTGCTGCCGCATTTCCCCGCCATTACTTGCGACGCCTACCCTGACCGCAGGCTGGTGTGGAACCTGGGCTTGATCCGGGCTGCTGCTGTGGTCCGCTGCTCTGTTTCCCTGTTCGGCATACTCGTGCAAGGTGCCCAGTTTTCCACACGTGAAGTACTGCGAATGTGTGAACTGGCACTGTGAGGGGGAATGGGCGTCACCACAGCGACTGCATATACCGCCCCTTGCCACCATCTTGTTGACCACAGCTTCCGTTGGTGCCGCTCGCGCAATCTCGTTGGCGTCTTCTGTCGCTGTGTCCATCGCCAGCGCTGCTTTCACCCCGTCGTCCAGCGTGGGGTCGGGAAGTTCCAGGACACGCGTCTACATGCCGGGGTTGTTTATGCCACAGGCAAAACGGTCCCGTAGCAGCGAGTCCAGCTGGTGCCCGAAAGCGCAGGTACTCGGCAAACCTTGTAGCGCAGCGACGAAGTGCCTGAGGCTCTCCCCTTCCTGGCCGCTCCGGTTGTTGAAGCGGAAACGCCCCATTAACGTGGACAAAGCCGGACTGAAGTGCGAGCGCAGTGTAGTGAGCAACTCACTGAGCGTCTTGGTATGTGGTGTAGCTGGTTTTAGGAGGTGGAGCAGGAGACTGAAGACTTGGGTTTCGCAACTTGCCAAGAAAATGTCCTGTTGTTTCTCCTCGGACATCTGAACTTGCTCCTCATAGATGGGCCAGGCGGACCCGTCTCCCCCGAACGGCTCGAGCCTTCCGTACAGTGGCATGGCGTGAGATGCGGGGGGTATTGTTTTGCCACTCGCGATGGCGTGGGTAAACTCGTTGACTGCACTCGTCAGCAGTGTCACAATCTGTCCTGAAGACTGTGGACGAGAGGTGTCGCTCTCTGACAAGGACGACATCACACACACATAGCGGAGTAACAGCTACTGACTACCGAGCAGCACTGAAGTCAAGTCAAGTCGAGATCCTTGACGATGTGGCCATACCCACGCTGGGGGATTGGCCAAGAACCGGACAGTTTTCATGAATTTCTTGTTTAATAACAGATTAAAATTAATCTATTTACGAGTCATAAAAGAAAGATGCAATAAGACAAATTTGATGGTTGAATTGTATATAATTTGTAGTGTAATGCAATAAAGCACTCGTCAGTGTTTATTTACCAAGCACGACCAAGGTTGTCTGCTGAACTTGGTGAGGTAATTAAAATAGGGTGCCACACGCTCATTATAGTCACTGGAACCCGAAGTGCGGAAGACCTCCTATCAACGCTTGCACAAAATGCTGCAGATATTGAATTAACCTCTGAGTGCAGTGCGAGAGAAACGCCAGATTGAGCGTCTGAACCAAGTGACCGAGTCTCGCTCGACATCCCTATGCTGATAGATGGTCTTCAGGTCAGCAGGTTATTCTATTATGAGCAGAAAATCGGCGACCAGTCTTAAGAAAGTGATGGCACCGTGGAATGGGACACGTATTTTCACGGCTAGAGGCCACGTTGTTATTCCAATGGGTAGCTGTACTGCAAGAGGAAAATACACGAGTCAACATTTGTGGTTTGCCTGCCTGCCTACCTGCCTGCGTGCTTGCATGCCCGTTTACCCAACCATCCGTCCATATGTCGTTGTTATTGCAATGGTGCCTATTTAGCGTTGAATGGAAAATTATGCAAAACTAAACCGATAATGATATCTTTATTATATATATTTTTTAAAATTTGTTGTGATCTACAATTTATGCAATTAAAGGCCTGCACTCTCCTTGAGCATTCAACACATGCAATATTAATGACGAGCACCACTATACATTGATACAGTCAGCCGCGATGTAGTCCTTTTATTGCCTGAATAAATTGCAAAATTATCCTCAGCCATCGGTCTCCAAAACATACAAAAAAGTCAATCCTTAAACAGTGTTTGGGGTGTTCACTGAGAAGAGACGAACACACCCTAAGCAATTTAAATGTAACTAATACGAGGCATTCTGCCCATCAGGTCTCTTAAAAGTCTGGCTATCCGGTCCTCGGCTGCCCTTGTCTGCCGTGCCGAAAAGAGATAGACCCCAGATTCGAAAGCTGGGAATTTGCTCATTATCTAAGAGAATAAAGGCAGAGACTATGTTTTGCGAGCCAAGGAGTAAAAAAGACAACTTCGCTGTTACGTTATGGTGTACTGGAATGGGGCAGTATGTCGCATGGTGCCAAAAGCATGGCTCTTTTCAAGATGACGGTGACCGGTGCCGGAGCACACCCTGATATTGCATCACCACTTGTCAGCGCTTTCCGAAGTAATATACGAGAAGCTGAAATACTAGGCTGTGCTAGGCCTCCGAGATTGGTAGTTGAAATTGCCATGATGATGGTGTTGTGCGGGGGGAAACGCTCCGATTGCCATTGTTTGTTAATGATAGTGCATCAGCGAATTTCAGCATGTGCATGGAAGACTCGCTATTTGCAAAAGTGTGTGCAAAGCAGTTCTTGCAGACCAACAAGAATTCAGGGGTTTACTCACATAAACTATATCCATCACCCTGAGTACTTTGCTGAGTATTTATAGTTACGTTTCTAGACTTTGGCGTCCCCTTGGTGTTGTACAAAAAGTAAAGCAGCATTCGTCATTGAGCGTTAATTTTTTAACACTGCGATATAAAAATGGAGTGTGGTTGTAGAACAACCTGATGATAGCATTATCCTTCAGGACCTCCTCGTTTTCTATATCGCATGACTTATAGTTAGTGTGCTAGCTAGGCAGGGGTACACCTGATAGTGTCGTCGATTCAGGCCGTCCTGTGCCAAAAACTGCTGAATGCAGGGATCCGGCCCATATGTGCCCCGCTTCATACTACCGCCAACAACCGACCTATTATAACACATACCACGATCATAACCAGTGGCACACAAATGATGACAGACCAATATGCTTAAATTTCAAGGAGCTAGACCACATTTCTTGCTATATTTGCTATTGTCGGCCATCATATTCTTGCGCACCATACCGTCTAGACAACACTTGATCCTCCCCTTCTCAAGCCCACGAATGCCCGCCGAACCTTCATGCCTACACATCGGCTACACGTTACGACTGCTCGCCGCCCTCACAGAACCAGCGATGCTCTCAGACACCTGTGCTCCGTTACGCCTTTTCGCCTTTTCCCCGCTGTCTCTCTTCGAAAAATTGACCGATGCAGCTCCCGGATGTGATGCTGCATTGACCTACCAACCCGGAAATCATCTGTTAAGTCTGGCTACCTGACAAAACTTTTTGGACATAGAAATATGTAGCCTGCCTGTTTCGGCGCTAATCAACACTGGAGCCCAATTGTCAGTCACGACTGCCCACCTTTGTCGTCACCTTTGCCAGGTCCTTATGCCCACCTCATCACCTGTTTCTTACGCCGATGCAGTGATTCTTGTGTTTTTGGAATCTGTACTGCGTGTGTGAGCTTCGTTGACCGCAAGATCTGAGTTCTCCTTGCTGTTCTGGTCGAGTACCCCATGACCTAATCCTTGGCGGTGGCTTTCTAAGCACGCATTCTAGCCTTATGGACTATTCTGGTCAGTTACAATCAGAGCTTCCTGCTATGCCTGATCGCACCTTTGTGTTGCCACCACGTTTATGTGCGGTTCAGTATGCTTGCTTACGCCCAAGTATCGCAACTTATGGCTCACTTACTGCGGACTCACCAGTATGTGATGGCGACTACCTTATTACCCTTTCTTTAGACGTTCTTCTGACGTGACGTGTAGCTTTCCCTCACTCACTTGTGACTGTCTCTGCGAACAATGCCTGCATACCTGCACTGAACTTTGGACGTTGCCCACAACTGCTTTTCGAAGGTATCACGCTGGGTACAATATCACCTTTGGAAACGTATCACCCTTATGCCCTAGCCATTGATGTTCTACAGCCACCTTCAGGCAGCCCTGCTACTAGCATGACACATGATGATCCGTTCAACAACATGATTGCCCCGGACTTTTGTCCTTCTCCGAGCCAGGGCCTACGCCTTTTGCTGGCGTCATACTACAATGTTTTCGATTTTGCTTCACACCAAAGTGGCCAAAAAATTTTAGGTTACCCATTGAATCAATACCGGGGACACACGATTCATTTACGATGTTGTTACCGTATGCCTGCGACCAAGCGCAGCATCATTCAAACAGAAGTTGACAAGATGCTCGCTATGGACATCATCAAGCCACCGTCGAGTCCTTGGGTGCCGGCCGCGGTAGACGTAAAAAAGAAGGACCACACCTGGCGCTTTTGCGTCGACTACCGGCACCTCAACGAGATCACCAAGACAGGCATCTACCCTTTGTTAGGAATAGACACGTCCTTGATTCTCTCCATGGCACGTGGCACTTTTCTTCCATAGACCTTTGTTCGGGCTATTGACAAATTGCTGTGGATAAAATTGATCGGGAGAAGACCGCCTTAACTATACCCAATGGGCTCTACCCATTTAAAGTCACACCCTTTGGGTTGTGTAACGCACCAGCAACATTTGAGTGCATGATTGACACTACTTCGGGATTTCAAATGGCCTACATGTCTCAGCTATGTCGACAATATTGTCGTTTTCTCACTTACGTTCACCAGTCACGTGAAACGCTTGTCAGCTATTTTGGAAGTTTTTCGCACTGTCCGTCTTTGACTTGCAACTCTTCAAAATGCCGCTTTGGCCGCCAAGAGATCGCCGTACTCGGCTATTTTGTTGGCCTACTGGTAAACGACATGATCCAGCAATAATACACGCTCTCATGAAATCCCCTATTCTATGTTCTTCCAAGGTTGTTCCTTTTTTGACCTGCGCTCCTATTTCCCCTGTTTCGTTAAATATTTAGTGCACAACCCATCACGCCTTTTCTCAAAAACGACATTTTTTTATCCTTGGGACCTCACCAAGCGTCGCCTTTTGCTCATCTCGTCGACCTTATGACGTCACCCCTGTGTTGGCCCATTTGAACGACTCTGTACCTATGAAAGTACGTACCGATGTTATTAGCCATAGTATCGGCTATTGTTTACGTGGTCACGACTGTGTTACTGCATGCACCAGCCGCCTTCTCTCTGCAGCTAAACAGAACCATTCAATAACAGAAAGAGCGAGAGTGCCTCACTCTTGTTTGGGCCGTCGGGAATATCGGTCCATGTCTATATGGCAGACCCTTCATCATTGTAAGCGATCTCCACACCCTCTGATGGTTGTCTCCTCTGAAGGATCCCGCTTTGTCGCCTTAGTCGTTGGGCATTACAGCTTCAAGAGAGTATATTCACTGTTGCCTACAAGTCTGGCCGCTAGCACCAAGATGCAGACTGCCTGCCTCGTTATCTCGCAGACCCTCAATCTCAACATTCCTGTTGAGCAACGCCGTGACCCGAGAGTCTGCAAGATCATGAACCGCTTTAACTCACTGGCTCCTTGCTCATTTTTTCGTCTCTTTGTGCTATGCTATGGCACCTCGCTTCGTCGCAGTTTGCTATCTGACGACCTTGATTGCTTGTCAATTTGGCACACCTTCGTTCGTCTGTTCTGGGCCAGCGGCACAATGTACCAACAGCGAGACACTTCAGCTTTTCCGCACATACAATCGAACATGCCACCGGTTTTATTGGCCAGGAATGTATAGGTCAGCACGTCGTTCATTGTGTCGGCCTCAACTTGCTTCGCCTGTTCCCTATGTCACATTCAGAGAATCCTCAGATTGCTGTTGCCAGAGGCTATGCTACACGATATGCAATTACTCGTGCAATTCCAAACAGCTGCGCAACCAACGTAGCGAAATTCTAGCTCCACAACATTATTCTTCAGTAGGGAGAACCGCGGCAGCTGTTAACCAACCATGGCAGACACTTTCTTCCCAAGGTCATCAATGACATCCAGACATCTTTCTCAACCAAGCATGGGCTAAAAATGGCCTGCCATAGACACACCAACAGCTTGATGGAGCGAATGAACCGAATGATTGCCAACATGCTGGCATGTACATACCAGGCGACCACAAAGATTGAGTGTCCGCATTGCCTTCTGTCACGTTTGTGTGTAACACGTCCGAACATTCCACAGCTTCTTATTCGCCTTTCTTTCTTTTAATCGTCCGTAATCCAACGTTTTCTATAGACATGATGATGCATGCCTCCTTCGACACACCCACCAACTGAGTAGGCTCAAACAGCTATTATCCCACACTGACCATGCACGTTAACTTGCACGCATTCAATTAACCAACTCGCAAACGGACCAGCAAGCGCGTGACAATAGGCATAACAGAAACATCCACTTTCTTCCAGAATATCTTCTACTTCTTTGGTCTTAAGCATGCCGTGTTGGGCTTTCTGAGCTCCTGTTCCCGTACACCAGACCATACAGTGTATGCCATCAAGTGAACGATATGAAGTATGAGATCAAACCGTTGTCTTAATTCGTCCTCGTTGACTCATTACCGCTCCAACATCGTTCATGTCTCAAGCGCTATCACACACCAGACCTTACCGACGCAAGTGCATAGTCGCCCTTCTCAAGAAATTTGTTTTTCTTCGGATGCACTGAATCAGTGCTTTCGCCGCCACCAGAGGGCATGTTATGTGCCACTGACCAGAGAATGAAGAAGAGGACGATGGTCTGTCTCCTGTCTGCGCCATACTTTGATTTGTAACTACTGTATATACAGTTGTCTCTTTCCATCTCTTCGTAACAATATGAATCACATAAATAGCGATGTGCTCTTTTATGCTTTTTGAAATCAAAATATTAAGCAAGCGGACTATCTAGGTCCCTGTTCTGCGATAAGAATTGTGTGAGCTCAGACTACGCAGAAGCAACATTACTTATCACATTAATTGCATCCATATGTGTTGGATGTGTTTTAATCTTGCAAATAGTTTTATTTCAGTGGTGCGATGTGACTATAGTTTACTGAAAAACTGCTGAAATGTTTGCAACGCAGATCTATATACGGGGCTGGGCACACTGTTCAATAATGGCGCCCTACTGGTGGCGTCATCGCGAAAGCAACCACCACTCTCCCATTAGTTTGCTGTGAACATAGCCCACTGCCCCATTCCAGTACACCATAGCTACATTCAACTGTTGAATTCTTTGGCCATCATAACAAAATAACCTTTCTTTCTTTTTTTGTGTTGTGGGTCTCGGCGAGGTGAACAAGCGCCAGTGAGGGGTCTCGGCGAGGCGAACGAGCGCCTTGCCACGCCACGCTCTTGAAGTGAACGGACACAGTTGACGCGGTTCGGTACAAAGCACACAACATACATTCATTTATTAACTAATTTAGACGATGATATCGTCCGCCGAATGGTACATCAATTTTGATTAACACGCTACCATACAAACAACATAACGCAATGACACACTAAACACACAATAACATGATAAACACACACTAACACACCTAACACACTAACACATACCCAAGGCGGCGTCTCCAACGCCTGACTTTCCACGTGGGACCCCGGCACGAAGCCCGCGGTGCCGAGCACCGAGGACCCACGCTACAGACAACCGTTCGCGGCAGCCGCCACGCGCAGAAGAGAGCCGCTCAACTCTCGGCCTTCCGCCAGGGGCCACCGCCGGCGCAACCACTCTACCAACAGTGGTACTCAAAGCGAACACAACGCCATCTATCGCCCGGCGGTGGTCACCACCGAAATAAAGCCTTGGGGAGAGACACATGCGCCACACGGCGCAGACAACTTTACAGGGGGGCTGTCAGTACCTCCACATTCCCCCAACTTTAAATCAAACCATATCCCGAAATCAGAAATTAGCTACACAAGCTTTAACAAAAAAAATGATATCGCACGACCATAATGTCTTTGCACCCCGACACCGCCGCTGGTCGACACTGCTGCACTGTCCGACTAGACTTCACCTCAATACCGGCCCCGCAACAGCAACGTTGCCGTCGACGCGACGATCCGTCGCTAGCGCCGACACGTCTTCCAGTTGCGAACAGCACTCGCGAGGGCGCCGGGCTGCAGGCAGTTGCTTAGGTCCCAGGCATCTCCATCGCCCGACCTCACGACCGCATTCCTGGCCAGCAATGCTGACGATGTGCAGGACAGCCGGCCGTGGATGACATCCCTCCCGCCGAATACATCAATAACAACAACAAAAAAACTTGAAAGAAAACAATCGAGCAGGTCCTCGGGAACGAAGCTTCGAGCATTCGTCCACGTGGTATGTTGGTCAGTACTGCAAGCTAATACATCGGTGGCGGCCGAGATGCCCATCAAAATAAAACAAAAATCACTTTTCCTAACTCGTGCTCACAAGAAAAAAAGTGAGGGAAGCAGAGCGCAACACTTCAACGCCACGATCCACCCACCGATCCACCGCCTGTCGCACGTGGCACCCAGTTGTGCCACGTGCGACAGGCGGCTGCGCAGAGCCTTAGGCCTAATGAGTCGCTCGGCAACAACCGGCATCCACCCAGCACCCAGCCTATGCGCAGAAGAGGCAGCCGCGAGGAGACGTCCACTCTGTGAGGTGGCCCTATCGCTCGCCGCACACAGCAGCTTATCGAGCGATCGGCGTCCACCACCCCGGGCGGTGTCACGACGTCTCGGCGTCGAGTTGCAATACCAGACAGCAACGACGCCCGGCTGCCTGAGCCCAAAGATATAGAAGAAGCTATTTACGGAAAATCGGACCGCCCACGAGGCTTCCGTACTCACTCGCTTCGGGCCTGGCCTACAAACCACGTGCTCTAGGCATTGCTCACCCCAGGATGCGGACTGCATGGCTCTTGTCTTAATTTAACAATGTTTTTGAAAACTAACAACAACAAAAAAATAACAGCACTTGCGAGCAAAAAAAATAAATAGAAAGTCAACCTGCCGACAAATTCAAACACGTTACAAAACCAATCTCCTCGCTTCTAAACAAAGCACACCACCGACGCTAGCAAAGAAGTCCCCCCTAGGCCTACTCTACTCCGGCTCTAACAAAATCCCTGTATTGAACTGCAAAAACTGTCGTCCGATACTCCAAGAGCCCCACATTGGGCGCCAGTGTGGGGTCTCCGCGAGGCGAACGAGCGCATCGCCACGCCACCTTCTTGGCGTGAAAGGACACAGCAGACGCGGTCCGGTACAAAGCACACAACATACATTCATTTATTAACTTACACTTATTTATTAACTTACATTCATTTATTAACATACATTTATTTATTAATTTAGACAACGATATCGTCCGCCGAATGATACATCAATTTTGATTAACACGCTACCATACAAACAACATAACGCAATGACACACTAAACACACAATAACATGATAAACACACACTAACACACTAACACATACCCAAGGAGACACGTGCGCCACGCGGCGCAGACAACTTTACAGGGGGGGGGGGCTGTCAGCACCCCCACAGTGTTCATGTCACAGACAGGGGTCACACATGTGTTTGTTTTGAAAATATTTACATTTATATTGGCACAAGCGTTTCATATCTTCAATTTTGTTTTGTTCGGTTTTATTATGCGGTTTCGTTCGGATTTCGGAATTTCGTTTGGATTTTGGAATTTTCGTTCGGAATTTTGTTTCGTTCGGATTTTGTTTTGATGCGGTTTCCCAATACCGCATCAGGACGCTGCCCCGCCACTGTTATGCCGCGAGACTCCGCTGCCGCCACGACCAATGCCATAGCACCCACCTGCCGGCGAGCGCAACGTTCCTAATAAAACTGACGTTTGGCGTGCCCGTGACCACCTCCTACTATGCTAGCACTGCAGGGAAGCAGGCCACACCTACCATCCCTGCCATTACCCCCAGATGGGCCTGCGAAGATTCGCCATCAACGCATCACCTTCGCATTGCAGTCAGCGACCACATGACATCGCCTACAGCCTCCCAAGGGCGCAGTCGACACCTCAACGACTTTATTGTTTGCCGTCTTCAGGTCGCTACGTGTAACCGCATCGCAAACCGTGTGCCAACTCTGCTCGCGACCAATCAGCGAGCCCTTAGTCAGAAAACTAAGCGCAGAAATCGATGGAGGTGCGGTTGCAGTCCAATGAACTGCTGAAGGTCCTCCGCTGCCGACGATGACCCCATGACGAAAGCTCGAAAACCCCCTGCAACCTGAATGTAGCCCTAACGTGGACACTTCACGTACTGAAAACGACCTGACAACACAACGTGGAACCAATAGAGCAAGCCAACCTAGCTGTCACCCGAGGCCACGACCCAACTGCAATGCACGACGACGAACCAGCAGTCTCGACATAATATTCGACGACCACCACATTGCTGCTCTCGTCAACACTGGAGCCGACTATTCTGTCGTCAGTGAACCATTCCCATCAAAGATGAGGAAAGTCAGGAGAGTTTGGGAAGGCCCTAAAATCCAAGCCGCTAGAAGTCATCTAATAACGTCGGCTGGAATCAGGACAGCAAGAGTCAACATCAATAACCAGACATCCTGCGAACTTTGTAATTCTACAACATTACTTCAGGGACATCATACTTAGAATGGACTTCCTAGGTCAACATGGCCTTGTTATTGACTTGAGGTCTGCGTCAATAACGCTATCCTCAAAAAACACGCTGCCGACACCCCTCTACGTCAAGAAATTGCACATTTAAAAGGGTCACGCCAATATTTTTGTGGCTGGCGCAGTGTTTGCTGCAAGTGTTTTTTATAGCCACAGCAAGCAAAATACATGCACCAAGATTCATTTATTCTCGCTAGATGAATTGATATCACCTTTGCGATGTAGACAGTTTTCCGCTTCGGTTTCTGGGCGCCAAATTGGGCTGCGACACTCAGGTGTAACTTGGTCACGTGGCCACACAAGGCTGTGACCACGGTGTAAAATACGAACACTTTAGGTGAGGAGACTCGCAAGACACGACCGACCAGATAAAGTCGGACCATTGCTGGCAGTGCTGCCAGTGGCGAGTAAACGCACGCAAAACAGAAAAAGGCGTTGTTATAACAACCAATCTTCCACAGAAATTTCAACATTAATTACACAAGAGCATTGTTCCTGCAAGAGCGAAAATTGATTACTCTTTTCACCAAGCAAGGCGGGGTTTTGAGACGTGCGGCAAGCATGGTCTCTATGCTTCTTAATGAAACGCATGCCAGTATTTGAAGATGGTTCTCGCACGTCCTGTGAACTTTATACTGCTTGGGGCATAAAAGACACGAACATAATTGTCATCTTTTCCAAAATTTTGTATGAAGCAGCTCTTCACTTAAATTTGCTGGTTTTCGTTTGTTTGCTGTAGGTAGGTGGTGCACTCGGAATGGCAAGCTGGATCTGGGGAGCACGCGAACAGTGTGGTGAGACGCTCATGCTTTTGATGATCAGCAAAGCAGAACTTGAACAAGACCCCATCATTGCTCATAAAAACAGAAGGAACCACTTAGATACCTAGACCACTTTGTTGGCGTGCATTAAAAAGCTACCGTTTGGTGTTGCGCCAAATTCTATTATTGCAGCTCTGGCGGTAAATATACGGCGTGAAGTTCATGACCGTGTGATTACTTGTTGGGATCGAGACAAGTTTTTGGGGGACCCTGCGCCAATCTTCTCGCTGATTTCACCATCTAGGCTTGTCCGAGTAGTGAATTTTAGGTTCGAAGCGAATAGTGCTTTTGATCGAATAACTTAAATTGGAACTCGAATAGTATGTATGGCATATAAAAACAAAGGGAATATTTATTATGACCTAACTAACCTCACAATAATTCTTTTGAATTGAAATAGGGGCTCCATGCAACTCTCATTTCTTTTTTATTGAAAGGAAGTTGAAACAACCTTGAGTAGTAGCAGGATATGAGTTTTGGTAGAATGAGAGTGGTAACCTGAAAGGCACTTAAGGCTTTCAAATTTCTCATAGCTGGAGCATATAAGCCATCATAACAAGCCGTTAAGCATAATAAAATGATGAATTGATTTGAGCATGACATGATCATTTGAAGGGGCCCTGCATCATTTTTTCAAGTAGCCATGGAACCAGTAAGATGCTAGATGCTTGTTGCCTCACAAATTTACAGCCACAAAATTTTTAGTATCAGTCCAGTAGGAGCGGAGTTCCAAAAATTTGTCGCATGCTGCAATTGCATTCTCTTTTCTAGTCCTGATGAAAAAGCTGGAAGCTAAGTAGGGAGGAATCAAAGCATGAGGTGCACCTCGTGACCTAGAGCACTTTTTCTCTTTATTTTTTTTCATCGAATACCCGGCTTTTCAGTGCGATCACACACGTACCAGTGGACAAGCGGTGGTCTCCCGGTGTGGCCCCAGTATCGACGAGCGCACCATGCTCAAATCAGCAAATGGTTGTGACCAGAGCTGTATATTTTTTCTTGGCTGTGAAAAGTTAATTTTGAGCTTGTTGTGTCATTTGCCGAGGAAAGAGAACAATTTTTAGCTTTGAAAATTTATTGTGAATTTAAGGCCGCGTGCTGCGCTATAAAACTTGCCTTGCGTGTTTTCAGTAGCCTCTACTACCGATCGGCAGCGTTTTCTGACCCTGCTCAGTAAGTGTTTCACGGCCCCTTTTAATTTGAAAGAAGACTTCGCGGCAGAGCGAATTTCCTCTGTGTAGGTGCTTTCATGGTTTAGCATTCCTATACCGCAGTAAAACCACGTTTACAAGCGGTTACTTGCGAATGTATACACTTTTTGTTCATTGCGAATACTTCAAAAATATTCAATAAATTTAAATTCGAATCGAACCAAGTTCGAATGCTCAACTGTCTGCTCGAATATTCAAAGCATTCGAATATTCGCCCAAGCCTATCACCATCCCTTCTTACCGTGCACGGGAAGCGCATTACAGTATTTTTTTTTTTTCGCATTCAGCAATGAGCAGACTTTTTTATGAATACCACTGGAAACATTCTCACAAAAAGCAGTGAATGCACAAGGTAATAGAGTGAAAAAGTGTTCACTACCCCTGTAACAAAAAAAAAAACGTTATTTATTGCAACATATTATTATGCACAAGCACAAAACAGCAAAAATTATTCATTTACATTCAGGACTTAGTGAATGTATATTGCCACATTCTTTTCCGTAACTTTTTCGTTACAACGCCTATTTAAATTGATCACCGGTGATCTACGATATAGATTGTCAATTTTAGCAGGTTAAACTTGTTTCTCGTGCAGCCAGCACTTTCTAGTATTTACTTCAGCCACTCAACCCGCAGAACCAATTTGATTTGCCCATTTAGGCAACATAGTAATTTTCGACAGACCTTTGTGTGAAGCAATGCGCGTGTACTGTTCAAAAACTGCATCGGATGGCGAACTTTAGAAAAGAGCATGCCCCTCGTGATTATACTCTGATAACATCCAAGTTGTGTAACAAAAAGAACCTTTGCAAGGCAAATATCAAATGGAAGTGTCAGCTTCCCAATTGGATAGTGTTTAGCAATAATATTTGCCAGAAATTTACACCAGCTATTCAATAGATAGCTGTTGCTAGGAGTGAGAGAAAACTTATTTCGCAAAAAATATTTACAATGGTCCGCCACATGTTTAAAGCATCGAGAAGGCCTTCTCAACAAGTTTTCAGCAGCTTTGGTACTGCTTGTGTCATTATATCAGACACAGGGTCGCATATAGTGTCACTAGTCGCTCCTTTAGAGTAGTCGTCAAGCGCGCATGTGTGCACACCAGCGCTGCAAAACACATGCGCCCCTTGAAACTGCCTTGCATCTCCACCTGAATTGAGAGAGGACGTGCTTAGAGTTTGAAGATGACAGCACCTCAGCTTATTTTTATGAAAACGGTGTTTTGCGTCAGCCTGAGACATCCACAGCTGTTCATAGTTTTGTTTTGTTTACGGCCTCAAGTTGTCTCACCTGCTGCAAGTGCGTAGCTGCTGACCTTTATGCACAATCTGATAGCTACTCCAGTTACACGCAAGGTCCACACTTCACTGGGGCGTGATGCGCTGGCGCCGGCTGCAGAGCTTTTCCTCATGATAAGAAGGCCATCGGAGCACATCTCAGATCTCCCTACGGAGCAGCGTGAAGCTTTTTAGAACTACGCGCGATATTGTTCTTTTTGTAATATGAAGTGGAATATGCCGAGAAAGATGTTTGGATGCATATATAAGAATACCAACCTCCACGGAGTGAAGTGGTTCATGGAAAAAGCGAACTCTAGACGAAATAGCGAAGTTCATTAGACATCTGATTTAAAGGGGGATTATTCACATCACAGGCTAGAACATCTAGATGTTCTTGTTCCAGAAAAACAAACGTTCACTGAGAAATGTGTACGGGTTCACTTACGTCTCACGAAAAACCAGGAAATGCTTCACTGCATTACTCAAGCAATGAAGCAGCACCTCGGTTCTGATTTTCTTTTTCTGTGTGAACAGCAACATTTTGTATTTAACTTATTATTTTTATACCCTTCCTAGGTCAATTTTCTTCAAAATGTATATTCATATTTTCTTTGTCTTAAATATTTCTTCAGATATATTTTTTCTTCCACTGTTTACCAGCTGGCAACCAAAAATTACACACTTTTCACATTTTTATTCACTTCAAAATATTTTTTTTGCTTTACAACATATATTTTTTTGGAAGGAGGATTTCATTGGGCAAAATTTGGTACGCTGTAATGCGTGCCGGAGTAGTTTACGAAATGGCAAAACAATCTTCCTGGAGACATATGAAAAATAACCATTTTTGCGTGGTAACGAAAGAGTCAAGTTTTTGTTATCCTCCTGTTACACAGTGTTCAGCGCAAACCGTGCCTACGGTGTACGAGGCTTTACGATGTTCGAGAATTTACTACAGCTTCGAGGCTGTAGTAAATTGTTTTGTTAAGTTTACGCCCACTTCAAGAACCTTTCAGATTGTTCTGAAACCTACATAACCACTAGCAATAACGCTAGAATGTTCGATGGCAAGTGTATAAACGCCGACACGCTTCCCCGCCTGCCAAAAAATTGGCGGCCGACGCTCCGCTCCCTGCTATCAGTGCTGCTGTAATCTGACTTTCCTTTTACGTGCCCATAAGTTCGGTCCAAATAAACAGTTTTTACTCGACCTGCTCCCTTCGTCCATGTCACGACCCTGTGACATCTGGTTGAAGTGCAGCTTCTTCCACAATACCTGATGCCCCAGTCAAGCCATGAACCCAGCCCAGGCCGCGATCGAGACATCTATGCCAATCCCGAGCAACAAACAAGCTACCGGCAACCGAGTCTACGGCCAGAGTACAGGCCTCTACTTGTAAAGACCCTGCTAATTGCTAATTATAAAGTACTGGAGACTAGAAAGAACTTGAACTGGTGAATTTGGTGGTCTATATAAACCACCTGTGTAGATTACGCGATTTTTAAAAACTGCCTTAATCTACACAGCCTCTATGTCAAAAAGAACAGAAAGTACACTGAATTCGATATTGTCATGAATCAGCCATGCGACCCCCCCACCTCTACCATTTCGGTAGAGGGGTGCAAATATCAAAATTTTCGATTACAAATACAAAGCTTCTAATATGAATCGAATATTAATTAAGAGAGGTGCGATTTTTTTTCACCAGTAATCTTTTACTCAATCATATATTCGGATTGGGAGCAGCACAATTGTTATTATAGTCAGTTATGGCACACAAAAACTTAAAAAAAAATGTCACCATTTGTACTTGCCAGAAAGCATAAGAGTAATAGGTGAGCTTGTGACTGTGATGTTGGGTTCAATTCACATGATGAACAAATATTTTGTATCTTTTTTTATGTGGTAGCAATTTATTACAAAAAAAGAAAGAAAAGCTTTTGCACCTGCCTTGAGAACTAGTGAGCAGGAGGCCAACTGGTTTGATTTTGTAACAGGTAACGTCCGTGTACTTTAGTCTAAACTATTCTTAAAGCAGTCTAGGAGGTCACTATTCATCAAAATTTAGCTCGAAAGACCCCAATATCATAGTTTTATTTTTAACTTTGTCCCCTGTTTTCATATCCGGTTAAGTCACTAAGGAAAATGAAAGTATTTGGGGCATTTTTCAACTACAATAGCAATACTCTATCTCGCTTGCTTCCATTGCTTTTCTGGAGGACCGTGCTAGTAATTTTACGATTAAGAATGCTGTGTTCTTTGTTCCTCTCTTCTTCTCCTCCTGTTTCACGAAATGTCTTCCGCGCCTCAGTCATCTGCACCAAGCGAATTCTAGGTGCGAAGTGAATATTGATTACGGTCGAATAATTTTGTATCGAATTGGAAAAGTATATATGATATACAAAGAAATATGGGCATATTTATCATGACCTAACTAACATGCACAATATTTAAAAAAAATAAGATAGAGCCTCTATGCAAATTTCCTTTTTTTTCATTCAAAAGAAGTTGAAAGAGTTTCGAGTAGGAGCAGAATTTTACTTTCAGCAGGATGGGAGTCATACCTTAAAATACTTAACATTTTAAGATTTATTATACTTAAGCTGCCATTATTAGCTTTTAAGCCTAATAAAATGAATTGATTCGAGAGTAATATATTCACTTAAAGGGGCCGTGCGACACTTTTTCGAATAGACATGAAATGAATTCGCTATAGAAGCTTATTTATTGCCTCATGAGTTCACCGCCGCAAATATTTTTAGAATCTATCCAGTACGAGCGGGGTTGCAAAGATTTCATCGCACGCTGCTAGTGCATTCTCTCTTCTCATCCCGACGAAAGCACTGGAAGCTAAACAGGCAGGGATGGCACGGGAAAACAAAATAGTCACACGTGCTTTCTGAGCTTATGAAGTGACTTGCCGAGGAATTTTCAGCTGGCTTTAAGAATTTATTGTGAATCGCACGCCGCTTGCTGTGCTATAATATTTGGCTTGCATGTCCTCGTTAGCCTCGACTACCGATCGGCAGCGTTTTTTGACAATGCTCAAAAAGTGTTGCAGGGCCCCTTTGAAATTGAAGGGGGGCTTTGCGGCAGAGCAGATTTCTTTTGATTGGATGCGTTCACACTTCAGCACCCCCACAAAGCAGTGAAACCACCTTTAGAGGCAGCACATTTGGAATAATATGCACTTATTCGTTCCTTGCGAATACTTTGAAATTTTCAATAATTTAAATTCGAACCAAAGCGAGTTTGAATACCCTAATATTTATTTGAATATTTGAAGCATTCAAATAACCACACAAGCCTACGAACTAATATATGTAAACATTGAATATTAGAGGAATATTTGAGTTAGTTTGAATATTCAAAATGTTCAAAATTTCCAAATAACTGGTTATGGAATCTAACACGAATATTAAATATGCAATATTTGCTGAATATTCAAAACTTTCGAATATTCGCACACCCCTACATTTCGGTCTTTCCTAACTATAATATGGGATTTGGGAGTTATCTCACTGTCTAATATGTCTTTATGAAGCCATGTCTCTATAATCAACATAATGTCCGGTTCATGTTCTTAAATCAGCACTTGAACATCCTCAAACTTATTCAAAATGCTTCTAGCATTCAGATACAACACTTTGAAGCATTCTCTTTCCGAAATTCAGGCGAAGTCACTCTGCTGACGAGCACGATACTCGTAGCGCTCGTTCGTGCCTTCATTCTACACGAAAAGAACATTGTTGATATTAATTTTATCGTGTATTAGTTTAACCTTTGCTCCCTTTGACCGCTCTTCCTGTGAAGACGCCCAAAGACTTTTTCGTATTTCAACAATTCTCTTAGAATAATCCTCGCTGATGCTTTTGTTCGATCCGTTAAGCATGCAACAATGACCCAAGATTTTAGTTTTATCTTGGAAGTCAGCTAATCTGATGATTATGGGATGGTCTCTACATCCAGTTCTTTTACCAAGGCGATGTAATCTTTCAATTGAATTTAGTCTGAGTTTCAGGATGTCACAAAACACATCATCATTCACCGTTTTCATCAAAATCTCATTAGTTTCACATCCCTTTTCTCTAATGCCTCTTATTATTAGGTTATTTTGTGGATCTCTTTTCTAGATCATCTACCTTCCCGCAGAGCAAATCTATATTCCTGTCTCTTTCATTTAGATTGCCCTCAACGTCGGTAAGTCTGTTCTTGACAGCTTCAAATTTCTTCAGATTTTCTTCTATGGTTGATCGTCTAATATTCATTTCAACCAACCTCGCTTCAGAAGAGGCCTGTTTCTCTTTAATTTCTGAAAGTTTGCTCAAGATTACCTTCTGTGTTTCAAGAAGTTTCTTAAATATTTCTGCATCTGTAGGCCCGGGATATTTTTCAACGTCTCCCAATAATCATAACACAAGAGGGGGATGTCTCAGAAGACTTACATTTATTCACAAATCACAGGACATCGGTCATTAATTGAAGTAATTGGTTATGCACGTCTGCATACATTTCTCTTGCAACGAGTCAATCAATTCTGCACGCAGCTTGCAAAGTAAGTCTACTTCGGCTTCAGCACTTTCCTGGCAAGAGAAGTTGCGCGTGGCAATGTCCAGCGCCGACACTCTCTAAAGACGACAACAACGACTGTATCTCCACTACAACCCTCTTCGCCAATGCTGCAGTGTGGCCAGCATGTGACGAGAAAGGAAGAGCGTTTCGACGCGGAGAGAAACAAATCGGCACTTGAGAGAGAACCAACACTCCACACCAGCTTTTTTTTTTCTCTTGGCGCGCGTTGTTGAAAGGAGATGGGTTACATGGCAGGGACGGGAAAGGGTGAAGCGTGGCACCGGCATGTGAGAAGAAGCCACACTCCGCGACTTCTTTCTTTTTTTTCCCTCTCTCTCTGCGTGCGGCATTGGAAGGAGAGGGGTCTTTACGTGGCAGAGGCGGAAAAGGGAGAAGCGTGGTACAGGCGCATAGCAGATCGGCATTTAAGGGAGAGAAAACGTTCCACCGCAGCCTTTTCTTTCCTTTTCCTGTTCTTCGCGAGCAGCGTTGGGGTGTCGGAGGCGCCGCCGCGGGATTGGGCGGGGTGCTGAGAGCATCTTCAGAGAGCGGTATGTTCGAATTAACCGTCGCCGCAAGTGCTTGTGCGTTCAAATTACCGGGCGTTTTTGCCCACTGGAATACACATAGCTTTGGCGGGACCTCATCGTGAGTAAGAATCAACCAGAAGTTCGAATTAGGTGCGTTCGAGTTAATGAGATTTGACTGTAGTTAAGTTTTCTCCATATTATTTTTGGACCCACAATCCAGCTTTCCCTGTCTAATTCAGTAATTATGACTTGCAGTAGTTACTGAACATGGCAAATGTCATCAGGGAATCTCAGTTTACTAAGCTACTCTCGATTAAGTGTTATCACATGCAGTTCGCACTCCAACGCTATGAAAACCTTCTGTAAAAATGCGCTAAATAACATTAGAGAGATTGTATATATACAGCTCCCTGCCTTATATTATTCCTAACTAAAATTTTATTCCGCTTTTTTTTTTCCATGGAGGACTATGGTGGCTGTAGAGACACTGTATCTATACCGCCGTAATGGTGGAGCAACTATAGAGATCAGCGGCTGGTTATCCGAACTGTGTAGGTTCGGTGCCGACTGCAGTGGTCGCACTTTGATGGAATTAAAACAGTTAAGAACGGTGAACTGTGCATAGCAGTGTAGAAGCCCAAGATATAGAAGCATGTTAATTCCATGTGGTGGAACTACCGGGCCCTCCACTGCAGCATTTCTCACATTCATATCACGTTTTTGGTCACAAAACCACCAAAATTATTATAAGAAGTATAACCGCTTTCTGTGCAGCCAGAGAAGGCTAAGTAGTAGAAAAAAGCATGAAAAATGCAGGGACGACAAGTTAACCTACCCTACAAGTCAGGTGATTTAGATCTCAACATTCCCAAATGCTACCATTCGACTGTTAGGTCAATAAATGTATGCTAACCCCTTGAAGATCTGCCATCAACCCGGTAAAAATTTGCTCAACTTTCGCGGAGTCGTGCAAGGCTGGGTCAGAGCAAAGCTAGTCGGCACTGGCGAGTCCAGGCTTGACTAAGCAAAGGTTCTCTCACACGCCCATGCACAAAATGTTCACGCGATCACATTGTGATTCATGAGTATTGGCTAGGTATCGATCGGGTTCCATTGAGAATCACTTTGCAATCTCAGTACCAAGTGCCTTATTTCTCTAAATAAGTAATTGGTAAAATTTGCATATTTGAGGCTTGATTGATTAGGTTGTAGCTTATGTTAAACTAAGCTTAGTTAGGTAATTGACAAAATTAGCACTAGAGTTAGGCTCAGTCCTAATTAGTCCACAAAACTACTTTGCGTGGTAGGCACATAATACCCGTGACACACGGGCAAAAGTAAAGGACTTTGACGTAAACCCCTTTTGTCGCCTAAGGGGACCATTTGCAGAAAGGAGTGGCGCTGATGACACACGGCACCGGAATATTACTTTAGGCGGTGCCTCAGAAGAACGCTGCAGAAAAAATGGCGCTGTTTGTGGAAGGAGCAAGATTGGAAATATTAAAAAGAATCTGCGCATGTACATCACATTCAGCGACGCCGGAGCATAAAACCGTTTTTTTTATTGTCTGGTGGCCTATAATACGCATACCTGTAATTTTCTTTCGCTTTTCTGCATTTTTCGCAGCAACTTAAGTTCGTCTGGCAACTATGAACAGTCGGTGTTTTGCTGTTTTTGTTTTTTGTCGTGCTTTTTACATGGCTGCGTCCAGCTGGGTCAGTGACGGCGTGCCGCGTTTCATCGTGGTCCTGCGATGTCTCAGCACAGAGACAGAGATAAAGCAACAGTTGATCCGATCTTAACACACTTGCGCCCGTGTACGGGGAATACCGGCGTCGGTGAGGCTCTCGGCAATCGCCTGGTACACTCCACCATTGTGCTTTTGCCCTCGCAAGGCGTCCAAATGGTCCTGCCATAGCTTTAAAAGCGCCCAGGTCTTCTTTTCAGTCCACTGGACACGCGGTTTTTTCTTCACCGACTGAGCCGACTCCATTGTTACATGATACTACGTCGCCGACACAGCAGCTGCCACTGCCAACCCTAACATGATCGCGCTAGTGACGTAATGCAGGCGTTTGAGAGTATGGACAGACTATAGGCCTTCACTTTTCAACAAATCGCACTGCTGCTGAAAATGAAAACATTTTCTCAGCGCCAAAAAATATTGACAGGGCACCGCAGTGTTGCGACACGTTTTCTTCTATTGATAAATTGTGCACACTGTATGCGAGAGTACTCCCTTCCTGCCAGAAAAGTAGATGCGGGATCTGCTTTTGCGAAAAGGATCTTTGCCGGAAATGAGTTACTCCTTTGTCGTGTGTCACTGAGCCCGAACGCCTTTCCGAGAGATGTCCCCTTGTCTAAAGGACTTCAGGCTGCCCGTGTGTCAGGGGCATAAGAATCTCAGCGTAGCTTAAATAGGGTTTATTACAGTTTGATTTCATTAATACATAGCCAGTTTTAGGTTTTACAATGATCAACAAGGCTTTATATGGCTTCCGTATAGTTACATTGGTTTAGCTAGGCATAGCTGTTCTCAATTTCGCTTTTGCAATTTTGCCATTTGCAAAATTTGCAATTTCGCCACCGTGTAAGCATGATCATGGCTTCTTTTCTACGTCGCAAATCAGACTAATGGTGGGCAAATCACTGATACTGTGAAGAAGAAAAAAATAATACGTCTGGCTGCCTTTTCAAAATTACGGGTGCAGTCGGGCAGCGTTTCTTCTTCTTTTTTTTGATGCGTAGAACAATTCATTGCCGTAGAATGGGGAAACAACTAGCCTCTTTAACGTAGGGACTCACCGGTCTTATATCTCTTTCCGTCGATGATGAACGGTGCCAAACCAAGCCACGTCTTGAACTTTCTATCTGATGTTTTTCTTCTTTTTGCCCCGACGCATTTTTTGATATCGTGCGAAATTGGAGATAAAAGTCACGCAGCATGTGGTGATAGACAGACGAACTAAACGCAGGTGACTGTTGTTGGACCGACGAGCCCTTATCTATAGCATGTACGGTAGATGCAGGGCGAAGAAAGCATATGCCCATTCCACATGCGCGGGATGACCACCATCATCCAAAAAAGCCACATGAGGCAGAAAGCGGCGACACCGAAGTAGTGAAGTTCTTCGTTGAAGACATTGTCTTGCTTCATGGAGCCTCAGAGGTCCTCATCACTGACAGCGGTACCTCTTTCACTGCGGAGTTAAGGTGATCTTGGCATATAAACAGACCAGCTGCCGCCAGACGACAGCGTACTACCCATAGACCAACGACCTCACTGAACGGCTAAACGAGGCAGAGTTTTTTGATATACACTAGAGGAAACTCTGATGCTAGTGTCTATGGGAGCTGCAATGCACAGAGCTTCAGCGAGCATGGGAATGAGGGAGACACGAAGAGATTTAAAGGATATCACCTTGCTGGTTGCTTGTACAACATGGGATAGAAGAAGATCATTGAGTATATCTTCTAGAAGTTAAAAAGTATGGCATTGTATCAGTTGACCACCTGTTCATCCAGTTGAGACATGTAGTCAACGTCTGCCACGTAGACATGCGTACTTCAACCCAGGTTAGCTCAACCTGCCTGGGTTCACTGTCAAACCCCAGCTCCTGGAACATCAGCCGACGGCATCGCAGCAGCACCAAAACTCTTCGGGACTTCTCACATGCGATCGTCACGAACCGAACACTGCTGGTCACCACACGTATGCCATCACCTGTAAATATTTCATGAACTTTCACGTGTTTATCTTCTGTTTAATGATTCAACTGTTAGTTCCTTTGTGTGTTAATTTAATGCCTCTTAATACTTCTTGCTTGCAAGCCTATTTATTATTTCTATATATGTATGCTTGTTAGTTGTTTGAAGAACTGCATTCCTTGTACAGCATATTCGTATAATAAATCCATCATTTCGTTTCCCCACGCACATCTCTGATCTCTTCACTGCTTCTGCTTGCTTACGGAAAGTACTAACCTGCTGTCATTACCACTGCTGACTTCGCGCCTGCAACGCGAGAGTGGCAGTTTGCAAGAAGAATGCTCAGTGCAAACTGCGCCTCATTGTTCAAGAAGGTTCGCGATTATTGTAGAGTGTTCTGTTAAGATTGCGTGCAAGATGCGAACTATCGAGATTATTCTAGAGCTTGTGCGACAAGCAGTGATAAGCCTGGAAAATTCAATGGCACATGTATAAAAGCCGTTGGGTTTCGCCACTTGTCAGTTCATTGACAGCGGACGCTCAATTCGCCGCTATTTGTGCCAGTGTGTACCGCTGCAAGTTGACTTTTCATTGAGAGGCCCCAAATTCGGCCGAATAAACAGTTTAATCATGGTCAAATTACATGGGTGGTGAAACTTGAAACGAAAAGCGTCGGAAACCTGTTGCCACAGCCGTCACGCCTGCCGAAGCTTGAAGCACGACTAGATGGGGAGGAGACAAACAACATAATTTTTTTCTTCAAATGGGCATAATTCCACATATGCCAAAGTTAACTACAAACTTACTTTACAGTGTATCTCACACCTGGCTAAATGATTGATTGCCTCAATTTTTCATCGAGTGCCATAAATGGGGAGGGGGGCGTATCCAGGCAATTTGCTTTCAGAGCTTGCCTTAAGTTCGATGTGTTTTTTAGTTGGGCGTATTGTGAGGTCAACGAGGCATCAACCCCTTTTACGTAGTTGTTTAATGTGTACCTTTGGTAGTTTACTTGCTTTTCACGTGCAGTTTATTGGTGTGACATTTTAGAGCGGAACTAGCTTACAAAATGTGTAGATAGCTACTCCTGTGACTGCCGACTGCTTTCGCAGGGGCACAGCCAATGTGCCCTCACCTTTGGGAACAGTGAACATGAAACGCTAAGCAACGAGGCACTGTACTGTACGGCTGCCAAAGTTATATTTTCAAGGCTGCCATCTTGCTACAGTGGTTTTCAACGATTGAGAAACACGAGTTTTTGAGCTATTATGCTATTATGCCCGTGAACAGTTGTCTCACATTTGCCTCAGGGAAGGTTTTTGTGCATTTTGTAACTACGTCATTTGACTAATAAAACAACTTTGCTTCCTAAATTCTTGCTTTTTTGTTTCTTTTGTCTTCTGCACGCAATTAGTGAGCCACAAGGTGCAATAAAATCGCGTGTTAAGAACGGCAGCTAAGAGGCCGGCCGAAAAGAAAAAAATCAATTTCGCGCAATGTCAGGGCAAATGTGCAACGTCGCTACAGCATCCGGTTGTGACGTCATAATTTATATTTTATTTTTTGTTTGCTGTTATTCGTCCCCTTCTCTCGCAGATTGCGAGGGTGGCAACAAGCCGCTGTGTACTGGATCCATGGGCTTTTAAGGATCCATATTTAACTTTCGACATACAGTCTGCTCCTTTCGTCAACGTCATGACCACCTGAGAATGTAGATATTTACTGCACCTACATTTGCAACCTTAGAGGCCGTAAACTTATTTTTCCTCCCGATTCTAGGCACCTAAAATGCGCTCTAGCTGTTGTTAATAAAACAAAATGCTCACATACCACTTGAAAGAAAGCTGACACACACACACACACAAAAAAAGCTTTATCCCTCGCACCTTAAAAAAAGGCACTTCCTGGCTTTATGAAGTCTGTAAGTGGGAAACATCTGATTTATTGCGATGGTAATTACATTAACACTGTCGGGGGCTTTTTGCCATCGTGCTCGGCATGCACTCAATAATGCTGGCTCGCGAATCGTATGCTTAACCCACGAGTAAAATCGCGTAAGCGAACGCGGAAAAAACTAAATAAATCGGCCACCTTCACGGCAAGGAGGGCACACAGGATATCATGACTACGAGGCCAGTCGTACAGTACTCTTCAAGCAGAGTAGCCACGCAGATGTCCGGCTGTGAAACGTTAAAATATTTCGCGTGAGCACGTGTCGAACAGCACATACAGTGTGGTGATGTCACGGTACTACCTAGCAAGGCTTAAGAATGTGTCACAATCGAGTTTTCAGTGTCCACCCACGCTTACAAGCACATTGTTGGGTTCTTGTGAGCCTGGGCTTTCAGATGACACAAAAAGAACAGCTGATAGGTTCCTTATCAGTATTCCGCAAAAGCAGTGTGGGTGACTAGTGAATAGCAGTGTGAGGTAATGAAGTGTAGCGCACCTGTGGTGAGTGAAGTCTGGAACCGACAGCAGGGCCCCCTTTGCACACAGCAACTCAGCTACAGCCAAGCTGCCGCAACGCGCTGCCCAGTGCAATGGTGTCCGGCCCTGCAAAGAAGTCAGAACAAGTTCCGTTGCTGCATTTGCAATACGTGTACCTAAAGCACTACAATTATTACATGTGCACGGTGAGAAAATAAGGTTGTCGTTCGTTCGAAGGTGGGCCGATCCCGCATGCAGAGGCACATCGTGTGAAACAACTTCTACGGTTGGGAGAGCTTACAAACACTTACAGAGGAGCCTGTTGTTTAGCATACACGGGGAGGGAGAATGTGAAAGCGATTTTATTGAGCGTCTGCCTGTGCTCTGCTGAGCATTCCCAGAAGAGTGTTTATCAATATGTCCACGACATTTACAGGTTGACTAGCTTTCGCAAATGCAAAATATAGTATCAGACCATTTCACGAGACACCCAAGGGTCATAATTCAGCATCGTCTTGCCACGGTAATTTCTTACGTCATCTTCGCCCGTAATGCACCCTAAACCTCCATAAAACTGTGTATTAAATTTGTACATACAATTTTATTAGCAGTAAGCGCTACAAGAGCCAATGACAGCCTATCTGAACGAAAACTATTACGAAATGTTTTGCTTACACTTGCTGATACGGCTTTGCACCCGGTGCAAAGTATATTAGGAGTGGGCGAGAAGCCCCAACACAACATCTCAGCACACAAGCACACACCATATAATTTATACAGAGTATTTCAAGACATGTATCTAATATTCTTTTAAAATCACAGAAAAGAGGTATCTGCATGCTACTTACGGTGTTTCCTTTACTGTGGCCGAAGGCATCTTCAGATGCATAATAACATGATTATGCCAGTAAATATAGAAGTTAACACAACTAACTTTTAACCAGTGGTGAAGCCAGTGGAGTCAAATTGGCGAATTCAACTACATATGGTCTATGCCACTTTGATATTTTGGAAAGCGGCCTATGATAACCACCGAGAAGCAGTGCAATCTCGCCAAATTAATTAGCAGGCGAAATCGAAACCAACGCACCAAACAGCGCATCTATCATTCACTTCGACAACACTCCCAATGATGACACTGTATCCCTCGCATTGGGAGAGAAGAATAAGTGAGCGTCGATAAGCGGCCTCGAAGGAAAGTGTCTAGATTGACGCTTGATAATAGCAATATATATATATATATATATATATATATATATATATATATATATATATATATATATATGTGTGTGTGTGTGACGTAAGAAGACAGGGATGGTTAGGAGAAGTAGATGAGGAAGAAGTGCTTTTGGAATAAACATGGCGTATGAGCCAGGCCACGTCTCCCCGTCATCATAGCGTCACACGAGTCGACAGGATGAAGACCTCACAACCACTTCATCGCCCGGCCATCATCATCGAAGACCTCAGCGAGACGCAGTGACCAAATGCGGACCACAGAAGAACGCGGACCACCAAGATCACCAAGCATCATGACAGCAGCATCAGACGACCTTGACATCCCTAAGTACACCGGAGCAGCGGACGATGGGCCTGTACTGGACTGGTTCTACCTGTTCGAGCTCCACGCTACCCCTGCATCGTGGTCGGAACAGGAGATGGTTACGAACTTCAGCGACTACGTCACCGGTGAGGCATTTAAATTTTACCTAACCCACATATTCGAGATTGACGAGTCATGGCAAAAAATCAAAGAGGAGATGATTACCCATTTTAACGACTATGACCAAGATCTACTCATTACCAACCATCTAGAGACAACTGCACACTATCTTTAATTTCCTAAGCAGTCCTCGACCATTCGAACATTGACTACCGAATCATCGCCTCGAAGGACAACGACCAGCACCATGACAAAACCATCGGCTGACCTCGACATCCCCAAGTACACCGGATCAGCGGACGACGAAACCGTACAGGACTGGTTCAACCTATTCGAGGTCCACCCCGCCGCTGCATGCTGGTCGGAACGGGAGATGATCATCAACTTCACTGACTACATCTCAGGTGAGGCATTCAAATTTTACCTCACCCACATATTCGAGAACGACGAGTCATGGCAAAAAATCAAAGAGGAGATGATTACCCGTTTTAACTACTATGACCAAGACCCACTCATTGACAACCATCTAGAGACAACCGCACACTATCGTCAATTCCTTAAGCAGTCCTCAACCAATCGAAAGCACAGCGCGAATCGACAACTGCCTCAAGACGAAGTGGCACATGAGTTTACTTACAGAAGGCCATGGGTGTATTGGGAAAAACCTAACCGTCAAGCGCGCCTCCCTTCTGCGCGAAAGTCATCGCTTCAGCATATGACCCGAGACGTTGCTCAACCACCTGTTGTTCTTCACTCTTCATCTCGCATACGTGGTCAGCCACCTGGGTTTTCGTCACGCGGTTCTTCAAGCGCTCCTAGCGCTCACCACTTGCCTTGTAAGGACGCCGTATTCATGATAGATAACGTGGTGCATTGGAAAAATACCCTATCAAGCCATTCTTCTTCCGTACGGTTTCATGCATCACCGTCCGGTGCACACACTCTCGAGAGTCCAAACAAAACAGAAGGCTCAGACGCGTCGAAAGTCGCACGCTACCAGGCGCAAGAACTACTCGCAGTGAAAAGCGAAAAAGAAGCCCCTGAAGAGCTTCGTGACATTTATACGGCACCGCAGACTTGCCAAAATCTGCAGTTCAAACCTAGAAATGCCGTGACACCTGTGGTGCCCACATGCAGAGCTCACCAATTCATGAATCGAACAAATTCAGAAGTGCATGATACATCAAACCTCGCACGCAGCTGTCTATCAAAAGCGTTCATACTGGACCACCTTACCAAAGCTATTGAAGAGCATGCTAGCAATGATGGCGCATTACCAACTATGCCCGATAAGCAAGACACCATTTCACCATGCATCAGCTATCTACAGGGCGCGTCAAACCTTGAAGGAAACGAATGCCCAATTCCAGAAGGGGTGCCTCTACAGCCATCTCCTGAGCAGCACCAGCGAAGGAAGCAAAGCCAAGTACACAAACTCAGGAGACAACGAAAAAGACTGCAACGAGGGCATCAAAGAACGCAAAATTCAACGGAAGTGCACTCACCAATTGAAGAACATCGGAAAATAAGATCTCGAAACCAAACACCAATTCAAGACGTCAGACACTTTCGCACAAAGAGAAGTCACCAGAGACACTCCCTGCCTCAGCTATTACACCGACTGCACCACCACAGAAAATGCCGAGAAAGACGCACTGCTTGCACTGCTTGCACACTGCAAGCACTCAGGCACTTCGTCACAGTCTGTCAGAAAGCACGAAAGCAAGAAGCACTGGGATGGCACCATTCAGGACGAAAAATACAACCCCGACGACATCCGAACTTCAAATGCTACAGGCACTCCCAACCTTATCCGTTCCTCACAAAAACTCAACCGATGTCATCACCAGTTCAGATTTCCAGGGTGTGGTTATGCCATCCAAAACGCAACAGTCAAGCTCGTCCACCAGAGTCGTCATAGAAACCACCGGACTGCTCCCTCAGCCTTGAAGATTCAGTGAGATTGTGAAACTCCGTCGGGACGTAAAACTGTGAACTTGGCCATTGTTTTGTTTATTCTCTTCTTCAATTTGTTGTAGTTGTAACCGGTGCCATCTTTCGGGGGGAGGGGGAATCCTGTGACGTATGAAGGCAGGGATGGTTAGGAGAAGTAGATGAGGAAGAAGTGCTTTTGGAATAAACGTGGCGTATGAGCCAGGTCACGTCTCCCAGTCATCATAGCGTCATATATATAAGCTCGATGCAAGATAAGCCCACAGATGGTCACAACACGTGAATCCAAAGCGAACTTCTCGGATTTCAAATTCTGCATAACTGAGAGCCTTAATTGTGACTCCAGTAACGTAATATACATGATAAATTGCAACATCTGTGGACAAGAATATATCAGCCAAACAGACACGCCATTTCGGCTACGGTTCAATAATCACCGGTACCACGCCACTTCACTGCCGAAGCTACCTTTATCTAGACATCTGCGCCTGCCAAACCACAGTTTTCAAAATATCAGCGTAACTCTTTTGCAGTCCGGTTTCTCAAACAGGTGCGAGCGCGAACAGCGTGGGGCATATTTTATTTTCAAATTTCGAACATTAGTAGCCAGCATCAACGAGGACCCCGGAAAACTCTCCTGCCTCCGAGAAGTAAGCCAGGAGGAAATTGGTGACAAAGATTGATAGCTGGAGACCTTGCTTGTTTTTTCTCACTGACTCGTACGTGTACGCTGTTTTTTCTTGTTTTTTGTTTTTCTTTTTTTCACATGCACATACAAAGTGTTTATGTTCGCCTACCACTTGATGACCATTGAAGGGAAATGGACGAAGATTAAAGGTAAAGAACCGACCGACCCAATAAGGGGAAACCCTTTCTTTACGCACGCCGTCACGGATCCCTCCCGCCACCGCGGCGAAAATCTTGGGTTGCCCGTCACACGACGAGAACGGAACAGCACGTGATAAAAACCGGATGTGGACGTACACGGACAGTTGGTTTGGTTCTCAGTGTTGACAGTGGTTCTTTTTTACTTTCTTTCTTTTTCTTTTTTTTTTCTTTTCGTCTTTTTTCTTCCCCCTTTTTTCTTTTTTTTTCTTTCTTTCCTTTTTTTTAGTTCCCTCTCACTTTCGCAAACATCTTTCAAGGCGAGAGGGAGGCGGCAGCAACAGAGTTTGGAAGTTCATGTCAGTATAACTCATCCCCTGATGAAGGAAGGACCCTTCCCAAAACTGTTGGGAAATAAATATATTTATCCTTGTTGACAACGCTCCCGTTGTGCCATATCCCATACCTTCACGAAGACTAACTGGCCCATTGAATTATTACTCGCACTATATATATATATATATATATATATATATATATATATTGCCATTTGTGTGTGCAATACCTCGGACAGCCCGTCATCTCTACTTCGTGGAGATTGCCTGGGAAGCTACGAACCTTACGAGTGCATTCTTTCGGCTACTATACCCGATTCTACGGTTTCGCTCCCAATTTGTGCTGTCACTCCTACCAACGCGCCTAATGATGGTCTGGACGCATTTTCGGATGCCATCGACTCTGAGCTCGCACCAACTCAGCGCCAAGAGATTATAAATCTTCTACTCAGCTTTCGATCTTCATTCGATCGTTACCAGTCAGGCTTAGGCCGAACCTCTGCGGTCGTTCACCGTATTGACACCGGTCAACAAGCCCCACTAAGACAGCGTCCGTACCGTGTGTCATCTGCTGAACGCCGTGTCATCGACGAACAAGTGGACGACATGTTGAAACGTGGCATCATCGAGCCCTCCAACAGTCCCTGGGCTTGACCGGTTGTTCTCGTCAAGAAAAAAGACGGATCCATCTGGTTCTGCGTTGACTACCGCCGACTCAACAAGATAAGGCGCAAAGACGTATACCCTCTGCCGTTCATCGATGATGCTTTGGACTGCCTACAAGGAGCAGAGTTCTTTTCTTCGTTAGATTTACGCTCCGGCTACTGGCAGGTGCCCGTGGCAGAGGGTGACCGCCCGAAGACAGCCTTTGTAACACCGGATGGACTATATGAATTCACCGTTATGCCCTTTGGCCTCTGCAATGCGCCTGCCACTTTCGAAAGGATGATGGATACTATCTTGCGAGGTCTGAAATAGAAAACATGCCTATGTTATTTGGACGACATTGTGGTATTTTCAAGCGACTTTGCGACTCACCTCAGCCGCCTCGAGCAAGTTCTTACGTGCCTTTCCACAGCAGGACTTGAACTTAACTTGAAGAAATGCCACTTCGGTGCTCGCAAGCTTGTAATCCTCGGCCATGTGCTTTATAAGGACGGCATTCTCCCGGACCCTACAAAACTTAATACAGCTGCGGTGTTCCCAAAACCAACCACCATAAAAGAGCTTCGAGGCTTCATCGGCCTATGTTCGTACTTTCGGCGCTACGTCTGCAATTTCGCCTCCATCATCGCCCCCTTGACTAATCTTCTTGCCGGAAGTTCTGATTCGTCAGCGTAGTCGCAGGCCTGTGATGATGCATTTCAGGAACTCCGACGGCTCCTCACCACGCCTCCCATACTCCGACATTTGGATCCGTCTGCTCCAACGGAGCTCCATACGGACGCTAGTGATGTTGGGCTAGAGGCCATACTGGTCCAACGCAAGGATGGCTTTGACGAATACGTCGTTGCCTATGCCAGCCGCACCCTCAGTAAAGCCGAGAAGAATTACAGTAAAACTGAAAAGGAGTGCCTCGCCATTATTTGGACAATCGGAAAATTTTGGCCTTATTTATATGGACGTCCGTTTGATATTGTAACAGACCACCATGCGCTTTGCTGGTTATCTTCACTAAAAGATCCTAATGGTCGGCTCGCTCCTTGGGAATTGCGGTTACAAGAGTTCGATATCCGTGTTATCCACTGTTCTGGCCGGAAGCATTTCGACGCCGATGCCCTGTCACGTTCGCCATTGGCTTCAGAGCCTGTCAGCTCGCCTATCTCCACCAGTGCTGCCTTGACCATCAGCATTTCGGACATGCCTTCCGAGCAACGCAAAGATGCTTGGATTTCTTCTCTTTTGGACTTTCTCTCAAACCAGACGTCCGCTCCAGTTTCCAGGACGCTTCGCCGTCAAGCAGGACACTTCGCTATTCGGGATAACCTGCTTTGCCGCTGAAACTACAGCTCGATCGGCCGTAAGTGGTTGCTCGTCATTCCCCGACATTTGCACTCTGACATCTGCGCCACGTTCCACGATGATCCGCAATGTGGCCACGCTGGTGTGTTAAAAATATACACTCGTTTACACGTGCGGTACTACTGGCGCGGTATGTACCGTTTCGTTAGCTGTTACGTAAGGTCTTGCGTTACATGCCAACGACGCAAAATACCCGCTCAACATGCCACAGGTCCCTTGCAGCCGTTGCCATGTCCAGCACGAGCTTTCGATCGTGTCGGAATCGACCTTTACGGTCCGCTTCTCTATACTTCGAGTAGCAACCGCTGGGTCATTGTCGCTATCGACCACCTAAAGCGGTACGCTGAAACAGCTGCGTTACCTTCTGCTACCGCAAAAAACGTTGCATGTTTTATACTGCAAAACCTGGTTTTAAGGCATGGAGCACCTCGGGAGTTACTAAGCGACCGCGACCGCGTTTTTCTCTTCGATGCCATCAAAGTGTTATTGAGCGAGTGTTGCATCATACACCGCACTACCACAGCCTATCACCCGCAAACTAATGGGATGACAGAGCATTTTAATCGTACACTTGGGGATATGCTGGCCATGTACGCTTCATCCGACCAGCCAAATTGGGATAGCATACTGCCTTTCGTGACATATGCTTACAACACTGCAACGCAAAGCACCACTGGATTTTCGCCTTTCTTCCTTCTTTATGGACGCGAGCCATCATCAACAATGAATACCATTCTTCCTTATCGACCGGACCCTTCAGAGATGACTAGTTTTTCGAGCAGCAGCACACGCTGAAGAATGTCGGAAGCTTGCTCGTGCGTTCACGTCACATGACCAGACGCGCCAAAAACATCGCCACGACGCGTCAACCACGCCCATGAGCTTTGCTCCGAACTCACTGGTGTGGCTATGGATTCCTTCTACTCCTCCAGGACTCTCCCACAAACTTTCGTCCAGGTACCATGGCCCTTATCGAGTTGTACGCCAAACATCCCTTGTCAACTACCCTGTCGAGCCGCTGAATGCATCTCCGGACAAGCGCCGTCGGGGACAAGAAATCGTACACATCTTTTGGCTCAAGCCATACCATGACCCTTCTGTGTATACCTGTCCTTAGGTCCCCAGGATGGCTCCCTTATCGCCCAGGGGTGATTGTAACGAGGGCACTGGGCATGGAGCTCAAGTATAGAAAAGGAAGAAGACTTGCTGTGATCGCGGGCTTGCGTTCAGTTAGCCCTTGCGTTAGATAAAGCTCTCGTTCGCCGAGTCAACTCCTGATTGTTCAACAACCTGTTTCAATATATATATATTGTAATACAGAGAAATGATGAAAACGCCCGATCCTGCACCAGAACTTTATTGTTCTCTTGTACATCACTCTAGCTACCTGCGTGCCCGAGCATCTTTCTTGGTCACTCTTTTCTAGTGGTTGAGCACACACACAACATTTAGAAACACACATTACCACATTACAAACCACCGAACAGATCCCCGCAGTAGACACACACCTTCTGCACCTGTGGGAGGCGTGCTGATGTTTAACGAAACACTGGAAAAAACCAAAAAAACTAATCAAAAACTATGCACTCGCACAGCCCAACTCAAAGAGCAGGCTGTAACGTATGCTGCCCAACTCTCAGATTCAAATTGGATAGCCCGCTGTGACACCGCAGCTCATCAGATGAGCTCGAGGGGGCACATGGTGTCTTTTTTGTAGCCTCATAGACCCGTCTCAAAGGAGAGGGGAGACGCAAAGGCAGCTCCGGCGGGCTCTGCATGGGTGCCAAGGGACGATAGCTCAGCTGGCAGATACTCTGTGCGATAGATATCTCTGTCGTAAGGAGGAGTCGGTTGGGCCGGTGTACACGTACCCTGGCAAATCTAATCAGAATCTCGATGCCCATTTACAGTTGCATGACCTTGAAGCTGCCTTAAGGTACGTGAACACTGGCGGCGGCGTCCTGCCAGTCAGTGCCTCCGCTTAGCAGCTAGCAGTATGCTGTCCACATTGGCTGCGCCGCGAGAAAAGCGAGACAAGAATGGACATGTCAAGGTGAGCGCACGCACCTGCTAGCTGCCGGCTCGCGGCTTGTTTTCCCCACAACATACTGAGAGAGGAAAAGGCATGGGTGAAGAGGCACCACCGATGTAAAGAGGAAGGAAGGAAAAGCAGGCGCTCATTGGTGGTTTGCTTGTGCTGGAGCCGACGGAAGTGGCAAAAAAGTACCCCAGTGCCAATTTGATCGGCAGCAGAAATTCTACGATGCTCCACAGGAGAAAGAGAGAAAAGCGACGTCTTGCGAGTGTGAGTGGCGCGGGGCAGAGTGCCGCGCTGCCAGTGTGTTCGTACCCTTAGCTGGGTACGGCTCCAGGACGTGACCGCATGAAGTCAAACTGTTGGCAAACCTCCTTGACACAGCCTACCTCCATTTGTTAGAATGCACTACCCAGGTCTGGAACAATTGCCCGCTTCCTCCCGAATAGAAAACATTACTTGTGACTTTTATCCCCAAAGTAGGCAAGGCCGTGAATACAGAAGCTCGCCGCCGCTTCTCTAGCTTTACATATACCAAATTTGGTGTTACATGAGGTCCGTGGATGACGAAGGCATATGATTGGTGCAAACATAGCAATCATGACATGCGTGTCATGTAAGAACATCACAACATACCACGCTCATGATGCGCTTGCGGCCGTTTAGCTAGCTTCACATACACCAAATTTGGTATAACGTGATGTGAATGGATGACGAATGTAAATGACACGTCCAAACATGATATTCATGGCCTGCGTGTCATGTCACTCTCGAGGCCACAACAAAGACACCCTTCATGAAAGTCTGGCTCTATCCCTTGATACGTTCGTAGGCAGAGATATGTGCCCGTCTGTAGGAGACGAAAAGTGATTCTCCGGGCTCTGTTGAGCCTAGCATTAGGAAGGAGAAAACGCCTTTGACTCTGCTTGTAGCTGGACGTAATCTCATGGAACGTTCTCAAAGCACCCTTTCTGAGGTCAATGTCCCACTCAGATGCTTCACCATCCACCACACGGTTCCTGCATTCATGTGTAAGCGTGTGAGGCTGGCATTAGGATTGACCCTATCAATGCCTTCAGCCTGTGCTGGAAACCAAAAAATATTGTGACCACCAAACTATCGTGCCTGTCTGCGACCACTCTAATGAACCTGGCCACCTGCTGCGAAATCAAACGTCTAGAGAAGGTCCGAACGTACGATCTTGAATTCGAGTAAATCCCACTAGACATCTCTGCTGCCTCAAGAACTAACGCAATGGTGACCTGCTCCGTAGCTGTCACTTTATCTTTACAAAGTGAGGCCTGGGACACCAGCTGCCCTTTACCGTCGACAACTGACACCCCATAGGCAACAATTTATTCTTTTAGCCATTATGATTTAGACATGTTCTTGCACTTATTTATGTTTATAGTTCAACCAAAGGGGTCTTTAATTTCGTCATTTAAATAACATAGTTACACTTGTTCTCACACTGGCGTGGCTAGTTTTGCACAATTTTACTGCCGTTGACAGTACAGGTACGCTATTTTTTGGCTATGCATTCCGATTTCCCGGCTATATATATTCCTGGCCAACCTGCTAACAGTGGTATGATTTTCCGTAGTAAGGCAAGTTGCCGGGCTAGTCGACTTATGGTTGCTATTATTTAGTTGCACTTTCAACTTTAGTTACGAGATTTCGTGCACATGCCTCTCTTACATACCAGCAGATGTTTCAATGAGCGTGCAAAAGAGCACAACGAATTTTAGCACACTGGCACTGGCAACAATCTCACCCTGCATTGCAAGAGATGTTTGCCTCATCAGAAAAAGACGAAGTTCTTATTAAAAGCTAAGTCGACAAATGAAAGAGAAATCACTGACACGTTCTCCATAGCAAAAACCACTTCTAGATTATTATAGAGGGCCGAAGTATGCAATTCTTAGATGGACACCTCAGGTCACTCCCATCATCCCATGCACGTGATGCACACGCGCACCTGTAGTGTTGTTTTTTTAACTGAGTCATTGTGACTGTTGCTTGTTCTTTATGTTATGCTAGCTCTAAATTCAACTGCTTTTCGTCGATAAAGTCAACTGGAAGTTCTGCGCTTGTGTGCGTACATATTCTAGTCTTCTTCACTTTCCGTGCTCGTTCTCGTTTTCCAGAATGATTGCCCCAGTGTGCCGTTACCATGCGCTATTTCGACCTTGGCAACATCAGATCGCGAGCCTTGAGGCTCTCTCTAAGATACACTACTCTCGCCACTTGACAACAGTGGTGACAACGTTCGGTTACCATGAGCCATGCCTAGAGAACATGCACCTTGTACCTCACAACTGTGGGATATTGCCACACTGAACACCAAGAATGGACAACCGATTTTGCAGCAAAACTTTACCCCACAAACAATTCCGTCTCCGTGAACAACAAACAAAATGACAGGCCCCTAAGCTACCAAGAGGTGCTTGCGCTCGAGTGGTCCTCTGCTCACAGATGCGCACGCTGCATTCGTTTTCACCTCGGACGTCGTGGAAGGGCATTCGGAGACGTAGTCACATATGCAAATGAATGCGTCCGCTGTCGACTCATGTACAACTTCAACGTCACAATCAAATTTCGACCTCTGGGTGATCTAGGGGCCTTACACATTTCAAGGAGAATGGCATTCTTTTCTTTGCAATCAAACACCGAACTCAGTATTTGTTTCAATAAAGAAAATGCAAAATAAGCATTAAAACCACATGCCGGATGATAGCGCACCTGTGAACAAGGCATCCCCCTCCCACCTTGTTCCCGGTAAAGATTCTGTTGCAGCTGCTTCGCACTTCACATGAGGGCTTTGAAGGACGTCAAATGGCCCTTCGTGCTCCCTTGGTGTGTTTGGCACTTTCAAATATGAATGGGGGGTAAGGCTATCAACTCTCGAGTTCATTGAAGACCACGAAAATTAAAGTCACCAAAAGAACAACATGAATACACTGCTCGACAGAAGGAGCACATTCGTCTTGCTAAAACGGTCACGGAGTCAATCACAGTTTCCCACAGTGACCACAAAGCGATTATCACTATCTTTACCCACAAGTAATAATAGAACATATTATAAGCCTCGATGTACCTGGATGTACAGTTGTGATGCATATTGAC
The DNA here is from genome assembly GCA_013436015.1 of Rhipicephalus annulatus. Lineage (NCBI taxonomy): Eukaryota > Metazoa > Arthropoda > Arachnida > Ixodida > Ixodidae > Rhipicephalus > Rhipicephalus annulatus. The sequence goes on along the minus strand of WOVY01001459.1, from coordinate 243,656 downwards.
AACGGTGCAATGCTTGTGTTTAGTGCAAGCTTTCCTATACCAGCTTGCGGGCAGTCTTGCCACATAACCCCTCCCCTCCCCTTTCTTGCAATACTGTCCCCCCTGTCTACACACATGGGTGCCTTTGCCTGTTGTACGAGATGAACCGTACAGAGAGACAAAAAGTAGACTTTTGAAAGCACTGGTTCGGATAGCCAGCCAGAGCAGGTGATTCTACATAACCAAGCCGGCACCTCCCTGAATCCTTACGTGACAATTTGCCAAGTCGTCATTTTAGCATCGATGCATTTAAAGCTAAACAATATTGAAACATCATACTTTTAAACATGCACTCCTAGAAAAAGGCCTGCTTATTCAATCCCCCTTCTCTAACTAAATAGTAACTGTTTACTTGTCACAAGAACCAGTAACCTCCTAGTGAGTGAAGGTAATAAAATTCTGATTAGTGAAACTTGCCAGTTTTCAAAGGAGTTTGTGAATAGTGCTGACTTGAAAAATTAATACAATACTGAATTTTCAGTAAATGGGCATTTATAGGTACATGTGCAATGCCACGTCAAGGTAAATAAGTTACATAAGCATACATAGAATAATAAGCAGAGTGCAATCGCCCATAAAATTAATTAGTGGCCACTAATTACTTCATGGGATTACTATGGTAAATATGCATCACAGAAACATGCATAGAAGCATGAATGAATCACAAACGAAGATATACGTGCAAACACATACATAGAATATCAAGACTTAGACGGTATTGTATACTGTAACAGCCGTTTTAAGGGTATTTATGCTCCTACTTTGGAATACCATACTGTGGACTAGTTATCAGCCATAGAATTAAAAAAAATAATGAACATTTTGTGCGCATCATTGTCTGCACTTCTATATATGTGTGTCATCCCTTATTTTTGAATATTTGGAGTGCATAAATACCTATGTCTAATGTTTCTATGTAACTAGGATTATTATTACCAATTAAAATAACTACAGTTCTGTATGCCGCCTGTAAGAAAGTACTTAGCATTCATTGTAGTTTGATACTCATGCCCTCCTGCTTTGGTCTCGTAAGAGACTGGCAGTATTGTAAATAAATAAAAATAAATAAATAAATTTACCACAATATTGTTATTCCAAAGTAATTGACAAAATTAAGATTGGTCTACATTTTTCTTAAGAGTGTCACAATTACTGCAAGATGTACGGTGGTGTTTACAAGAGATCTGGCAGCATTTGTGGCTTAGTACTTACCTAGTTCAAAGGACCAAGAAAGCATAGAGCTTCCTCAAATTAACCAGAAGGTAACCTGGCACTGCAATCGTTCAACGACCATGGGAATGATGGGTAGTACACTGATATACCTATAGCCTTCGTACTAGCGGGCGGCGAATTGCACTTGTAGCTTCGTTTATTGCAGTGTTTCGGTTTTGTTTCGAAAGAAAGAATGGAATGTTTTGAATTCATGACCTGATTTAAAATGGTAAGCCTAAAAGAATACGGTGGTGAAGTGCAACTGCCAAACATTCGCCGATTGTTGTTTTGTGAAAAAGCAGCTTCAAGCCATGTGAACCAAAAAGAACGTAAAGTACAAAGACTGGGGAAATCCGTGTACTACTCACAATGCCCATGCTCGCTGAGGCACGATGCGCTGCAGCTCCCAGAGACACTGGCGCCAGAGTTCCCTCTAGTGTATATATAGAAAACTGTATGCAAGAAAGCATTCTTGGTTAGTAATAGCAAAAGTTTCAAGATTTACTAGCCGCTGCCTATATTAAAGAGGTGCCGCAAAAGTAGTAAAATACGCTCGAAGCGAGTAAATGCGTGTGTTGCCTACTGTTCACTAACTTTCGTTGTTTTTTTTTATATTGTGCTGACCATGCAAATACCATAGGTAGCGGGAGAACTGCCCCTATAGCAAATAGTATTGTGGTTGTACTGCACGAGATAAGTCACCAAGCTACTATCCCTTGACCGTGGTAACGTGTTTAGTGTTGTTTTGCAGTTCTTATGCATCTGTTGACATCAGTATTATGTTGTCACAACCATTCTTAGCTCGATAAAGCTAGGAGGATATGCCTTTCCTACGTTGAGGAATTGTTGGAATAGAATTCACCTGTCTGGCCTTTCCTGGAGTGAGAATGTGCTAAGTTTTTTCATTCCAAGGAATTGAAAAGAATAGAATTACGGCAAGTTGCAATTCCCCAGAATGGAATCGGAATGGAATTAAGGTGCCCATTCCGCAACACTGCTAGCTACTAGAGCTGGAAATTCATACCCCGTTTCTCGCAATAGAAAAATGCCCCGTACGGGTGGCGAAGGCTCTATTGGCTGCACGGTGTAAAAAATAAAAATTTATTTCTCTAACGCTGGGTTCTCGCATGTGAAACGCTGATATGGACGCTATGCAATACATGCACACTTCCTGACAATGCCCTTCAGGTAGCTGGGGGCATTTTTAAATAGGGATGCATTTCTTAGTTGGGCTATGTCAGGCGTCTGTCCATATCCATCCACCACCCTTTCCCATAGCAATATCTGCAGGCGTGCGTGCTTATCCTCGCCCCTAGCAAGTGGAGCATATGGTGCGAGAGAGTGTAAAAGAGGGTGGGTGCGTGTTTTGCCGCTCCTCTCACCGTTCACTCTCCCTTTTTGCTGCACCCACTTTCCTGTCCGCTTGCGCCCGACTCTCGACCGTTTTCTGGAATGAGTGCTCGAGCCACCGCTGTGAAACGTCAATGTCGAGCCGAGAACGCTGTTTTGTTCACCTCATAGTGTTTTTTAACCGTATACGCTAGCTACGAGAGCTGGAAAGGCATACCGCATTTAACGCGACGAAAAAACGCCACGTGCGGTGAACTGCTCTATTGGCTGCATGGTGTAAGAAAAAAAAAACCCTTCTTTATTCTTCTAACTCTGGGTTCTCGCGTGCGGAACGCCGCTATGGACGCTACACAATGGATTCACATTTCCTCACGATTCCCTTTGGGGAGGTCGGGGCATTTTTTATGTCACAGTGACAATGGGGTCTGTATTATTGATAACAACCAGAGGTTTCGTATTTTACACAGCCACACAGTATCATGAGCAATGAATGGTGTCAGTACTCAACTCTGAACTCTTCTTTAGCGTTATGAAATGCTTGTCTCTGTTGTTTTCGTTAGTCTCAACACTGAATTTATCAGAGAAATATATTGCCCAGTTTCTTCTGCTTCCAAAAAAAGGTGCATTGGTTGAGATCTCACGAACCTTTTTGCAAGATGGTGTTTTATGCCACGGTCCACCAAGACTTCAGTGACGTTCTAAGATTAACCTCAAGAAATCCTCCGCCTGGCGTCGAATCTCTGACTACGTGGGAAATGATGGAAGGTGCCCGGTGCTTTTCAGACTGAAGAATCCACTTTTTCCATTTTCCAGTGCTGTCCTCTAGCATTTTGGTAAGGTTTTGGTAGGGGCAGGGAGGACTGACAAGGCTTCCAAGACGAGGAGGCGTTTCCTGACTCCTCCGCTAGGAAACAGTACATGCGCCGCCGCACCATGGAAAAGGCGAATCAAGGCAACTCCTGGGTTTCGTACGAACGCGCTTAATATCTTTCACACATTTTCTCTCGCTCTATGCTCTCTGCCAACAAAGCAGAGCGGTGCCGCCATCTGTGTGTGCTCAAGAGAAAAAAAAAACTATGGACCATCTTTCCGAAAGAAATCTTGATGGGATGCGAAGCAGCAGCGATATGCACGGCGTTGACCCGGTTGAAACGGCCCTCGACGCAGATGCTGGAAAAAAGGTTCAAGCAGAACTCGGCGTAGCGTTTACTCCAGTGAAGGTTAGTTTGAAACGCAAAGACAGAGGAGGCGGGACACGTTCAAGATGCTTGTGCTCGGCTTTCTTGGCTCACGTCTTGTCGGTGTCACCCGCGCGTTATCTGATTTCTCGAACGCGATCAGTGTTGACTCGCACCTCGTTGATGTCACTGGTCTTCCACTACCAATGCTTGCATTCGGCTTCCCTGGCTCGCGCCTCGTTGGTGTTGACGTCGCCAATCACGAACGCGATCAGCTTCGCTAACTCTCGCATTGCCGGCGACAGCCGGGAAAGGTATGCGCACACTAGCCAGAAGCATGCCGCGAAGGCGTCCCGCTTGTCAACGCGATCGCGCGGGAAGCAGCAGCATGCTGTCCACATTGTCGGCGCCCCAAGATTCTCGAGGCGCGCGTGCACTTGCCGGCTCGTGGTTTCTTCTCAGTGATAGATGGAGAGAGGTTGAGCGGGTGAGATTATGCCCAAGTGAGGAGTGGGCTTGAGTGTTGCAAGCGGTGGAGAGGCTGAAGCGAGAGAGATGACACATGGCAGCAGGCTAGAAAGAGAGTGATGTCAACGCGCACGCACTGCGAGGGAAGGCAAGGCCTACTTGGCACTAACCCAACACCTGCGGCCAGGGGAGTGCAGTGCGGAAGGAGGGACAGCGTTAAACAGGCAAGTCAAAGAGATGCCTAGCATGTAACATAGAGAGACCGCCACAGAAAATGCGCTGGCCCCAGGTTCGAATGGTGGAGCAGGATGAATTTTTTGGCAACACTGAAAGAGAAGGGGTGAGGGTCTGAAGGCACATAGTCTTCTACTGCCGTAACTACGCTTCCACCTGTTGCTTATCTGCATGGGCACCTCTTCCCAAAACGTGCTTGGCTACCTCACTCATACTTGAGCAGATAGGCTGAAGCTACCACCCCATATAAAGGTAGAAGTTATTGAAGTCTCTTTAATAATGCTTCCTTTGATTGGGAAGAGTTTCATCCTTTAGGCACTCTAAAGTGACTATGCTTGTGCCTTCCTCTAATTTTCACAAAGCTTGTGGCAGCCCTGTTTTGTCCAATCAGCGAAATCAATGGTGACACACAAAAATGCTCTCGTAGCCGCAGCACCAAGTCTACAAAGTGATGCTTACCTGTGCATCAGTGAGGTTTGGATTGGCATGCGCTTGAAGCAAGACACTGGCACACTCGGCTGAGCCCCGACTACAGGCATAGTGTAGTGCTGTACGCCTGCGTCAAGGGTCAAATGACCAAGGTGCTTCAGAGAAGGGTTGGTTGATTGGTTGGCCCACAGATTTCTGGCAAAACCCAGCACGAGAGATTGGCCATGAAACAGACGGTAATTTATCTTGGAAATAAAACTGTTTTTCCTGCCAAATGTGTTTTTTTATGGATGTTTTCAAGAAGAACAAATTGCTAAAACACGAAATGAAAATAGAATAAACAAAGGAAACGAAACAGAAAACCCATTAAAATTAAGGCAATAGGCTTAAAATAAAGTGAATTTATGCCTAAGCCAAGCATTCTATTCGCTTTGTTTCCCTTAGGAAATCGCATACGGCTTCGCAAACGTTCCTGTGGCTAAAGCCCTCTTCAGTTGCTCCAAAGGAAATGACCACCATAAGGAACATTTAATGTCGACCTACGGAGAGGTTCATCTAACGGTATTTTTTTTTATTCGCAAATAACCTGCATGTAAGGAAAAATGATGCAAAGATTCACTCTAGTTGCAGTGGAGGTGTAAGGGTGACTTTACCAGACCACGCCTGTGTACGTGAAAATTCAATTGGGAGACTGAACATAGTAGTCTCGCAATTGATGTTTCCGCCCTTCTAGAAGAGCACCATCAATTTTTCTATGGGTAGTTAAGATGAGAAAACTCAAATGTTGCCAAGCGAAATTTTTCAGAGATAATCGATGGGGCAAATTTTCGAAATCGTGCGACGGCGATAAATACTAGCATCGTCAATATAGAAATTATGGGACCATTATGTGAGGCCACTGCAAGTGCATCTGCATATTCATTGAGGGTTAAACCTTTATGACCTGGTAGCCATACCGAGAAAATGCGAAGTAAATCTCTAGGGGCAAGGGCACAAAGCACTTCTAAAGCATTTGACTTAATTGGTGCAGTTAATAAGAGACAGATAGGCAGTCTGTAAGATTGACAGCATCTGTTATGAGTAGAGGCTGCTTACATAATGCTTAGACAAATACAAGTAATTCCGCTAGATATATAGGTACAAAATCAGGTAAATGAATCGAACAATACCAATCTAACTCCGAAGATTCTATTCCCACTGCAGCCTTTTTTTCAAAAACTGAAGCATCAGCTGCTATTACAATCTTTAATTATAATCTTGTCGAATGATCTTTCAAATAGCATTTAGATTTAGATGCCTACTAGGAAGATCTTTGCAATTATTAGGTAAGTTATTGTGCAACTCTATAAAAATCACCTTAATAGGTCTCCTTAGTACCAGTACTTCACGAAGGTTCATTTGTAATGCTACCAAGAGCTTCTATACAACAATAGTTTGTGGACATCTTAGACCCCTGCTGGTTAAAAAAGGCGATCGGCTGATTAATGAAAACATACAGCGATTTCTTTTTTGGGGATGCATATATATTTTTAGGAAGGTCTGAACTGTTCGTACTTGGAACCTTGTAAGAAGAGGAGACTGGCATGCTTCTTTATATAAAATATCATTTGCGACACACACACTCATAACACTTTGCGTTCTAAAAGTACCAGCGGTGGAAGTTTGTAGGTGGGTGCTCCAGAAAACAAGTCTCAGTCAGTTATATCGGGCTAATATACATACAATATATCGTGAAGAGCAAATCACAACATAAACCAGATCCTTTACCGGTTAGTTGACCAGGCATCCCTACTGCCTATGCTCCTTTAGCTGCCACATTTTCTATACGTGAACTCCAATTTAGATTTTTGTTACACGTCACTCCTAAATACTTAATGATTCCATCAGCGGGATAACTTTCTGTCTGTAAAGAAGCAAAATCTGCACAGGAACACTTGGCGGAAAAACTAAGATTGCGCTTTTCTCGATGTTTAATGATAGATTGATATCGTCCAACCACGTGTCCAGAGCGTTCATATAATGCTGCAGATTCTGACACAGTGTATTTATATCTGCAGCTATATTGAAAATGCAATGTCGTCAGCCTTTACGTATACCTGTATTTAGTGTTGTACAGGAATCATGCACAGTAATACATTAAATAATAATGGGTGCAGTATCAAACCTTGGGGGAGACCTCTAGTTAGTTTATTTGAAAAATACACACCAGATTGAGAGCAACAAAACGATCTGTCTTCTGAAAAGAAGTAAACCCATGTAACGAAGTAATTTGGTAAAGAAGAAGGAATTGACAGGGCACACACAGGGCGATTTAAAAAACACGAGGACAGATGCCATTTTCGTGCTTTGGTTCCTTTTGTTTCGCGTCTGCAAATTTCATGCCTTGCGAAATAAAAACAGCATTATTTTCCCCCAGGAACAAAAGAAAACGGCACAGAGAAGCAAAGAATTTCAAGTGAACTTTCATTGCAAACAAAAGGTACATATGTTACGAGATGTTTAAAAAAAAACATTAAAGTATGACATGAGTTCCTGCATAAATGACAATTCTCTCTATGACAAACAGCCTGGCTGATACATGATGAGTCTTCATGTGCTGTCTGTACTGCTTCAACTGTTTAGCGAGTGCGTTGGCTTGATGTCAATAGATGATCATAGTTTCTTCGAAACGAAGGATGCATCCTCAGGAATGGCAGTAGAAATTCTGCCTCGCGTATTTTACTGTCCTGAAGATGGTCATTTAGACAATTTCTGGCCTGCATAACATCGCCTGTGTGAAAGTGGGACACAATATACGACAATTGTGGTATAGTGCACGAGTTGTTTGCGATGTCTGACGCATTGCTTGCCTTTCTTTTTATTACGGCAGAGGTGATACATGAAAAATATAATAGTGGTGCCAGAAAAACCACTTCAACACCACTACAGATAGAGGCAGTCCTTTGTCAAAGAGTAAAAATCACGCTGTTTCTATTTCATAATGTAAATCCTACTTAACCAAAGCTCCACTTTAATAACTTAACCTTTCTATTGATATTAGCACGGGCATGTAGAGGGTATCTGGCTGTTGAGTGGCTAGTTTCATTTATTACTTGTGTGTAGCGAAGGCTTTTGTTGAAGAAGGACGACGACGAACTCACGCTGCTCGATCGAAGCTGTTCCGCTCTTTGCTGCACAGTTACTTGTACTCATTTTATTACCCTGACAAACTGGTGGAGATGCTGGGTACAATCTCAATGCGCTAGTTCGAACTCAAGTTGCTACAAGCTTTTGCCACCATTCCAACGATTCTGGAGGAAAACCCGGCGCTACGCCACAGCTGCCGCTTGCTAGGACTACCTCCTAAATTTGGTCTCTCGAGCTCGGCAAAAATGATCACAACGAAGGCAAGTCAGACACAAGAGAGCAACGTAGACGGACTCACATCCACCCCAAGCGTTGTCTTCGCAGCACCCATCCCGAAGTTGTTTGATGGTGATGTGTTTGAGGACATGGATGACTGGCTAGACCACTTAGACCAGGTCGCAGCCGTCAATGAATGAAATGAAACCAAGAAACTTCGCCACGTCTATTTTGCATTTGGAGACTATGCCCGTACCTGGTTTGAGAACCATGAGCCGCCTATCACCAATTGGCAAGAATTTCAGGGACAGCTACGCCAGGCATTCTGAAACCCCGAAAGGAAAGAGAAAGCCGACAAGGCTCGGCACTCCCGGGTTGAGAAGCCAAATAAAAAAGTGGCTATGTTTGTGCAGGACATGTCACGCTTGTTCAAATGCGCTGACCCAGGGAGGGGTGAGACAAAAGAAGTTCAACTCCTCCTGTGGGGTGTCTAGGAGCAACTTTTGGCTGGACTCATGTGCAAGCCCCCAACACCGTCGGTTAGTTTATTGCTGAAACTACTACCATGAAATGAGCACTTCAGCAACGCTCTCTGCAGTACGACCACCAAGCTTTTGTCATTGCGGTGTCACCTTTCACCTGTGGGCCGAATTTAGCAGCACTCTGCGAACTTGTGCAAAGCGTGGTTCGCAAGGAGCTCAAAAAAGTTCACCCCACTTCTCACGCGAGTGCGATGATTCTGGGTGACATCATTTGCGATGAAATCAGGAATGTGACCCAACCTTTTGCCCCCAATGCGTGCAGAAGCTCCTGCTCTGTATTACGCCAATGCATTAAGGAAACCTAGTGTCTTCAACGTTTCAAAAACGAAGAAGCAGGCCAAGATTAGGGATTTTTTTATGCAAATAAATCATTCTGTTGTAGCATGTGTGCGGAATTAGTTGTCATTCTTTAATGCGCCTATTGTAGGTGATGATCCGCTACAGGTAAGCTCTTGGGGCCTCTATTTTTTATATCGAATTTTTCTTATATCAAACTAATATATCGAATTTTTCTTATATCAAACTAATTCGCGATCCCCTCCGAGTTAGATATATTCATGTTCGACTGTCATGACTACCAAACTGCCTTTCGCCGCTTATTGAGTGATTAATATGGTTGTTGATAGCCAAACACATACATTTCTTCCAATACGTTGCAGCTTCTGGTGACAGTCAAATGTGTTTTATATAATAGTACTGATAAAGATGATGAATGGACTAGGGCTCCCCTTCAAGACGGTGGCTTCACGCAGGACAGTGCAGCGGGGTGGTAACTATTGACGGAGCTCGTAGTGTTGTGCATCGCATGCGAGACTTATCTCTGAGCTTACGTCAACTCTCAACCAGTTTCAGTTTCTCATGGCAATGCGGCTCCCAATGACAAACTTTACACTATCGTTGCACTCACTTTCAGGACTCCCTCGCCAGCATGCAAGTTGTGCAACATCAACATACATTGGCTGATGTTCAAATGTTAATCTGGCACATGGCCCAGTAGCGCCAGAGAATTGCATGTAAAACAGATGTCTTTAATGGTTCCATGATAGGTGGATGTGGAGCTCACACCGTGGGTCCAGGAGGGCTAGGTGATTCGTACGAGGACTAGGGCCCAAGCCAATGTGGTTACAACTAGGTATCCCACCCCCTCATTAATAGAATATAATAATGTTCTGCAATTAACCCAATCTCCTCTCGAGTCGCTCCTGCTCGTGCCGCAGTTTTTTGCACAAATATGCAATCCCACACAATAACCCACATTTCTGTTCTGGTCCACTCAAATTGATTTCCCTTCCCGTTACCGACCGATTCCGACGTTCCTTGCAACACCTTCAGCGCTACGCGCATTTTCTGTGCCAGACAGCATATACATGGCCTGCTATGACTTAGCTAATCAAAGGCACGTTGAGCATGTGCGCACGTCCCTCCTTTTATTCATGCTCCTGTAGCAGCATCACCGTCCTGAAGGAAGATGGCAAAGGCGGGTCGTATATAATCACCCGCGGCCTGTAGACAAAGGCAACAGGTGCATGGCTCGATGCGCAAGGAGCCCATTCTTCCACCGACAAAGATGGACTATCCCCTAGAGCAGTCATTCTTAGCCATGGATGCGTTACGAAACCTTCGGGGATGAGTTAAGGAAATGCTTGCACTGCGAGGAAAAGTCATTAACCGACTCACAATTTGAAATAAGTGTCTTTTATTATTTTTTTTTCAGCAATAAAGGGTCAAACTAAAGTGCCATGCCAAGTCAATCTGAACAACTTCAATCTGAGCTTAGCTATGTGCGCTCTTCAAAAATGCAAACCTAAAAAATGTTTTCTTGCATGCATATGCCACAGAAAACTGCAACAAAAGCATTCCAGCCATCTCTTGAACAAAAAAAAGTGTGATGTCTGCCGCAGGCAGAAATGTTACGCAGGAGAACGCTTCATAAATCAGAATGGTCTGTTGTCACGCGAATGTGCGCCCAAAAAACAAGCTCTTGAAATTTTTTTACAGTGAAAGCTGTATATGACTAGACAAAATGAAAATTCGCCTGTCCACATGTTTCTAAAAACTTCTTCATTGTCTGCCCCAACAGTTACGTCAATCTCTGGCTGCACTGTTATACTCACGTCGTCCTCTCCGTTATACTGAAATTCGCGCGCAGCAGTTTAAACTTACAACTTTTACATGGATAGGACAGGGATCACACAAACTCCCGAACAGCAGACAATGTTTAAAGAACAGTGCCGATAGCAGAACCGCGAGAGAAATCGTGTTCACCAGGACGATGCTATAGTCTGAGCCCAAGCACACACCTGGGTGGCCAAGCCTAAGCTGGAGCTGCGTATCGACAATCCGCCAGGTTTCCAAGCCACGTGAAATCACGAAGCGAAGTGGAGAAGCCGATGACCGGTGGATGCTTCTAACCAAGACGCAAAGCTAACTCAAGATATTGAATGCGTTGCCACAATGGGAGACTAGGCAGCAGTGTTGCGGGTTGAGCAGCATTCACGTGGCAATTACGGGATAGTGTTCACTGGAGACACCGCCCGTTTTTGGCAGGACTTAGTCGAGTGATACTTCGGCTGCGGCCGCCTGTGGCCACACATTTCTGCTTCACTAGTTTGGTGAAGGTTAGGTGACTTTTTTTTTCTAAAATGGGTTCCACCAACCCCTTTATATATAGTTTCGCAGCTCCCCTTGGGTTCTGCGAAGCCATTTGAGCACCCAATAACTATAGCTTTCTGTCTAGCAAATACCCCCTTTACTGTTGACTGTCACCTTTCTAGTTTAGAACGCCACAGAATTCGTGACAACGGGCAGCTGACATCATGAAAGACAACAACCACATCGTCCCAACTATCAGCCAAAAGCCACCACCATGGACGGCAGCGATCGAACAACCACTGCACCACAGTGCGCCGTGGGCGCACTATTCCTGCGGTTACCTCGATACGGACCCAGAACTTTGCATTGTTCGAGGCAACAGTCAGTTTGCGAAAGCAGCATAAGTGACACCAGAAACTCAAAAGTGCCAATAACAACTTTCAAAGTATCGGCCACATCAAGGAACTGACACATGGGTTGGCAATTTGCTGCCAACCCATGCTGCCAAGCAGTGGGCTTGGCAGCATGTCAGCAACGTCTCACGCTCACGCGATCCGCTTGCCTTTCGTGCAGTCACTCACCCTGATGTGCCTGCTGACATCCTTCCATGGGCCGCCCTGCATAGCCGATGGAGACCCGATGTTCGTGGGCCACCAGCTGCTGCATCCTTCAACTAGGACAGTCTTCGTTCAACGAGATCCTGGCTCCGAAAACGAGCGGCGTGTGCATGATGATCTTCGCAAGCACACCCCTGCCTACGTCATCGCTCAGCTTACGTAGGCAGCTGAGCGATGACGATGATTCTACTGAGCAGAAGGTCATTCGACAGCCACGGTAGCAATCACATGACTCTTCTCAGCGAGAATTTCCACGCACAGCTCTGTCTTTCGTATATACGAACATAAGAAGTATCCTGCCCAAACGCGACTCACTTTCACACATAACAGATACCACTGACTGTAATTTTATAGTTCTAACCGAAACTTGGCTAAATTCACTCATTTCCAACACCGAACTACAGTGCTGTTTCCCTGATTTTGTCATTTTTCAGCGTGAACGAGAAAATAAACGTGGTGGAGGTGTCATGATGGCCGCCCATAACAGTGTTCAGTGCTCCATAGTTGATGTACCCTCTCCCTTAGAAATCTTTTTTGTGCATTGCCAAGCGTCTAATCCACCTGTTGTAATCGGAGTGTGTTACCGCCCACCTGAAGCCGATACGTCTTTCACAAAACATTTCCGTGATGCCATTTATTCTGTCACAACTGCATTTCCAAACGCCCCACTTATTTTATTTGGTGACTTCAATTTCCCCGGAATAACATGATTAAATGTAGCACTAACTGCATCAAAACACAACGCTGAAAGTGACTTCTTAAACTCTTGTTTAACATTCGGCTAATCACAACTTATCTCTAAACCTACTCGACAAACAGAACACTCCTCCAACATTCTAGACCTATTGCTTACGTCTCACCCTGATAATTTTAGTACAGTGTCATATTTATCTGCCATTAGCGATCACTCTGTTCTTCAGACAACCTTTCAGTGCTACTTACCTAATCCCAAGAAAATTAAGAGAACAATCACATTATACGATAAGGGCAACTACAGAGCTATAAACGATGAACTAACAGCTTTCTCTGAATCCTTTTTATCCGATTTTTTTATGCGCACTGTCGAAACAAACTGGCACCTATTTAAAACCAAACTACAGCACCTGATAAAAGTTCACGTTCCCACCGTCACCTTAACCATAAGGTCAACATCCCCATGGTTCAATGCCTCACTAAAACGTCTTAAAAATAAAAAGAAGCGCCAGTTCCGCTCCGCTAAGCATTCAGACACCCAGTACGCGTGGGACAAATACAAGGCAACCGAAAAGCTTTTTGATTCTCTCGCAGCTAAAGCCAAGCGTTCTTTCTATTCTTCTACCTTACCTGATATACTCCGAAAAAATCCTAAGCAATTTTGGAAAACAATTAACCCATCATCTATTACCCCTTCATCGAACATTACACTATGCGACGAACAAAATGTTTCAATTCCTGAACACTACACTTCGCATGTATTAAATGAAACCTTCTGCTCTGTATTCACCATAGAACCTGACTGTAACCTTCCCCATGCCCTTCCTGTATGCCACCCGATCATGTCGAAAATCGTATTTCATGCCAACGATATTTCCAAGATAATCGACTCGTTAAAGCTTACTTCTTCAATGGGTATAGATGGCATTAACACAAAAATATTGAAGAACACTAAAATTGTAACAAGTGTGATTTTATCTAACATTTTTCAGCAATCACTCTCATCTGGAGTGGTGCTCCAAGACTGGAAGGTAGGCAAGGTCATTCCAATCCCAAAGAAGGGTAACTCGTATTCACCCAAGAACTATCGTCCCATTTCGCTCACAAGTATATGCACTAAAATAATGAAACACGTAATCTTTTCCCACATAGTCAACTTTCTCGCACCTCTTCATTTCTTTCATAAAAACCAACATGGCTTTCAGAAAGGTGTTTCGTGTGACACTCAACTAGCTCTGTTTACTAATGACATTAGCTCTAGCATTGATTTAAATATACCAGTAGACGCGCTCTTTTTAGACTTCGAAAAAGCTTTTGACAAAGTTCCTCATAAACGCTTGTTCTTAAAACTTTCTTGTCTCAACCTTGACCCCTTAGTTTTCGATTGGATTTGCGACTTTTTAACTAACCGCCAGCAGTTCGTTTACGCAAATAATCTTTCTTCGTCTTTACGCCCCGTCATTTAAGGCGTGCCTCAAGGCACGGTTCTAGGACCTTTGCTTTTTCTCATATATATTAACGACTTGCCGAATAATATTTCTTCTAACATCAGACTTTTCGCCGATGATTGTGTCATTTATCGCCCAATTAACAACACATCAGATGTTCATGAACTTCAATCTGACCTTCATAAAATTGAAATCTGGTGTACAGCGTGGTTAATGTCCCTTAACGCAAACAAAACGTCACTAGTCTCTTTCCATCGCCGACAGTGCTACCCATCTCCAGCATACTTCACTTCATTAACAACAAATTTCATGCGTAACTACACACAAGTATCTAGGTGTCCATTTTTCTTCTGATTTAACATGGTCCCTTCACATAACGCACATTACTAACGAAGCAAAACGTGCTCTTGGCTGTCTGCGCCGAAACCTTCATCTAGCTCCTACCTCTGTCAAACTACTCGCTTATCAGACACTAATCAGACCAAAACTTGAATACGGATGCGCTGTTTGGGACCCTCATCAGAGTAACAATACTAAAACACTTGAAACAGTGGAAAGCCGGGCAGCAAGATTCATCTTTTCAGATTAATCATCAGTTAAGCGTAACCGAACTTAAATCTCGTGCTAACCTCGCTACCCTTTCGTCACACCGCTGTATAGCTCGTCTGTGCCTGTTTTTCAAGTTTTATCATGGATCGCCTTATACTCCCACCATCAAGCCGTCATTCGTCATTCAGACCGCATCAATCACAGGAAAGCTGTTTACCCGCCAAGAGCTCACACTCTGAGCGGGCGGTGACAACCTACACAACAATTATCCTAGAGTGAAAACAGGCAGCTCGCGCTCGGCTTTTCTGGCTATGGCACGCATTTTCCTGCTTACACAACTACAGAAACGTCATCTGGTCATGCCTTATAGCAAGGTTTTTGCCGTCATCGTTTTGCATTAAAGGCGAAACAATAAATGCAAACTTATAACCACCTGTTTCTGTACAGCACAAAGGCAAAAAGGAAATACCTATGAATTTCTGACAAAAAAAAGCTCCTCAGTCACTGAAATATTCGTAACGGTGTGGTGTGTGGGCTGACATAAAAGAAACTTCAAATCAGCTTATTCCTAGGTTAGGTTTGAATTAGGTCGCAGTCTTACCCGTAGTTGTCAGATGCATCAACACGGCAGCCACGCTGTATCAGCAGGCGACAGATAGTCGCTTGCTGTCCAACTGTAGCCCTGAAATGATAGCAAGTCAGAGTTCCAGAAACTAAAATTGCATCAAATGATCGTAGTGTACTGTCAACTAAACGTCTATTTAAGGCCAAGGTAAAGTTATGAAGAAGGCAAATGGTTCAAGGGACTCATTCAAGATCTAGCTAGCATGTAATAAAGCCGCAAAAAGAAACCCTGCGAGATGCTATCTGTATTTTTTTTCACGGTGGGGCTGTAAAAGGCCGTACATAGCTTCATGAACCAGTCAGCAGAAAGTCACGACGGCATCTAGAAATGTGTTTCAGGAAAGAAACTCTTTTCAGGCATCATGTTGGGGCAACACTAAGAGTTGGCTATCTGCTTTCGTAACAATGCAACAAACGTTACACATGAGCTTGTCTGTCTCTAAATCACCGTAGTCAGCCGCTGCTCGACCCCGCAGTAATGTGCCGACAACCGCTGATTACGATACGTTTTCAACACGCTTGCCCCATTGGTATTTATCAAATTAGGCATGTACCAACTGGCCAAGTTCCTCGCCATTATATAATATGCACATCACTGCACTGTAAAGCCCCGAGTTCTTTTCGATGAGAGTGATATCTTTGCCCTAACAAGTTTTTCTTGGTCCCCCTATGCGGCGTTTATCACAATTGTATGATTGTTTCGGGTCGTAAGATCCTACCAGTCATTACTATTTGCTCTCACATGAGTTCGGCAGAGACGTCGAAGCATAAAATCCATTTTGCGCAAGACATTACTAGACGTACCAACTAAGCCAGCTAAGCTGATATAGGGAAGACAGGCTCAAATAGGCACAGCACCGTTCGCCACCCCAGCGGAGAGAGGGTAAAGATCCGGTCGTTCGGACGGCCCGCGATTGCTTTGTTTTCCCATTGCGCACTATATGTTCCTTGGGGCGTTCATCTTGCATTTCGCGTGCTATGGGTGACGCTCCTTCGTCATTCTAGAAAGCAGGCACACACTCCTACCGCATTGTTAGCTGCTACAAAGGTTTAAAAATGTCTCAGAGCTGAAAACTGCCCGTGAATTTCTACCGTTTCCAATGCAAGCAGTGCCAGAAGCAAAGGAGTCAAAAGTGAATTGTGGCAGTTCGTCGATACTACCACGGTCTTGCACATTGAAGAATCTTTTGTCGTGATTAGTATTGCAAACTATTAATGGGGAGAAACAAGGTCGTACATTTGTAAACTGAAGCTACAGCAAATAGACAATCGCTGTACGTTTTGAGATTGGCCACCCGCTTTGTGTTCACGCTGAGCGTTTATAGGCACAGGTCTTGCAAGCAACACGCACCGATAAGTTAGCCAGCTTAGGTGTTCCGATGGTAGGATCAAAGCCATGAGTTCAGTTTGCGCATAAGCCAGCTGCATTTACATGGGAGAGAAATGTAGTAACACTGTGCTTAGATTTAGGTGTAAGAATGACAGGCAGGGTGTGTTGGTTTTGCATATTTTAAGTGTATGATGGAGTGACGCTCAATGCAAATAGAAGTGGCGCTCAGCGTGTGTGCACTCTCTGTCCGTTATCCTTGTCAGTTTTACACCTCAAATAGACTTGAGTGCACGTTAAAAAAAACCCTTAAGTGGCCGAAATTAATATGGAGTCTCACACCACAGCATGCTGCCTAATGATACCTTGGTTTTGGCATGCAAAATGTTATATTATACTGCATTCCCTCCTCAGGTTTTGTTATCGCCCCATTTTACCACCAGTGATTCTCAGTGCAAAGCATGCCTGCAGTGTTCGAGAAGCTTCATGACTGCAGTAGATCACTTTGTTAAGATTACGCCTACTTCGCGAACACTGCAGATTACTCTGGAACCTACGTCACTGCTAACGATAACGCTAGAATATTCGATGGCACGTGGATAAATGCCGACACGCCTCATCACTTGCCAGTTGATCGACAGCGAATGCTCTGTTCACCCCTGTCAGTGCCAGTGGGCATCACTGTAATCTCACCTTTAGTTTACGGGCCACAAGTTCGGCTAAATTAACAGTTTCATCCATAACTAGTCTGCTTCTTTCATCCAAGTCACTACCCCATGATAATATCCTTGCATGCGTCTTAGCCGCGGGCGATATACAGTTGCTGCTATAAAGACTAGTTAAAAAAAGAACCAAGGCGGCAATAAAATTTTCGATAGTATCACGAAATTACACGTGGTTATGAAAGGCAAAACTTGGCGCAACCAAAAACACGCTAGATCCTTGTGGGGATTGTATAACAAGACTGGGACCAAGTGAGCTGCCAAAACAACCAAGGCGACATTTGAATCAGTGAACACGCTGCACGAACAATGGTATGCATATTATTCGAAATGAAATATGTGCTGCAAGAAACACCTATGGTCGAAGTGGGCACAAAATACTTTATCATTATGCTTTCAAAGGAGCAGTAAAAAAATCCAAGGTGGCATTGAATTTGCGATATGACGTTCACATCCGATGAAAACTTCGGCAAAAGTGAAACTCTTATGAAATTGAACACTGTGCATTGCAATGGTGCCAGGGACTCAACAGGGCAGACGTAAGTTTTGTCTCTTCACACTGATCTCCTAACAAATTTAAAGCCCCGCTGCAAACTTGGCTACCAAGCAATCGAAACCCAAAGAATATATACAAATACACGTGAAAGCGTGGTGATGGTGGTTTGCTGACAGCTCCAATAAGACGTGACTGTTGCAGCAAATGCGCCTTTCACCTGTCACATACATCGGGAGTTCGCGCCGTCACCTCACTTTTAATGTCATAGAAAGGTGGTTGTTCACCATCGACATGCGCATCACTCGCCCAAAGACATCGTGTTTGACTTGCTTGATCCGGCAAAGGTTGTCGCTCTCAGTTCTGGTAAGATTCACACCGCGAAAACATTTTAATGATCTTCTTATACCTTTCGAGCAAGTTACAGGAGATGCTGCATGAGCAGAGCGACCATACAACAGCGTGTGCAGAGAAAGTGCAGGTAGAAGGCGGGAGCGGGGTACCGAGCGACCCGCTTTTGCTAGAAAGGCGGGGAAATGGGCGTGGCGCAGCGCCAAAGTTGGGGGACTTATAGCCATGGCATATACATTGCGCGAAGTTGTCGGTGCAATTTTCAACCTTGCCCTTGAAGAACGACAGGATGCCGTATATACGACTACTCACCAACTGCTTCACATCACACATTGTCGCAAATATATTTAAAAGTTATTTTAGTTCAGCAGTCAGGAGGCGGTCATTGGTCGATTGGTTGTTCCTTGTATATTTCTCAGGCAACCCACCACGATTCCATGAAGCAGATGGTACGTTACTTTAGAGATAACGTTATTTTTTAAGCCGAGTACGTTTAGCAATAAATGGTATAAAAATGAACACTTTGGAAAGCAAAGATTAAACAGAGTAAATAAAGGAAAAGAAAAAATAACAAGTTTATAAGGTTGAAAATATAGTAAATTCATAGTTAAGGTTAACATTCGATTTGTTGTGTTTCCCTAAAAAAATCCCATAAGGCTTCGGAAATGTTCCCGTGGCAAAAGCCTATTTCATTTGCTTCAAAGGAAAAAAAACCACCAAAAGGGATTACTTAAAGCCACGCCGCGGAGAGTTTGCTTTTGTGATTTATTTATTTATTCTTATTTATCTATTTCATCGTACTGTCAGCCCTCTCTTGAGGGCTCTTAGAGGGAAGGTACAACCAAATACAAACCAACCAATATACATCTATGTCAGGTGGAAGCGTAATCAATTAATACATGTGTAATAATTTATCAAATTGGCAAACACTGCCTGCATTTACAGCAATGCCTGGCTATGCATTACAAAGCTTAAACGCAGCTGGGAGAAAAAAAACAAACTCAAACCAAGGAAACATGCAGGCTTATCATTTGGCAGCTCCATTACTAAAATACATGTCCAACAATTTTCCGAATTGGCAAAGATCGCTTGCATTTACTACAATGCCTGGCAACGCATTCCAAAGCTCTATCGCAGCTGGAACAAAAGAGTAACGAAACACACCACTCCGATAAGAGTACGGTACTAAAACACAGCCGTGATTAACCTGACTGCTTCTTTTCCCTGGCACATTTAAGTACAAATCTTCGTTAATTTCTAGTTGTCCTTGCAGTATCCTGAAAAGGGCTTTCAACTGGAACCTTTGTCTTCGTGCCTGTGCCAGTTCACAGGACTCCAACATCTATGTCTAACCGGCAGCAACTCGTGCATATGAAGCGGAGGGCATTGCGTTGAACTTTTTCTAATTTTGTTTTCAGGTCATCTTGATGAGGACTCCACACGACTGAGGCATATTCTAGTTTCAACGGAAAGGGACTGTGTGAAAAGAGCAACTCCCCCTGGACTGGCCGTATGCTTCCACCAGCATATTTTTTTGGGGCGGGGGTAGGAGTTTGACGATATTGGATCCAAAAGAGTTGGCTGCCAGCCTTACTTCTGTTCTGATTGACCTTGGTACTTACTGAGGACGACACGCGCTGGTTTGACCCGAAAACTTCTTTTCTAGTGCTTTCTGAGGTCAACAATTTATCCTGAAAAGGGACCTTTTGAAGAGGACAAAAGCAATGCAATAGCGCCGGTTCAAATGTCTTTTCGAGAGCTTTCTGAGGACAACAATTGGTCCGGAAAAGGTCCTGTCAAGGACCTTTTCGGGATGACAAAAGCATTGCATTGAGCACTTACTACATATAATTCCTCAAGACCTTTGCACACCAAGTAGATGCATTTCATATGTGAAAACTTTCTCCACGCATTCTTTTCATACAGTCATAAAGTTATTGTATATTTTTGCCTCGTTTGTTTTTTTTTGGCAGAAAATCTTCAAGTTATGCATTCTGCTTAATGAGACACGAGTAATTAATTGGCTTAGGTATAGAACCTGGTAGTGCGAAATGTGATTATACGCCGCTCTAGCGCGTAATAACAAACTAGCAGCTGGCAACCATTGACCATGCGGCACCATTCTGGATAGTCAAGTGACCAAGCCATTCCAAGCCAACTGACTGAATCTTTCAGGGAACCTGCAGTGTTCTAGTGAAGGTTCGTATCCTTTGTTGTTTGTGTGCATCGTTAAAAGTGAGATATGTGTGAGAGTTTAAGTCGTAGGTGACGACGGGAGGTAAATTGCCATGTTGATCGGTGCACTGGGCTGCTCAACGTTCAGACTGATCATGGATGTATTGTCTCCAGCCAAACTGCGCTGACAAGCAGCCTGGAAAACCAGCCAATCGCGATGAATTGTGCTCCGAAGCAGCCTGGTCCCGACGTGAAATGATCGACTTCTGCATCTGACACATGGCCCGACCTCGGGCAAGTCAACGCCCGTTTCGAGTGTACTAGTAGGCTGTCAGAGTAGAGCCTCTTACTCTAATGAGTGCATTAGGCACGATACACGTGGTGATGAGAACACTGTATCAAGCTTTTGAGGAAGATTAGAAACATGGTTGATTGAGCTGTGTCGACTGCCTTGATACTGCTTTTCTTTTTTCAGACTATACGCGGACTCGAATGCCTGACAAAGCTGTCAGTTGTGATTAATTACTGTTAAATAAATAAATAAATTTCAGCCAACAAGCTTCATTTGTTATACTGTAATAGTCCAGCACTGTCACCTCTCTGTTGATTGATACAGGATATATAAAAGAGACCTCGCAGGTGTTTTTCTTTTGATGTATGCAAATATCATAAAGAGAAGTAAATCATAAGTAATATCGCTGCCAACAGTACCGAACCGGCCACGCTATCGTTGTTCTGAAAAGATATTGAAAAAGTGCTGAAGTGTTATTTTGAGGATGTGCTGAGGTTGTTATGTGTATGGACAAGGGGACAGGATTAGTGCAGTTCTAGTACCATAAGAGGACATACTGAGGGCATCATATTGTCCACACAGAGGCATACTGAGGACGTCCTGAGGTTGTGTTTGTGTTGTCTGGCTTGTGGGTAGCGAAGGCTGGACGTAACATGAGTAAAATCATATTTTCTTGCAAAGGCTGCTAACTCGTGACTTACAAATTGTGGCCCATTGTCGGTGCACACTACCATGGGTACCCCGTACCGTGTGAACATGGCACTCAGTGCCGTGACGGTCGTCCTCGCAGTGGCATCGGCAAGTTTCTCGACTTCAGGGAAGTTACTAAGTGCATCGAACGTCACAATGTATGAACTTTCTGCAAAAGAAAAAAATATCTAGACCAACTGAATACCACGTGCAAGCAGGGACTGGGCGCATCAGCAGTGGCTCCTGCTGTTGCTTATAAGCGTATTCACAACACGTGGGGCAACTCTGGATCATAGTAGTGATATCATGACTGATGCCAGGCCAAAAAACAAGACGACCGGCCCTTTCTTTGCATTTTTGAAGACCCAGGTGCCCCGGATTAATTCTTCCCAGGATATCACGGCGCATACATCTTGGTATTATCTCTTTCATGCGTTTTAGCAATATGCCATTCACAAGGGAAAGTTCAGAAAAAAACGGCTTTAGCTCGCCTTCGATCTTGTCGCCAGTTGAGAGGCAAGAGATGACTGCCCGCAGGTAGTCGTCCTTTGCCGTTTCATTCACCAGTTTCTGGCGCCTCTCTTCAGTGACCAGGTAACCCAGGACTACAACTGCGTGTACTTCATCATCCATAGCCCCAATGGTGTCGTCCTGAGGAGCCGGAGATGATAGTGACAGCATGTCTGCCAGGATAAGGTGCTTCCCTGGGACATACTATAAAACAATGTCATAGTTTAGAAGTCTCGAAAAAAACCTTTGCAGACGGGGGGGGGGCATGTCGCAAATTCCTTTTGCAGCTATAGACAACAGAGATTTGTGGTCCGTCTCGATGACCATCTTCTGTCTGTAAATGAACTAATAAAATTTGTCCCAGCCGAAAAAAATGCTAAGCGCCTCTTTTTCAATTTGCCCATAACGCTGCTCTGTGTTCATTAAAACACGAGATGGATATGCCGCTAGCCGCCAGTGGCTGTTGTGACACTGGAAAAGCACTGCACCAACGCCGTCTTTTGAAACGTCGCAAGTTATCTTTGATTGCTTTCTTGGATCACAGATGGCTAGCACTGGTGTTGTGCTTAGAATCTGCACAACCATTTTCCACTCCCTTATGTGGTTGTCAGTACATTCGAATTGTACATGTGATTTGATAAGCCCTCGTAGAGAAGCCGTTCGCTCAGACAGGCGTGACACATATTTACCAAAATAGTTTAGAACACCAAGCATGCACTGCACATCTGGTTTGTCTTTAGGCACGGACGTTTGAATCAGACTTTTTACAAATTTAGGGTTTGGTGATATGCTTTCACGAGTGATGATGTCACCTAGGAACTGCATTTCAGAGATGTCATACCGACATTTTTCTGCATTGAATGTGAGGCCCACTTTTTCAGCCGCTTTCATGACTGCCACTAGTCTTTGGTCGTGTTCTTTTTTGGTTGCTCCCCACACCAAAATATCGTGGATATACACGTGTACACAAGGAAGGCCATCAAAGATCTCGCTCATTGGTTTTTTAAAAATTTCGGGGGCTGACGAAATGCCGAACGGCAACCGCAGATAACAATATCTTCCAAAGGGGTTGCAAAGGTACATATTTTGGACCCTTTCTCGTCCAGTGAAATCTGGTGAAAACCAGAATTTGCATCTAGACAGCTAAAATAGGCTGCATCTGCCAATTCCCCTTCCCTGTCTTTGCGCTTTGGGAGCTGATAATGCTGCCTTTTGACATGCTCGTTTACCTTTCTTGGGTCCATGCAAATACGAAGCCTGCCATCTTTTTTTCTTAACCAAGACCAAGGGCCTTACCCAGTCTGTGGGGCCATCCTCTTTCATGATGATGCCTGCACGTTCCATTCTTTGAAGCTCATCTCGGAGTGGCTCTCGCAGACACAGGAGAACCCACCTGCTGGTTGGACGACTGGCGTTGCCGGAGGTTCCATGACTATGCTGTAGGGCTTCTTTAGGCAGCCTAGCCCCCGGAAGACATGTTTGTAATCCTTGATTGCTTCGTACTCTGAAGCTTTGACACTGGCCACCGTCCGTTGAACGAGCCCCAACGCTTCACTTGCCTTCAGTCCCAGTAAGGCTTGGCGGCCATTCTTCACAACAAAAAATTAGACTGTGGTGAAAGAGTTACCGATAGTGATTTTCAGTTGCGCAGTTCCAAAGTGAGTAATCACGCCCTCGGTGTAAGCTCGCAGCATCGCACCTGTGGGCGTTAACTTTTCCGCCCCTAGAATCTTGCGGTACACCGAGAATGGTAGGAGGTTGGCCTGTGAACCAGAGTCCACATTGAAGGTGATGTTTCTTCCGGCAATTTGAGCTTCCACCTTCCAATCTTTGCTGCCTCCTCTGTCAGCTCCAATTTCTAGAACGTCAAAGTCGTCGTCACTGCTGTCCTTGCTAACTTGGCCGACACCATACATTTCTCGACAACAAACTACGGAGTGGTGAAGTTTGCGACATTCATTGCATCTTTTACTGTAGGCTGGACACTTTCTTGGCAAGTGTCGTCGATTGCACTTTTTGCACCGGTACTGCTTGCAATCTTCATCACTTTTGTCTCGCAATGTTGTTGCGTGCCTTGAAACAACATCGACGCAGTTTTCCATGGCATTCCAGACCTCCTTTTGCTATTCCAATGATTCTGCTATCTCGCACAGCTCTTCCGCTTTCAGCAATGTTAAAGACTTTTCTCAAAGCATTTTTTTCTCGCAGCTTCAAGTCATTCGTGCAAAACACGATTTGATCCCTGATCAGAGAATCTCGCTACTCTCTAAAGTTTAATTGCGCAGCTTGCCTTTCGAGGTCGCGGACAAACTTCTCGAAAGGTTCTCCCTCCGCCTGCTTCCTTGACCGAAACACGTAGCGTTCGTGAACTTCGTTGCTCACCTCAGCACAGTAGGACTCGAATTTTCCAGCGAGCGTTGCGTAGTCGTCCCTGCTTTAGTCTTCTTCGAACTTGAACGAGAAAAACATCTCGAGTGCTTCATCACCGGCTACGCTTAGCAGCAGCGCCGCTTTCGCAGCTTCACTTCGAGGAGGCTCCGTTGTGATCGCCTGCAGGTACAGGTCGAACTTCTGCTTGAAGGTCCTCCAATTTTACGAGATGTTACCGGTCAGTTGCAAAGGGGGCGGAGCCTTGAGAAGTTCCATCGTTGTCGCTGACACTTCTGACCCCATGTAACGTGTCGGGTGTCTGACAAAGGACAGAAGCAACTACATGTTTATGGGAACAAGAACGGCAGGGTTTATTAACACGTCTTTATATAAGTGGTGGGAGCGAGGCAGTCTCAGTGATAAATGCGCGGATCACGATAACACAGTCAACACGCTGACACTATAACACAGACAGCGCATGTCCAATACAGTGGCTTTTTTTTTCTTGAGTTTTCATATATATATATATAGATACTATACATATACGATCAATGATTCTGGCCGCAAAAAGCAGCCAAGACTGTCCACATACATAATTGCTATCGCATAAAAAAAAGGAAGCATAGCTGAACGTCGTTCGGGGCCACACTATGCGCGCGCAGTGAAACTATGCACGCGCGCATGGCGTCAAAACGAAGAGCGAACGACATGGACACAGACACGAATACCGTGTAAAACTATTCGGTAAAGCGCCCTCCATATGCAGCATGGCCCCACATATGTGGCGCTACCTAAAAGCGTAGCACTGTCATCGCACAATAATAGTTTTTTGTGGTTTTTGTGTTTTTTTTGGTGGTGGGGCATACCCGGCGGTCAGAACAGCTGCCACGCAGGCTCATGGGGTGCAGGCCCACTTGCCCGTCTCACGCCGATGCCGCCCACGTGCCCGCCGCCGCCACTTCGCGCTTGGTGGGCGGCGAGGCAACCGCGAAAGATGCATACTCGTACTAAAATGACAAAATGCAGAGCGAAATTCCTAGATTTTCCGTGGGGCAAATTCGTTATATCATGGTCGTCTCCCGCTGTTGCTTTGTTACATAGAGGTCGCAAATACATGTGCTTCTATGGAGCAAAAGCGGGGAATCGAAAAAATTCGTTATATCGAGCAATTCGTTATATAGAAGTTCGTTATCACCAGGTTTAACTATACAATATTCTAAGTGCTCGCCCAAGTTCGTGTTTGCATTTTTGGTGAACACAAACTGAAAAAAGCAATTGAAATATTCAGCAATATCAGCTGCATGTGTTAACGTTCTTGTATCGTTTGAAATTTCTTCAATTTTATTTTTTCTACTGCTCAGATACCTCCAGAATTTTCGTGGGGAAGTTTTAAAAAAAAAAGTTAGTGTTTCACAAAGAACCGCTTTTTATTTAACATGAGAGTGTGCCTCGATTCTGAGCGAAGTCTGGATATTTCTTCAGAGCCCTTTTTTTTTTCCGGAGCCGCTTTAGCTTTCTTTTCATATGAATAATACTGCGGTTAATCCAGGGACGGCGTATTTTAGATTTTTTTCAGATATGATGGCACAAAGCACTCCCCGCAATGGTTTACCATAGCGTTTAATTTATTCCACAATTAATCTATTGTTTTTTCGTTTGCATGTTCCATAAAAAGGCCAAATGAGAATTACAAGAAATGTACAACTGCAACGTCATGAGCATTTGTGTAGTTATTTATAGTTATTGTATTAGCGTTTTTCCTGTAGGATGCAATGCTACAGCCAAATTCACTACAATCGTTTTATGGTCAGAAATACCGTCCTCAATTCAACATGAATATTCCTTAATATTGCTTGATAAGAACACCAGATCTAAAAATGACTGTGACGTAGAAGTTATTTGTGTATATTCAAGAACGGTTTGATTTAGATTAAAAGAAAACATTATATCTAATAATTTATCTGCACTGCATTTATCCTTTGATCTGCATGATAAAAAGAAATGATGCCAAGATTCAGTTTCGTTGCAGTGGAGGCATAATGAAGAACTGTACCAGACCAGACCTGTGTAAGTAAAAGTTTAGTGGGGAACTTCATAGTCTGTCGATTGATATTTCCGCCCTTCTAGAGCAGCACCATGAATATTTTCAAGAATACTCAACATGAGCAATGTCAAATGTTTCTAAACGTGACTTGGCAAAGTTATCCAAATGGTGCCACAGAGATAAACGCCAACGCCGGGAATATATACATTATGGGACATTTATGTGATATCACTGCAAGGGCATCTGCTTTTAGGACTACACCTTTGTGACCTGGAGGCGGCCACACCACGCGAATGATACGTAAAGGTCTTGAGACAAGAGCATATAACACTTCTAAGGCATTCAACACATTATGTAAAGTTAATGATGAACAGATAGAGAGACAGTCTGTCAAATTGGCAGCTTTTGTTATTAACAGGGGTTATTTAAATTAAGCTAAGACAATCGTAACCGATTCAGTTTAATAAATAGGCATAAAGTCTGGTAAAGGAATTGGAAAAGACCAATTGAAAACGATGCAATTCCCACTTTTCCACCTATGCCCTTTCTACATAAACTGAACCATCAGCTGCTATTACAATGTTTCTAAATTTGCCAGGTGGTATTTCTAGATGTCTTTTTGGTATTTAGTGCGCTTACTGAGTGGGTCTTCGTCATACTTCAAGAATATATTAAATGTGAACCATTTTTGTGCATACTGCAGGCACCTTGAGCACCTGCCTGCCTGCCTGCCTGCCCTGCCCTGCCCTGCCTGCCTGCCCTGCCCTGCCCTGCCCTGCCCTGCCCTGCCCTGCCCTGCCCTGCCCTGCCCTGCCCTGCCCTGCCCTGCCCTGCTTGCCTGCCCGCCCACCTTCCCGCCCACCCTCTCGCTCGCTCGCCCACCTGCCTGCCTGGGACAGCGTTTCAAGTGCCGAAGTTTGAATATGTGGTGGCAAGAATGAATTTATGTTAAACTGCTACCTTGATTCCACAGATGAATCATGGATATCAGCACATTACCTTGATTTACGTACTCTTCTGTGGTAGTGACGTCAAGCTAAAAAATAATTACGGATCTATTTACACAATCTCACCAAACTTAAATGAGAAATTTAGTCGAAGTTACACAAGTGCTACCAAGTGCTAGACTCGGAAACACGAGCCACCAGCATTAAGTGTGTAGCTGAGGATGATGCTGTTGCATCAATAATAATAATAATAATAATAATAATAATAATAATAATAATAATAATAATAATAATAATAATAATAATAATAAAAGACATTAGTCGCTTGGCAAGCTTCTGCTGATGGCAGATCTAGCCTAGACAATTTAGACGGCCTTCAAGCCGAGCCGACATTGTGGCTTAGACAAACACGCAAGTTTACAGATGTGAGTAATGTTTCTGTTCGAAAATGAGATATGCCATGTGACATGTAGACGCAACACATATCAAATAAGTGCATGCATCGGCATGGTAGCTAAGGAATGCTTTAGCCAACGTAAAGGACAAGTTGCCGAGCAGAGATTTCCTTGGTCTTGTTTATGCCATAGGCTGCCGCAATTGTGACAACCAGTACATCAGTGAAACTAGCAATTTCATGAAAAGAGAAACACAAATACGGTGCAACAAAACAATGCGTGGTCTCGACTGCCCTCGTTGAACACGAGAGAATCTACAGACCACTAAATAGATTGGTTAAACGCGTGTGTTCAAAACAAAAAAAAACACGTCGTTTTACAGGGGGGGCTCGAGTGAATGCGTCACAGAGTGATGGGAGTATCGCGTGAATGTTGTGTAATTGGGTGTGGTTTGGGAATCCTTAATAGTTATTTTGTCTTTATTATTTGTATTTAATAAATGAAAAAGGAGTGTTGCTTTCAACGAGTGATGGGACACTGACGTTGGGTTGTGCCCCACTACTGGTTGAAAGTACTGTCACGGCCACTGGATAAAAAACCTTTTCTTATATCCAGCGGCCGTGGTACTATTCCTTCCATCTCATCTACTCGAGATAAGAAAAGTGTCAAGTTAAGCAAAAGCCATGTAAAGACGCCCTAGATTAAATTAGGAAGCGCCCGATCCAGTGCCGACATATATAGGGTGGCCAGTGAACAAATGTGCAGCGCGAGCAGCCGGTTTCTACTAGCAGATGCAGCCTGCAGCAATCTTGTGAAGCACGAGAGGCGGGGAGGGAGCGACAGTTGGCACGAGGCGCGAGCATGCGGCATGAGACGCAAGCATGCATATTAGGGGTGTAGACACCACCACCGATGCCAGATTTGCGAGTAGGTGTAACTTTGCCAGTAGGTGTAGAATGCAAGGGGACGGGTAGGTGCCACCACCGTGTCATCTTAAAAAAGCGTTGGAAACACTTGTCTTTTTGTGCAAGCGTTGCATGGTCAGCGCAGCGTGATAAATGCTACGGTCCTTAGAATTACTTATGTATGCTTTTCTAGTAAAAGATGCACATAAAAAATATATACGTGTTGTTATGGTGCCTCAAATATGCACACTAATTGCTTTTTAATTGACAATCGCACAAGTATGAACGCTGCATTTTGAACAACATTGGTGGGCACTGCAAATGGGGTCGGCCGTTTTCGGTATTGGCTGGTGCTGTTTAGAATACCCGATATTGTTAAGGGTGGACAAACAGACAAGTGGGCAGACAGATCAAAATTTTTGTATTGAAGGTTCCCAAGAAAGACTATCATTTTTAAAAATCACAGCATGCCTACGGAGTGATTGATGATCAGTGGGGCGAAGCGTTCGTTCGTCTGTCCGTCTATCCATCCATCCGTGTGTCCACCCATCCGTGCATGGGTGCGATCGCAATCGAGAATGCAGACGGTGTACGGATAACACCGACAAGACGCGAGCCAAGAAAGCAGAGCGCAAGTGTCTTGAACGCGCCCGCCGCTCTGCTTCGTCCGTGCCCCATCAACAATCCACCACGTTAGATGATCATCCAGGAGACAGAGAGGCACTCGTTTTCTGCGCACTCGGGCAAAGCGCGCACAGCAGCCAATCGGAGAGTAGCGACAGAGTAACGCCATTTAGAAAATGAAACGACAAATGGTCATTATTTTTTTGCTTTCTGTTCTTTCTCGTCTGTTCTCTTGGTTACCCATAACAAGTTCGGACTAACAGATGCTTTGCCCCAAAAGCCGACGGTGGGTGTGACCATCTCTATGCTCGATATAGTTGGCCAACCATGTAGGTAGTGTCTATTTGCATTTCAACAGTTCGGGGCACGTGACCCAAGGCCAATGTCACATATGACGTCATTGGCAAAGCGATCACCTTCAAATGGCACGGCAACTGGCTATGTCTTGTCAAGCAAGTTTGAGGTGACGTGACAAAAAAAATGACATGTTTTGTTTACAATATGGTTATTGTGGTATAAACCTCTTATAACGTAAATTGCGGGAGTCTCGAATATCCGCGCTTAAGTGGTACCACACTATAACCAAAACAACCTTTTTCAAGGGCTGCACTTGCGCAAAGCATGTTGAGCATGCAGCTTTGCGTGTTTAAGAACATAATAAGCGATGCATGCTTGTTAACATTTAAATTTCTGAATGTTAAAGGAGTTTAACGTCCAGAGACACGCATCGCCAATAAAATGAACGCGAAAGAGGGGGGGGCCAGGTTGTCTAACAAATGAAAGCACCATTGTGGCAATTTTCTGGCAACCAGACCATTTTGATTATGCACATTACACAAAAACTATGTCAAATCACGTCCGGAATTTGACGCGTTGAAAGACGCCAACCATTCGATTTCACGGGCACCCACTCAATTTAAAACATTGCAATCGAATCGCGAACCATTATTTGAGCAATACACGTGCCACCCTTGTTTTCAATAATGATATGTATCCCTTTCCGTCAAGTACGGTCACCACAAAGAGTTCCATTGATTATACCAAACTTCAACTAAGATTCACGGGACCACTACCGATCGAAGCGCAAGCAATGCCGATTAGGCCTAGCTTGGTATTTTCTCGCAGAAAGTTTGTCCAAAACATGAAGATTGGCTGTCAAGAAGATGGCACTAGCAGTGAACAAAGAATAGAGTGCGTGATACGAAGATTGTGTTTGCAGCCGGGAGATCAGCAGCGACGAAAACTCGCGAAGCTTACGTACAGCAGCGCACTGGCAGCAAAGGTAAAAGCTCGCATCATAAAACGGTAAAAGATTTTCAATTTACGGACGAGGAAGCAAACGCAATACTTGTTGCAAGCACAATAACGATGATGTCTATCCCAACAGGAAACTATGTTAAGGGCATGCAGATGATAAGCATGGGATCGCACATGCCACGTTGAGCGGCATGCGGCCGTAGCCACGCTAGCGACGTAGTACGCTGTGCTGCACGGCATCGGTGCAAGGGCTTATTGGTCACTGATGTAACCATCCTCCTCCCTTACTCAACGAGCCCGCGCAGTGTCCCATGGTCTTTTTAATTTTCTTTTTCTTCTCTCCACCCTTTGTTCCTTCACTCTGTGTTTCTTCCTCCTTTGTAACGACCTCGTCGTTCGCTCCCCAGCAGCGCACCCAGCGCGCCTCCTTTTAGCAGCACACTCGCTAGCGCATTTGTGATAGTTTCCGGCAACCGCATTATAACTGGTCTTTCATCATGGTAAACTGCACAATAAGCGGTATGCGTATACATGGTGCTCTATGGGAGGGTAAACGGGAGTAGAAAAACACCGCATTGTATGTGGTATTGCACTATAAACGGTTATGTTATAAGTGGTCTACACTGTATATTAGTGATTATTTTATTGTTTTTATTATTTCTCACTCTCTGAATTTTTGCTTTTTTTCATAAAATTTTTTTTCCCTATCAAAAATGTCAATAGAGAAATGTATTGATCCTATAGAGAAATCTCATTGGTTCTACAAGAGCTGTATTGGTACTTCATTGGTCTTAATGAAAATCTATGGTCACCAATAGAAACTGATTGACTGCACCTCTTTGTGACCGATAAGACCAATAAGGTGCCTATACATTATAGCTATTTGTCACCTATAGAACCAATAGACATGTATTGGCACCATTAGAGTTCAATAGAAGACAGCTATTTGCCCTCTATCGGACCGATAAGTATGTATTGGTACCTATAGGCGATAGCTATTGGTGCGTATTGGTGCTCATAGGCTGTAATATGTGAGACCTGTTTGTCGCCTACAAAACCAATAAACAGCAGCTGTTTGTCATTTC
Source organism: Rhipicephalus annulatus (assembly GCA_013436015.1). Classification (NCBI taxonomy): domain Eukaryota; kingdom Metazoa; phylum Arthropoda; class Arachnida; order Ixodida; family Ixodidae; genus Rhipicephalus; species Rhipicephalus annulatus. Next base: position 212,152 of record WOVY01001459.1, on the reverse strand, counting down.
TACCAGAATCAAGTAATTGTGAGTTTATATGCGTGTTAATAAGAGACCATTCATATATGTATTTCACTTTCGGTAAATTCAATCAAAAGTTTTGTTAGTTCAATATATGAGCAATGTGGCAGATATATGTGTATTCCGAAATATTGCACCAATGTTTTTCATAAATATCACCAAAATAAGTTGACACCCAGTGAACTTGAGTAATTTTATTCTGCACTCAAGATTATGATTATAATGTTCGTAAGCTATATAAGCCCTCAAAACAAGTGTTCACAGAAAGGAAACTTGTCATAGAGTCAAAAAAAGAACGTCCCTGCAGGTAATGTTTTAGCAGGAGGTCACGATGTTCGTGCAGAAGCAGCAGCGTACTGCTTTCTTTCAAAGTGCAAACAAGGTGGTGAAATCAACTATTTAACAAAATAACCGAAGGCAAAGTGTATGGTAGAAATTGTCACGGCCTGCTTGAATGTGTATACCAATAAAGTATTTATCGTTCATTTCAGCCAGTGGGCCAGTAAGGTTCTCCGAATAAAAAAAACGCGAACTGTACGTCTCCCAGCTCTACTGGTCGTGTTACTTACACTTGTAGCCTTCAAGGTAATAAAAAAAAAGGCCATTTATGGTGCATAATAACCAGACTAGCATGACCAAGCTAAGTTCATGATGAAGACAAATGTGAACGGCGCGGTTCGTGTATCTTTCCGTTGCCTCTCTGTAAGTACATGGGCGAGCTCGTTCGAGCGCTTGAAAAGTGAACATCGCTGTTCCCGCTCGCTGCTGTGACTTGCAAGTTCGTGTCTGTGCCTCCAGCGTTACACGAACCTCCTGCGATAAGAGAAATTGATGTCGCCAATGCGAGAGATAGTTGCACAGAAATTATTAATCAGACCTCAGTAGAAATTAAAACGAGAAAGATGCTGCAGTGTGATACAGGCTTGAAGAAACAAGAAAAAGACTATAAAAGAGACAGCTATTTGTCTACAAACAACATTCAACTAAAAAAGACAGCTACAAACAACATTCAACCTTATTTAACACGCACGAATGCTTTCGCCACTCCTTTTTTTCAGACACAATAGATATGTGGAATAGTTTACCCATATGCGGTTGTGCAACAAACAACATCAGTGGATTTCGAAAATGCATTGGACAGTTTTCTTTGTAGTGATGCGTGCTAAATTCTGTTGTCAGCACTTATTCGTTGATTTTTATGTGTGTAGTCACTGTTGTTTGTTTTTTACTTTTTTATTTTTGGTTATTCATCGCATATTTATATGTGCTTTTGAATTTTTCTTTTTTGTGTGAACGTTATGTACTTTGTGACACCCTCCCTGTAATGACACCAAGCACGGGTTTGACAGTATCAAATAAATAAAATAAAATAAATAATGTCGCTAGAAGGCACTGTATGTCTTACGTTTTATTTTTATTTCTACAGCCAACATATCTGTTTGCTATGCTTTTTACAATCTTTTAACGTATGTTCAGGTCACTATATTTAACGAAAAAAAAATATTGCAATGAAAAGTGAAAAAACAAACTCTTGTTTTTGTGGCATCACCACAGCATGAGTTCTCAAGCCACAAGCGTGCGTGCGAGCCGACTACAGCCAGCCGCAGCTGTTGTCGGCCAAGTGTGTCTGGCAATGTAGTCGGGCTCGATGTTTGTATCAAAGTATTTCAAAGTTAAGTTAGCATATATGACATCGCGTCAACGATGCTTGGTTAGTCATGAACGTCAAAGGAGTTATAGTGCTAAATGCAGCATCTCGGACTTAAACAGCAATGAATGATGCCGGTGTTGACACGATGCCCACCAAGGTGATTTCTTCCGAGCTCATAGCCTGCGGCTGTTAGGCAAGAAAACTGTTTTATATATTTGTTAGTCAGTAGAAGTTGCTTTTCTTGTGCTTCTAATTTGTTTATTTTCCAGCCATCAAAGTGCATCCCCATTAAAAGCGTTAGGACGCTTTATTTGTACAGTAGTTGTTCGACTCTACAGCACAACACTTTTGAACATTGTGTGGGCTGTTAGCATATAGTACATATACTGGCATAAATGCACAATATTGGCTAGCGCATTGTTTTCGTGGTGATTCAAAAAGACTAAAATATGTAATGTCTCTGTTCAATCATAATAGTAAACTTCGGGGATAGGGAAGAAGCTAAGCTTATTGCCAACAAAAATACTGCGCGGCTCTCCCATCGTTAATTAGCATTCATGCTCACTGAACCACATTCTGTAGCATACATGGTTGCACTAGAGAAGCGCTTATTCAGTGAAGATTTTTGTGTAACTCCTGAAGCTCAGGCGCTGGGATCGGTTTGGTGTTAGCGCCATTTCGCCTTGTCCACAAGTGTCCAAGGTCTACCTAAGTGACTGAGGTTGTGTTTCTGAGACACAAGCATAATCAAATTCGCTGCAAAGACGTGACAAAATATTTGTTCCTACTGTGTGAAGCTTTTACCTACTGTCAGCTCACCGGGATTTCCCTCGTGCTGGTTTGACATTTTTTTAATGCGTCATTCCTTTGAGCAGCACTTATAAAATATTTCCTTCGTTCTTCCTGGTATTATATGTTTTTCTTTTCAGGCACTACCTGGAGAAGTGGTGCAGTGGCATACATTCAACAATGAAGAAAAGCATGCTTGGAAAGCTTGTTTCGGGGAAGATTGCCAATTTGATGAAATTATTTTCTATTAATCATAAACATAATACAGGCCTCACATCCAATGAATCTGTTTTGTTTTATAGAGGCACTGCTGTGTTGCAGTCCTCAAATGCCCTATATTTTTATTCCAAACCTAAGAGTTGTCAACTAAGGAACAGGCTGCGATAGATTTCCTATACACAAATACAGCACTAATAGACAATGGACATATACAGGACCAAAACGCCAATGGACCAATACACAATAGGCTAATATAGCGCCAATAGACAAATACACCAATAGACAAACAGAGGTCTAATAGACCACAATGCCACCTATAGACCCATAGGATACCAAAAGATCGATATAATCACTATACTGATAGGCTACTGGTTTTTCTATAGATAATTTTTGCAAGGGTTCTTGTACATCTTTTTTTTGGTATGCAATAGTGGAGTTAACATTCATGGAATACTATATGTTTTCTTGGCCAATCTCCCAGAGTGGGTATGTGCCATAGATTCCAGGCTAACATTATGGTTCGCTTGCACTATTTTAAGTTATCTTACATACTTGTGGTCGTCATCCACGCTGCATAGTTCATTACCTTGGTGGCTTCATTCATAGTTTAATCCATTGCACTGTAGTACCCAGTTTTCTGCTGCATTCGTGTCGCAACTCTGCTGAAGAGTAATATTATTTGTCAGAGTTGAAAATATCAAAAGCAGATCAGATTATGAGGGACCCCGTAGTGAAAAGCAGCGGTAATTTCGACCACCTGAACTTCTTCACTGTGCACCTTAATCTCTGCAGATGGGTGTCAAACATATTTGCCTCCATCGAAAATGCTACCTTCATAGATTCCGTCCCGTGACCTTCAGATCACCTAAGCATGGGGCTAGAGCGAGTGCTCGTCTCACTGACGAGTCGTGTGTTACCATGTGTAACGCACTTAGTACACTACTGGCCACTGGTCAGCACATTTGTCAAAAACACGGGAAAAGCATGCGCTAGACTGCACTAACTGCGTTTTGTTATTGCCACTATTTTGAAAGAGCCAAAATTCTCACATATGCAAAGCCGCCAAGGCTAAATGCTCAGGTAAGGGAATGTCAACAACTGAGGTGCGGGAGCGTGCCATTATGGCATTCTATACAAGTTTCTTGATCACTGTAGTTGTCGACCGCTCACTGGTTACTTCAAAAATTATGTGTAACGCCGCGAGACAACCGATTGGCCATCGGGAAGACTCTGGACTGTACCCCTGTAGACTGCAGTAGATTCCTTTGATGTAAAGTGTGTGGCGCTAACAGCCGTGTCAGCAAATGCCGGCAAACATGTTTGTAAGCATGTTTCCTGCTACAGAACAGGGCGCCTACACGACCAGCCATTCATGTAAGCTCCCTATGAGCAATACACAAGGCACTCCCCTCAACAAGACTCATTACTTTCATACCTACACAACGACACATGACACGTCCATGAGCCCCATAGAGAAGTGACTTCAATTATGCTGGCTTCTTTTGCCGGGCTCTTTAATCTGACAGGGCACGCAGCGTGGAAGCGTAATGATGGCAACAAAATGCGCCTTCCTCGCCTGCTTTCGTCGCTCCCATAAAAGAATCTCCTAACCCTGTCACTTAACCTCAAAGTCGATTGACAAAGTGTAGCCAGTTGAAGCCGAGCGCTTTTCCAATGATGCCATGTCTGACGTTTAACCTTGGGTCATGAGACCCGGAGCTGTTGAGGTATAAATAGACTTTTCCTGCCATGCAAGCCGCCTGCCTTCCGAGCTGCACTCACACGACGAGGATTATTTCTGAGAGTGACGTATCTTTTAGAAAATCTCCTTAAATTGAACTTGACTGGCCACCACATCCAATGCAGCACAAATGCGTCTCGAATGCCCTTTCGTTAGGCAGTGCCAAGGACTGCTGCACAAACACGTTCCAAATGTGCACCATTAGAGACGGTGGCAAGTCAAGTTCAAGACAAAAAATGATTCTGAATACAGGGAAGATAGTGTACTATCCATTTTCTCGTTATTTTGATGGCGTTTAGCTTCTTTTAGAAACTCTCCTTAAATTGAACTTGACTGGCCACCGCATCCAATGCAGCACAAATGCGTCTCGAATGCGCTTTCACTAGGCAGTGCCAAGGACTGCTGCACAAACACGTTCCAAATGTGCTGCATTAAAGACGGTGGCAAGTCAAGTTCAAGACAAAAAATTATTCTGAATACAGGGAAGATAGTGTACTATCCATTTTCTCGTTATTTTGATGGCGTTTAGCTTCTTGTGAATGCAGCCACGTCAATTCGACACTTTGCTTGAACTGCTGCACCCCACCATCTCCAAACCGAGTACTCCGTGGTGGCCATAGTGGCACAGACCCATAGGAACGCACTCGTTTGTATCCAATGACAGGAGACCAGTGCAACGAAAAAAACAAACAAACAGTGAAGCTGGATAAAAATAAATCCTGGCCACACTTCTGGGCATCCCTGATTAGTTCCAGCAGCTTTGCGACTGCAGCCACGCTACTGAAATACTGATCAAGAAACGACTAGCCAAAGCAGTCACTCTGCGACCGATGCGACTGTTTGCGACCAGTCACAAATTGTGGCACGACCAGGACTAGTCGCCCATGTGAACAAGCTTTAAAGCTGGAAAACATTATGAAAGTATTCGTGAGCTGCCTTGTTTCATACGCGAGGTTCACTCTTCGAAACCACATTATTTGTTACTATTGCGATGGTATCCCTAATACACCGAAAATATTGGGTAATAAGGCATAAAAGCTTCCAGTCTGTAAGGATTTTCAGTTAATTTCACTGGGCAGCCATCTTACGCCCCAGGACGAAGAAAACGTGGTCAGATTACCCACGAAAATGAAGTTGAAGTAGGCGCCTATTGAATTGTGCCTTGATTTTCCTAGGCTAAATAACTTTGAACTGCGTGTCCATACAAACTAAACATAAATTACCTAAAATAATCTCAAACACTGGGTAAACCACTTGTCCGCTAGTGCACTACCTTTTCTGGGCTTTTTTTTACTATTTACAAGTCAAAGTAAAAATTTAATCTCGTGCTAACTGAGTTTTTGATGTATAGGATAGTAATTTTTTACTACACTGAGGATTTGAGCCAGTACAGAGAGAGAAATTTTTTACTGCCTTCACAAGGTTTTTGAGGTAATTTTTGAGAGTTATTTCAGGAGGTAAAAAAAAAAGTGCACGGGTGCATTTGCACAAAGTCGAAAATTTATTAAATATCGAATGATGGCAGAATTGATGACACAGAGATTAACAAGAAAACAAACACACACACACAACAAATGCAGAATAAAACATCACCTGAAGAGACTGTAGTTCGACAATCCGGTATACAGTCGAGCCCACATATAACGGCCCCACTTAAAACGAACTTTCGCTTAAAACGAACAATATCCGCGTGACCGTCAACATATACAATGGTTCTATGACACAAAATCGCACTTACAACGAACGTCTCCGAGCGCTGCTGATCGGTTACAGCGAACGAAATCAGCGGTCTGCCGACTTTCCGGGAAACCAATTTCAACCACCCATCAGGCATCGGCGAGGTACCCATACATTCTTATTGTTAAACGATGACCCTGCCTCCGCGACCCTCTAGTTGCCGCTCTCCCCAACTGATGGAGCCTCGACTGCTTTTTTTGTTACGCACCCCTCCGTCCTTTGTCCCCCCCGCTACTCTGAGCACCCCGCATCGCTAGCTGAGGCCCGTGTTGTCACATTGCCACTTATCTTTCGAAAACCGGTTAGCCATCTACCGTTTTTGATCGCTGGAACTGTTGTTGGTATTGCCGGCCTGGAGTGACCAGACCATTTACCAGCATCGTCGGCCACCGACTGTACAGTCAAACCTCAATATATCGAACACGGATATATCGAATTATTGCCTATATCGAACGGTTCCTATATCACGCGGGAAGTTGCATGCATTATTGATTTTTTATTTCGAACAAAGTTTCACATATAATGGATATATCGAACTCAGCCACCCCAATACGCCCGCACTCCATTGACAGTCGGCGAGCTTTCTCGCAACTCTCGAAAGTAGCGGTAGAGCGGCGGGCGTTTACGAATGCTGCACACATCGATGGCGCCGAAAGCGCCACTTTAACGTAGCGGCGTACCCGTGCCGCAGCCTTGCGGTAGAGCTTCTTAAATGAGGAAAGTGAAGAGAAAAGCGCGGAGCTGTTATTGTCTTTCAATACGAAGGCACCGACATGGCTTCGCGCGGGAGAAAGGGGAGTGGTAGGTAAAGATTGAGGAGGAAAGTATAGAAGGGAAAGGGCACGGACGACTGTCTCGGACGCGGCCCACGCTGCCGCCGGGAAAGAGAAAGCAGTGAGGCGAGCCGGCATGGGCGTGCCATGTGCGCGCTTTATACGGGCTCACGCCGCAGCCTTGCAGCTTGCAGTCGTTGCAGTCGCTATGGTTTCAACGGCACACTGCGCACTTGTTGCAAGCTCCTCCGCTGTAGCATCGGCAGGCATCGGTCGTTGTGCTCGCAGTCTTCGTGCGTTCGGAGTTAGGCCTGTCGCGCGCGCGACAGGCCTAACTCCGAACGGCGGAGCTCACGGATGTGGAGATTGTCGCCGAAGCTACTGCTGAGCAGCCAAATGAAGACTCTGCCGAGGTGTATCCCGCAAGCGCTGATGGTGCCCCGCTCCCGACTTCAGCTGAGGTCGTAGCTGCCTTGGCCCTTGTGCGCAGCCACTGCGGCGCGATTGAAGGCACCGGCCTATCACTTATGGATCCCTGGACTATATTGAGGACGCAGTCGTTAAACACGCCATGGCCAACAAAAAGCAGGCTACTCTTTTTCAATATTTTAAACCAACACAATAAATAATATGTGTGAATTTTCAAGTGAGTATTTACTGCACCACACTTGAACGGTTCGTTGGTTGTTTTTAGCAAGCTGTTGACGCATTTTTTTTGTGATTTTTTTATATCGAATTCTCGATATATCGAACTATTTCGTGATCGCCGCGCCGTTCGATATATCGATGTTCGGCTGTATTCGATATTCCTGTCTAGTGCACGCGCGTACGCTACCCCACCAACTCTGATAATTTGTGATTCGTTTCGTGTTTAGGACTTGTTCTCGCTCACTTCGCCCTCAGCTCAGCATGCCTTCCGCGCGCGTGTGGAAGTGCGAAATCGGCTGTTAATTTGCGCGGAACGAATCACGAAATATCGAAGTTCGTGGCCACGCGAACCTGCCGGCGCAACAAAACGATTTTTGACCATGGCTGCCGATTCTTCGAACACCGCCACGCGCGCAGGCACTCTTTCCAAGTTTTCTACGAGCGAGTTTCGCGGACCTTTCAAGCAAGCTACCCAACGTGCCTCCTTCCCATGTGTTTTGGTTTTTAAGGCCGTCCTCCCGCCGCATCCTCCCCTCTCTTTATCGTAGCTCTTTGCTCTTCTCTTGCAAGTCTGCTCTTCTCTCTTGATCACAACCCCTTCGCCCGTCTCCACCGCGTCACGACACCCGCCACCCTGGCTCGAATTAGTTTCGTTTTCCGACTGGAAACTGGCCCAGAGCTGTTCCACGCGTTCTGGCATATGTGTCGCGAGTGCGCGTCTTGCTCGCTCTTGGCGTGCGTGTGGGGTCATGATGGCCGACAGGAGGACTAGCACGCTTTTTCCTGCCACTCAACAAAACGTCGAAAGTGTGACCGCTTGGCTTGAGCGTAATCTGCGCGTTAGGTGCCGCGTTGTGGAGCGCTTGTTCATAGCTATTGACCACCTGGCAGCCAACTTGCCGCTTCGGGCGTCCCGGTATTCAGCTGAGCGTGGAGATGTTGAATATTTCGTGGGCGGCGGTGACGGCTACATGCGCGCGAAACTGTTTTCGCGAGGCCGACTTCGTCAACGTCGGGCCTGATGCCGAGCCTGAAGCTTCCGAACTGCGGCGGCGATTCGTGGCAGTGCGCCGTCGACTCCGACCTGGGAGAGCGGGTGAGACATCTGTTGCGGTGGTTTAATTACAGTCGACGATGAGGCCGACACTGCGAAACCGTGCACGGGTTGGGGCATTGTGAATGAAGTACGTGGCGAGAGCAATTTGGAGGAATCGGATTGCGAGAATGATAAAACTTTGGAGCCAGTGCCTCATGCAGCTTATGCCACGGGCCTAGGTGAACGAGCACCCTGCCGTTTTAAATGAACTCGAGAACGCCCTTATCGCTTCTGCTCTTCGAAACACATGTATCACTGACTTTTTGGGGCAAAAAAGTTTGCGTTTTCACTCACAACTTCTTTAAAAAGCCGAGTTTCATTTACTATGAACTTCGGGATACAGCGAACGGATGCCGTGTCATGCTCAGGTTCGTTATAAGAGGGCTTCACTGTATATAGGCACGACATTTTGCGCTGCCTTGTTGTGCCAGTAGGAGAGCTAACTTTTTTGCATCGACAAACAATAGCGGTTTCAAGAGCAAGCGTAAACTTATGGTGGGCTTCAAGTCACGATGAGTCACACCGACCTTTTATTACAAACCCACCCGATTTCACTTTTTTTGATTATCCAATAATTAGCTAGCACACTGGCCTATTAGCGTCACCAGTACTGGCACTGGTGATGAACAAGTCCACAAAATATACCTATGCACACACAAACGACGGCAGCTGAATCATTTTCATTCAGCGGCAATGCACAAACAGAGTAGCAGCACATATTAAGGACAACGGGCATAAAAGAGCCGTGCCACTTCTGTACCGATGGCGTACTAGGCTTTTTTGAGGAGCACAGCTATGCGATGAAAGACAGCGGGCAATTACAGAATACATCTCCTGTGCGAATTTCATCGTCATTTGAAACTCAAATGAAAAATACGTGTCCACTATCTGCAGCGTATTATGGGGTGATATACGCATATGTACTTCCAACAAAAGAGACTGACCATCACCCGGATTTTCACTTGTGCTTACCAGCGGCCGCTTGTTTGTCCAGTCTACCTCGTATCAGTGCTTGCCTTTGCGCTAGATGTTTCACAACGACTGGCACATAGAGTGGACAATTCGGGCTGCACTTTCCTCTAGCAGACATCGTCTTCTGTGGAACGAAAACTATGCGACGATTTCTTCACCTGCCTGTTTTCTTCACATGCTTTCCTGGCTCGTTGTGTTTATGCTGTTCCCAGTTGCAGAGAAAGTGCGTTGACTCGATGCCAGCCATGAGGTGTGAAACTGCCATACCAAACTTCGAAAAAAACAAAACATCTATGGTCCCTGCATACCTTTACGATTCACTGAGAGCGTCACTAGTGAAGATGAGGGGGGGAGGGAGAGGGTATGGGTCAAAATTCTTTGAAGCCGCTGTAGCTTGCAGTCACGTGGTAAAAAACCCAGACACGGAGGGTAAAAATTTTGGGTAGAAAACTCCCCACGAGGTAAAACTGCATTTTGACATCCTTTTACCACTACCTCGGATGCATTTTGGCATCCGTGGTAGTGATATAACTATTTCATGTACCATTTTTTACTTTAACACGAGGTAGTAACTTTTAATGATAGAGAGTTTTCAGAGGTCATGAGCTGTAAAAAACCCCAAACTCGGATAATTTTTGCTTACAGTGTATCGCTGCAGTTCTTCCCGCACTATCCTTTTAAGTGTTCAGTCTGTGCAGCACACTAGCAAATCATGTAAAACAATGAAGTCTTGAAAACGGTTGAAGGGCACCTTTAAACATGATGCTTAAGGGTCGGTTCCCCCATTTTTTTGAAAACCTAATTGCACGTAGCTCAAGCAACGTGCTTCAAGGCATGCCACACGATGGGAGATACTCACTCTGTAGATTAACCTGCCACTACTGCAAGAAGCAAACGCGGGAGCTCACCAGTGCAAGGCGGTGCGGCCACCTGCATCCACAGCATGAGTGCTGGCCCCAACGTCAAGCAGGGCAAGCACACAACTGCCATGTCCTCCACAGGCAGCAGCCATCAATGGGTTCAGCTGACTCGATGGCTGCTGAGGGGCGCTGCCACTGCACACGTCCAGCATTAACTGAAGCACCTCGAGGTGGCCTCTCGAGGCAGCAGCCACCATCGCCGCATCTGCACACGCACGCACTCTGAATGAAAATTCAAGGCAGCCAATAGTTGAAACAAAAAAACAGGCCAAATGTTTTCAAGCGAAAACTGTATATGGCTACGAGAAATAAAAATCCGTTCGACAGTGGTATCATGAGCAGTCTCCATTGGCTGCGTTACAAGTTATGTCCTTCACAAGCACGCGTGCCATTGGCTGCGCTGTGAGTGACGCCGTCGCAGCCGTGGCGCCGAGCCCATATGCCAGAATTTCTTCTGAGACCTTTCTGCCGAGTTGGCTCGCGATGTCGGTCGCTCGCAACGATGCGGCACTGCGGCGTCAATGTGATGATGACGGGAACGCGTTCACCGGTGCTAACTTCGCTTTCGGTGGGCGTTTCTACAGTGGTATATGCAGCAGCTTCGGCCGCGACGCCTGTGACCACCTGTGGTTCGAGAACAACCACTGTAATCACCACATTGCAGAATGCATTTAACCACTCATTATATTCCTGCATGACTATGATCATGCGAGACACAATGAGCGGCATGTGAAATAAACACAGAGGTTAACCCGATGAAAATGTGTGTCTATTCTCAGTAATAAGCACAAACATGTACCAGTGGTTGTGAAACACTTTATTTCTACGTCCGGTTAAACCCACTGCGATGCACCATTTGCTTCAAGCTGTTAATCATGATCGTAGAGGCCCACGAGACGGCTTTATGCTCTCCCATAGTAGAGTAACTAGTGCTCTAAATTAAAATTGTTAACTGCCTTTTCAAAACAAACATCGGGACTACACATTACAGCTTGCGCTGGTTAACCATTTGTTTGGAGTGCTTGTACGGTGATTTTTTTATAATTACTTCAGAGATTGAGCAGCGCTCAGTCTTCTCTGCCAAAGAAGCTTGCTGCTAAAACCCAGCACGTATACAGAGCTGTGTTCTGTACATGCAAATAATGTTGAAATGCCGTTATTAAACCACTAGAGTGCAACTCTTCTGGCATCTAATACGCACCAGGCCGAACGTGAAACCCGCCAAGTGTATGTGACATTTTAGCACTTGTTCTTAGAGATCCTCGTGTATCTGTTCATAACAAAACAACAGTTCCTTGGGTGAGCAGAGTGCCTAAGATGTTCTCTACAAACCTAGAAAAACTAGCCATGGTTGGCTGTCCTCTAGGCAACACACAAGTACACAAGTTTTTGCACAAGTGCAGTTAGGCTTACGAACATTTTAACAAGAAAACCATTTACACTCAGAAAGCTGCAGTAGTTCTGTTTCAACGCTCAATAGAATTGAGTCTACGTTCAGATAGCCTAAGGGTCGTAGACTAGAGGCCCATCCACAAGAACTTCCAATTGATTATTTTAAAGCATATATATTTGCTCTCTGTCTGATATTTGCTCTCTCTGATAGTATTTGCTCTGTAATTGAACAGGCTGTACACTCAAACCTCCTTATAAGTAACAGGATATAACGAAATAATTCATATAACAAAGTAAATGAAATTTCCCTTGAAAGCTCCATTGAGAACCATGCATTTTAAACCTCATTATAATGAAGTAAATTGAGCAGTAAATGGATATAAAGAACTAAATTAGTCAATCAAATAGTCTATAAATAAACAACCAAGGTGTGTTGAATATATCGTTTTCTGCGGAGTTTGACGCTCGTTCGGCGCGGCTCTTTCAAAACTACCGCACCCACCTTGCAGCCATGCCACGCGCGGCCGAGAGAACCGTCTTTTTCACACAGCCAGCGGACAGGATTGAAGAGGCGTTCAGCGAACCAGTCACATGACCGAGAACCTGAACTTATGCGCCTTAAAGACGACGGCAGGGACTGCGTCATCGCTGCTACCCTTTGTACCGAGAAAGGAGGACTCTCCGTGACAGCTTTCTTTTTTTTTTCCTTTCTCTCTGCACGTGGCCTTGAAAGAAGAAAGGTCTCTACATGCAGAGAAAGAAAAGGGAGAGGTGTAACAAAGGCGCGTCGCAGATCGGCCATTGAGAGAGAGCAAACAATCCGCCAGTCTTTTTTTTTTGTCTTCTTTTCCTTCTTCACGTGCAGCGGTGAGAGGTGCCGCGGCGGGATTGAGCATGGTGCTGAGAGAATTTTCGGAGCGCGGTATGTTCGAATTAACCATCGCAAGTGCTTGCGCGTTCGAATTACAGGGCCTTTTCGCCCATTGGAATACACATAGCTTTGACTGGACCTCAGCGTGATTTCAAATTAACTGGAAATCCGAATAAAGCGTGTTCGAATTAATGAGATGCGACTGTGTTTATTTTTCTGTCGCACGCATGGTCGCGCAGCGGTACATCAGGCCACGAGGCAGTTTTCTTTGCATGCTTATAAGGTGTGGCCCATCTGAGCATACATTGCCACAAATTGTTATAGTCGATATGGTAAAATAATGAATATAACGACATAATTGTGGCTGCCCTTCAACTTCATTATAACGAGGTTTGAGTGTGGGATATAAAAAGCGACCTCAGTATCCTCAAAATTAATATTAAAGCAGGGCCAAGCAAATCTTATGGCAAGCAACTCGATATCACAGACTGGAAGAAAGTCAGTCATCGTCGCAATGAAAATGATAATACTATTTCCAAAATACAGTCGAGCCCACATATAACAGCCCCACTTAAAACGAACAATATTCGCGTCACCGTGAAAATATACATTGTTTCAATGACACAAAATCCCACTTATAACAAACGTTTACGAGTGCCGCCGATCGGTTGCAGCGAACGTAGTTGACGCTCTACCAACTTCACGGGAAACCACTTCCAACCACCGATCAAGCATTGGCGAGGGGTCCATAGATTCTAACTGTTAAATGCCGACCCTGCCTCTGCGCCGCTCTAGTTGCTGCTCTCTCTGACCGCTTTTTGTTACGCAACCCTCCCCCCTTTGTCCCCCCTGCTAGTCTGATCGCACACCGCATTGCCATACGAGGCCTGTGTTTTTACACTGCCCCCGATATTCCGAAGACCAGTCGGCCTTCTCCCCAGTTTTTGTTCGCTGGTACTGTCGTTGGCCTCGCCGGCCTCGAGTGACCAGACCATTTGCCAACATCGTCGGCCACCGACTGTATCCAATCGTCTGCGTCTTGTTTTATCGTATCGTTCTAGTACACATACGTACGCCACCCCGCCGACTCTGATAATTTGCGATTAATTTCGTGTTTAGAACCTGTTCTCGCTCACTTCAAACTAGGCTCAGCATGCCGTCCGCATGCGTGAGGAAGCGTAAAAACAGCTGGTAATTTGCGCAGAACGAATCACAAAATATCGAGGTCGGCGGAGCCACTCGAACCCGCTGGCGCAGCAGAACGATTCTTTGTCCACGGCCGCCGATGCATTGTACACCGCCGCGGGCCCCGATCCAGGCGGCCGTGCTTTGACCTCTACGCCTGCAGGGAATCTTTTCTACGTGCAAGTCGCGCAGAACTTTCAAGCAAGCTACCAAACCTGCCTCCTTCTCGCGTATTCAAGGTCGCCTTCTTACCGTATCCTCCCTTCTCTTCTCCCTATTGCAACTCCTTGCCCTTCTCCCGGAAATCTGCTCTCCTCTCTTGATCACAACCCCTTCGCTCGTCTCCACCGCTCTGCGACGCCAGCCACGCTGGCTCGAATTAGTTTCGTTTTTTGACCGGAAACGGGCCGAGAGCTGTACCACGCGTTCTGGCATATGTGTCGCGTGTGTGCGTCTTGCTCACTCTTGGTGTGCGCGTGTGTGGTCAGAATGGCGGATGGGAGGCCTTGCAGGCTTTTTGCTGCCACTCAACAAAACGTTGAAAGTAGGACCGCTTGGCTTAGGCGTAATTCGCACGTTAGGTCCTGCATTGCGGAGCGCTTGTTCATCATAGTTGTTGACCACCTGGCAGTCAACTTGTCTCTTCGGGCGTTCCGGTATTCAGATGTGGAGATAGTGAATATTTCAACGACGGCGGTGACGGCTACATGCGCGCGAAATTGTTTTCGCGAGGCAGACTTCATCAACATCAGGCCAATGCCGAGCCTGAAGCTTCCGAACAGGACCATTGCGGCGGCGATTTGTGGCAGCGCATCGTCAATCCGACATAGGAGAGCGGGTGGGGTATCTGTTCCGATGACTTCATTACGACCGATGATGATTCCGACACCCCAGAACCGTGCACGGATTAGGGCATTGTGAATGAAATACGCAGCAAGAGCGATTTGAATGAATCGGATTGCGAGAAGGACAAAACTTTAGAGCCAGTGCCTCATGCAGCTTATGTCACGGGCCTCGGCGAAGAACACGCTGCCGTTTTAAATAATTCCAAATCGCCCTTATCTCTTCTGCTCTTCGAACCACATGCGTTACCGACTTTTTGGGCAAAAAATTTGTGTTTTCTCTTTTTTAAAACTTTTTAAAAAGCTGTGTTTCATTTACTACAAACTTCGGGATACAGCGAACGAATGCCGCGTCAGGCTCAGGATCGTTATAAGCGGGCTTAACTGTAGTACGTCGCTTAAGCAGGATGTCAACTTAGCGACACAAGGCATCCCCCAGGAAGCCAAAATGTAACAAATAGACAGTAAACTCCTACAAATGTGTCAGGCGAAAGAAGTTATTCTGAGATGATGGGAAACCCAGAGCCTTTCCGACGAAAGCCAGCTCGGCTTAACTCTTCCGTTACCGCGCGGAAATGGTTATTGTTCATATGTCTCGGGAACATCGTTTTTGGCAGTTCGAAAAGTGCTACAGTACGCATTGCAGCATACCAATTTTCGGGCAATGAAATGCTCTTTTCGAAAAAATATATGTTACAGAGCAACAAAAATAGTTTGGAATGAATAAGAGCAATATAAAAGACTATATGTGCAAAATATTCTAAACAAAGAAAAATTCAGAATATACACTTCACAAAAAATTACCCAGGAAATGCATAAAAAGTAATAAATGTTGGACAAAAAGTTTATATTCACCTAGACAAAGAAAATCAGAACTGAGATGATGCTTTGTTGCTCGAGCTATGCGGTAGCATTGCCTTGTTTTTCATGAGGCACAAGTGGACTCGTACATCATCATCGTCGTCAGCCTGACTACGTCCACTGCAGGACAAAGGCCTCTCCCATGTTCCGCCAGTTAACCCGGTCCTGTGCTTGCTGCTGCCAATTTATACCCGCAAACTTCTTAATCTCATCTGCCCACCTAACCTTCTGTCTCCCCCTAACCCGCTTCCCTTCTCTGGGAATCCAGTCAGTTACCCTTAATGACCAGCGGTTATCCTGTCTACGCGCTACATGCCCTGCCCATGTCCATTTCTTCTTCTTGATTTCAGCTATGATATCCTTAACCCCCGTTTGTTCCCTAATCCACTCTGCTCTCTTCTTGTCTCTTAAGGTTACACCTACCATTTTTCTTCCCATTGCTCGCTGCGTTGTCCTCAATTTAAGCTGAACCCTCTTTGTAAGTCTCCAGGTTTCTGCTCTGTAGCTAAGTACCGGCAAGATAAAGCTGTTATATACCTTCCTCTTGAGGGATAGTGGCAATCTACCTGTCATAATTTGAGAGTGCTTGCCGAATGTGCTCCACCCCATTCTTATTCTTCTAGTTACTTCAATCTCGTGGTTCGGCTCTGCGGTTATTACCTGCCCTAAGTAGACATAGTCTTTTACAACTTCAAGTGCACTATTACCTATCTCGAAGCGCTGCTCCTTGCCGAGCTTACAGGAGGTTTTCAGAAGCCTAGAATGGAACAGTTAGGGATGAGAGTCAATGGAGAATACCTTAGTAACCTGCGCTTCGCCGATGACATTGCATTGCTGAGTAACTCGGGGGACGAATTGCAACTCATGATTACGAAGTTAGACAAGGAGAGCAGAAAGGTGGGTCTTAAAATTAATCTGCAGACTCGTACACATTTCCCAGTAAATTTTCATTGTCTTGGTATAAGAGCATCCAGCTGTTCCAATATAGATGGTAGCCCGTGATGTGAACAATCACTCTATAAATCAGATGTCTAATGAACTTCGTTATTTCATCTAGCTTCACCTCTTTTCATGAGCCACCTCACTCCGCTTAGGCTGGCATTTGTATATAAGCGTCGAAGCATATTTCTTAGATTTTGCACATTGCATTACATAAAGAACCATATCGCATGCAGTTCTAAAATGTTTTGCACTGCTCTGTAGTTAGAACCAGGAAGTGCCTTGGAAACCTTGTCGTTAGGAGAAGCTCTACAGCCGGCGCTAGCACACCTCGCTGGATCCAGCAAAGTGTGGACCTCGCACATAATCAGACTAGCTATAAAATTGTGCACAAAGGTCAGCAGCTATGCACTTGCAGCGGAGGAGACAACTTGAGGCCTCATGGACGGCTATGGATGTCTCAGGCTGACGCAAAACATCGTCTTCACAAAACTTGAAGTTGAGGTGCTCTCATCCAAGAACTAAATTCATCCTCACTCAATTCAGGTGGGCTTCCAAGATGGTTTTGAGCGGCGCATGTGTTTTGTGGCGCTGGTGCACACCTATGCGCACATGACGACTGAGTCATAGGCGCGACGACACTGGATGCGACTCTGTCTCTGATATAACAATACGAGCAAAACTGAATAGGAGTGGTAACGAAAGAGTTACTAGAGAAACGGCTGCTGCTAAGCACAACAGTTCTGCACATATGCATTGATTGATATGTGGGGTTTAACGTCCCAAAACCACTATATTTCCACAGAGATTGCTCCTACTGATCACTTTACGAAGAGGACCAACGGGTTGTTATGTAGGCGTCTACAGTGCTTCGCAACCAACGAAAAGCTATGTGGGTGTCTACAGTGCCTCGCAACCAACGAGACGCTATGTGGGCGTCTACTGTGCTTCGCGCGTGCTCACGCACCTTGGACAGAGCAGCGCATGCCTCTGGTGCACGATCCGGGAAGACTGACGAAGTAGTTCAGAAAGGGAAGCGTAGGCAGAACGGTTTTAGCAGACTCTTCTTTGTGACATAGCTACTTTTCTGGGCACAAGTTAGCCCTCAACTAATCATTGTGCGTCTTCCCCCTGTTGCTTAATGTTCCCCCGTTGCTGAATTACGCACAGAAGCCAAGACTATGAAAAGAGCACTGCAGCAGCGTGCCCGTCACTACAGTTTGGGTGCCGATAGTGAGCCCGCGGGCATCCTTTTGGCAAAACGAGACAGCAGTAACGTGACGCTGAGGGAGCTGGTGCATTCCATCGTCAAAGAGGAGCTTCGTAACATTCTCCAACCGCAAGTCATGCCGACAGTTTCATCCATCACATCCGTCATCCGTGATGAAGTTCGGCACGCCATTCTTCAGCCGGAACCAGAAGTGCAACCTCTTCGACTTTAACAACCCCTGCAGGAACACCATGTATCATAGTACACAGATGCTTTACGCCAACCTGCCGTCCAAAATGCCTCGTTTGCAACCCCCGGTGCCCGCCAGTCAGCTTCGACCAGCTCACATTTTCTTGGAGGGCAGAGACCACGGAAAAGTGATGTGTGGCGCACACCTGATAGGACACCGCTCTGTTTTCACTGCGGAAAAGCTGGACATCTTTAACGACACTGTCCATATCGAAGGGTCGGTCTGCTTGGGTTTTCTGTGTATGCTTTATGCCCGCGTAATGATAAAAGGCCTATAGAAATAGAGCAGTACCTTTCAAGGCACGGATCTCCAGCCGCTAGCTTCCAGCACCAGCCAAGGTCTCCAGCACCAAATCGTTATCGATTGCCAAGTCCGCGACGTTCAATTTCACCACCAAATTCACGAAACCATCGGTCAACGAGCCCGCGTCAGGAAAACTAAAGCCAGCGACCTGGGGAGGCAAGGCCGCTGATGTCCGACAGAGCAAAGATCCTTCGTCAAGGCCCCAGCGAAGCAGCGACGAGCAGAAAATCACGACGAATATAAGTAAAGAAAAAATTTCTTCAGACTTGCGTGTTACTATGAACGGGCGGGAATTTAACGTATTGGTTGATATGGGTGCCGATTATTCAGTCGTAAGCTATGCAATCGCAAAAGATTTGAAGAAAGTTTTGACGCGTTGGAGTGGACCAAAAATACGCACGACTGGGGGCCATCCGATAACACCTCTGGGAAGATGCACCACCAGGATCGGGATTCAGGGTGCCACTTATGCCGCTGATTTCCTAGTTCTGCCAGAATGCTCGAGAGACGTAATAATCGGGATGGATTTCCTGTTAGCTAATGGCGCCATAATAAACCTGCGGAATTCTAGTATTTCTTTTTCGACAAAGCTGGCCATAGACGAGGAAATGGGAAGTTCTGCGTTGCGTGTTATCGACGGCGATGTAACCGTGCAAGCGCGATGCAGCGTCCTGGTTGGCGTAAGGAATGACGCGTTCGTCGACTCTGAAGGAATAGTGGATGGCAATGTCGAGCTGCTGCTAAAGAAAGGCATTTGCATAGCTAGAGGCATTATTCGCTTACGTGGTGGGCTTGCCAACGTACTGCTCAGCAATTTCGGAAATGGAATTCAGCATATCGCAAAAGACACTGCCACCGCTTTTCTACACAGCTTTACTGAAGTTAACGACTTATGTGCCGTTGCGTAAGAGCCGCCTACTTCAGAAACTACGCATGACCTTGGAACACCAGTTTCAATCAGCCGAACTTTATCGCCAGCCAAGAAGAAAACCCTAGAAGACCTGATAGATGAATTCGCAGAATGTTTTTCCACCTCATTAAAAGTCCACGTACGCAGATCGTAAAGCACATGACTATAACAGAGGAAACAACCAGGCCAGTGTATCAACACCCCTACAGAGTTTCGCAGAAAGAATGAGAGGTTATAAAGAGTGAGGTGCAGGAGATGTTGCAGAATGATGTCATTCGTCATTCAGCCATCTAGCAGCCCGTGGGGATCGCCGGTAGTTCTCGTGAGAAAAAAAGACAACACGTTGAGATTCTGTGTAGACTACCGCAAACTAAACAGTGTAACCAAGCAGGATGTATACCCCTTACCGCGTATTGATGACACATTGGATCGGCTACGGCACGTCAGATATTTCTCTTCGCTCGACTTAAAAAGCGGATATTGGCACATCGAAGTGGATGAAAGAGACCGTGAAAAGACCGCTTTCGTAACCCCGGATGGCTTGTACAAGTTTAAAGCACTACCTTTCGGCCTCTGTTGTGCGCCAGAGACATTCCAGCGCATGATCGACAGTGTCCTCACGAGGCTGAAGTGGCAGTCATGCCTAGTCTACTTTGACGATGTTGTGGTATTTTCTGCGACGTTTGACCAACACGTAGAGCGACTGCGGTCAGTGCTTCAGGCTATCCAGTCGGCCGGCTTGACAATCAAACAAGAAAAGTGCCAGTTCAGCTCCGACAAGCTTCGTTTTCTGGGACACGTAATCAGCGCGGAAGGTGTTGGCCTTGATCCTGACAAGACTGTGGCGGTCGCAGGATTCCGAAAGCCCGGAGACAAGAAAGAGGTGCGTCGATTTTTGGGCTTATGCACTTACTACAGACGATTTGTAGAAAAGTTCTCGATAATCGCCGAACCTCTAAACAAACTCACAAAAGACGAAGCATCATTCGCTTGGGGTGCAGAACAAGAAACAGCTTTCAACGAATTAAAGCAACGTTTGCAAAGCCTGCCGATCCTTGCCCACTTCGACGAGACCGCTGACATGGAACTCTATACAGACGCAAGCAATATTGGTCTCGGCGCAGTACTCGTACAATGGCAAAATGGAGAAGAAAAAGTGATAGCTTACGCCAGCCGCACCCTCTCAAAAGCCAAAAAAAAACTATTCCGCGACAGAAAAAGAGTGTTTGGCGGTGGTATGGGCTATCAGCAAGTTCAGACCATACCTCTACAGAAGGCCATTCCGTGCCGTCAGCGACCACCACTCACTTTGCTGGCTCGCGAACTTAAAAGACCCGTCGGGATGCCTTGCCAGATGGAGCCTCGGACTGCAAGAATACGACATTACTTTTGTATACCGGTCTGGGCAAAAACACAATGATGCCGATTCCTTATCACGCTCGCCACTTGACTCTACTCCTTTAGAAGACGACTCAACACTTCTCTGTGTGATGGAAGCCTCAGATATCGCGGAGCATCAACGAGCTGACGCAGAACTGCTTCCATTGATCGAACACCTCGAAGGGCGTGGCGGCCAGGTCCCACGTGTATTTAAGAGAACATTATCTTCATTCTGTCTCCGTGAAAATGTGCTGTACAAAAGGAACTTCGGGCATAACAAAGAGAAGTTCTTACTCGTCGTTCCGTTAGCAATGAGGCCCGAAATCCTAGAAGCTTGTCATGATCAACCATCGTCTGGTCACTTGGGCGTCAGCCGGACATTTACCAGAATTCATCAGAAGTATTACTGGCCCAAGCTGCTGGCGTCCGTGCAGCAATATGTGAAGACATGTCGCGAATGTCAAAGGCGCAAAAGACCACCACTGAAGATGGCCGGCCCGCTCCAGCCCATAGAACCGCCTGCTACACCATTTGAACAAGTTGGAATGGATCGTCTTGGAACCTTCCTAATATCATAGGGCAAGAGGTGGATCGTAGTCGCCACCGACTACTTAACGCGGTATCCTGAAACCGGCTGCTTTGAGCGAGGAACGGCAGCTGAAGTAGCCAAGTTTTTTGTGCACAGCATAGTTCTTCGACATGGCGCCCCAAAGGTAGTAATCACCGACCGAGGAGCAGCCTTCATGTCAGAGTTGATGCAGTGTTTGATGATAATGACGAATACCAGTCATAGGAAAAGCACTGCGTACCATCCCTAAATGAATGGGTTAACGGAATGCCTAAATCGCACGATCCCTGACATGCTGTCGATGTACATGGACTTGGAGCATAAAACGTGGGATGAAATCCTGCCTTACGCAACATTCACCTATAATACGGCCCTCCAAGAGACCACCCGCGTCACCCCATTTCAGCTTGTCTATGGTCGCATAGTCAATTCAACTCTCGACGCCATGCTCCCAGTCGACAATGACCACTACGAGCCATCTGACATTGACGAATTTCTGCAGAAAGCTGAAGAAGCACGCGAGTTGGCAAGACACCAATACGACGCCGCGGCCTGTGAGAAAAGCTCCTTCGACGGTACTTTGGTCCATACAAGGTCCTTCGCCGGCTAAGTGATCTAACTTATGAAGTAATCCCTGACGGACAAGAGCGCTCGAAACAGCAAAACCATGTGGAGGTCGCCCACGTTGTCCGCATGAAGCCATATTATGAAAGAGAATGAAACATCTATCCCCTCAACTATTAACCTTCCGAATTCACACATGGAGACAATGCGCATTTCGGAGAGGGAGTGATGCCACAGAGATCGCTCCTACTAATTATTTTACGAAGAGGACCAACAGGACGCTATGTAGGCATCTAGAGTGTCTCGCAAGCAACGAGATGCTATGTGGGCGTTTACTGTGCCTCACGCGTGCTCACGCATCTTGGGCAGAGCAGCGCATGCCTCTGGTGCACGAGCACAAGCCGGGAAGACTGACGGAGTAGTTGTTCAGAAAGGGACACGTAGGCGGAACGCTTTTAGTAGACTCTTCTTTGTGACATAGCTACTTTTCTGGGAACAAGTTCGCCCTCAATAAATCATTGTGTGTGTTCCCCCTGTTCTATTACGTGACAATATGATTATGAGAGACACCGTAGTGGAGGACTCTGGAATTTTCTACCATCTGGGGTTCTTTAACGTGCGCCTGAATCTGAGCACACAGGCCTACAACATTTCCGCCTCCATCTGAAATGCAGCCGTCGCAGCCGGGATTTGACCGTGTGACCTGCGGATCAGACAGCTGAGTACCTTAGCCACTAGACCACCGCGGCGGGGCCTGCACATATGCAAAACAACAGCTCTGTGACATAGCACTACAGCTCTACAACAACAATGGGAGGAAACATGCACCTCTATAGATAAAAAGTTAGCCGTATCCTGAACCTGAAACCTTCTCAGGTACCTTCCGAGTCCCGCGGACACTAAAGCAACGTACAGGCAAAACATAAACAAAATATTACACGCATATGAATATATCGCAGAAGCTTTTATTGATGAGGTAGCCGCACATCACGGAATAAGCCAGTGGCACACCGCCATTATACAAACACCGAACTAAACAGAGAGATCAGTAAAGCGAAGTTGAGAACAGGTTTACAAAAGGTTACTATCAAATCGATGCCAGGTATAGATGGCCTAACAAACAAGATGATCTTAAATCTCGATACTGCTTCTCCGGAACAACTTTGTAGGTACATGAGCGACTGCTGGAAATGAGGCACAATACTACAACAATAGAAAACAACTCAGATTATTCTAATGCTTTCACCAGCCAGGCAGCTACAGTGGGAGAACTTTATTATGAACGCAGGCACTGGTTCATGATGACTGGGCACTCATGAAATGCATAAACTCACCATAAAAACTCAGATGTTTAATCACCCTTCAATCAAACAGAACAAAAGGCACACAAGAACGAAACAAATAGCTGTTAACGAGAACATAATAAAAGGCCCTGATTCACAATCCGATGTACTATGATCCGCTTCATCACCAGCATTCACTTCGAAGATATGCGTGGATTTTTCCAGAACATGCTCCCTTATATACTTCGTACCGTCAACCCAGCAGTGAGCCAAAAGACCCCGCAAAGTACGACTCAGAACACATATGATATCCACCACTTACGTGAAGCTTCG
Source organism: Rhipicephalus annulatus (assembly GCA_013436015.1). NCBI lineage: Eukaryota > Metazoa > Arthropoda > Arachnida > Ixodida > Ixodidae > Rhipicephalus > Rhipicephalus annulatus. The sequence continues at coordinate 188,703 of WOVY01001459.1, read as the reverse complement.
GGATGCACCTCATAGTAGTACAGCGCACGCACAGCTGCTACATTCCCCGCGAGAGCAGCATCTTTCAGAGCCGTATCCACGCTCTCCACTGCATGGTGATGAGAGAGCAGCATTGCGACCAGCATGCCTGCCTCATCAGAAGAGCAAGCATAGTCCAAGGGTGTTGCTCCTGCCCGGTCAGCAAGAGACGCGCCTGCACACCGTTCAAGCAGTAGGCGGCCCACTTCCAGGCGCCCTGCAGAAGCGAACAGATCACCCAGTGGATAGAAAACAAGCAAGAGACATGTTTTAAATTATTTTTGCATATTCTGAATCACTTTTCAGTAGTTTTCGTTAGATAATGCAATATCTTCATGTCAAGCCATATATGTTGTGTCGGGCAGTAAACGTCTAGGACCGAAAGAGTGTGTAAAGTGACGACACAAAGCCGAGCTAGAACATAAGGGCCGAGCTGCGACGATGCTGACAGGAGACTGCTCTCTCATGTTTATTCCAGTGTTTAAAAGGAGGGGAAAAGAAGTAGATTGGCCAGCGTGACACAGGTCACCTGACTGAAGTGGCCACGCCGGGTAGTGCAACTTCACCTCGAAAGTCAACGTCCACTTGACGATGAAGCGATTAGAGAATGAAGATAGGCCCCTCGAATTACCCTTTTTGGGTATCGGCAGCTTATTGACTCGACTTAGTCGCACGTGGGCGGGACTAGTGAGAAAATTTGCATGGCATTGGAGGCGAGGCACCACAGTTCTCCCTCCATCACGTAATATTTTTTATTTGCTGAAATCCAGAATGTCGCAGAAGCAAACCGCACCGCGACATAAACAACAAAAAATACCACGCTCTCCACAAAGTACACAATGATGAGTGGGGCGAACTCGGAGGTGAAGCCGTGAAACTGTCGTTGGAGCGCGGGGGTTATAGCGTCGCCTGAGATGGTAGTTGCGGATGGAGGCGATGATGGTAAGGTTGTCAAACCACAAGCAGTCAAACACCTTACAGCTGCAGAGAAACGAGCGATCGAAAAAATCGCAATTGTAGCGACGTCGGCACAACCAAGCTTAGATGGCAACCGGCTTCAGCGCTTGACCATTGCTTCATGCACCCGCTTCGATTCGAGGTTTTCTTGCCGCCGCTTGTGTGACACCTACGCTTTGCGGGCTCTCACTTTGGGATCCACTTGTCCACGAGCCCGCTTTAGTTTGACTGCGTGAGCCCTCGCCGCTGTCGCCGCCTTCGGATCGATGCTGGCGCTGACTCACGATTGCTGCAGACACTGGCCTCTTCGGTCTGGTAAGCCCTGATTGATTGATTGATTGATATTGTCACGTTACTCTCGACAAACTTGATAAAAATGGGCTCGTTTAGTCGACTACTCAAGCAGCGGCTCAGAGAGATCGTCTTTGTCTTCTTTCACTCTTCGATCTTACCCAAGCAAACCATGCGGCAATAGTCCTCCCCTTTGAAAGCATCGACTCGATGCTCGTAAATAAAAAAAAATTAAGGTATACACACGCAGATATAGAGAACCAAAAGAGGGAGAGTGCCACTACTCGCAGCGCAAATGAGGAAGTTTCGCCAACGCTTGCGCCAAGCGCAAAAAGAAAAGGCATAAAAACACAAAACACAAACAGCAGCAGCAACGCAATGTCACGGCATGTCGTAGCACGTGAAACCACAAGGGCTACTGTGTAAAGTAGGGCTTCAGCCGAACGACATGCACGGTTTCGGGCCGAAGCTGTCGACGAGAAGACGCTGCGCCGTCCGGAAATACCTCGTAGGTAAGATCTGTGATTCGTCTAAGAACCTTGTACGGTCCAAAATAACGGCTTAGGAGTTTTTCGGATAAGCCTGGTCGCCGGACAGGGATCCACACCCACACTCGGTCCCCAGGGTGGTAGGTGACATTTCGATGGCAGAGGTTGTAACGTCGTGCGTCTGCATCTTGTTGGTGACTGGTGTTTATGCGAGCTAGCTGACGAGCTTCTTCGGCGTATTGAGTGTATTGCTCAGCATCTTGAGCAAGTTCATTGCTTTGGTCGCACGGAAGCATAGCATCGAGCATGGTTCGCACGTTGCGTCCGTAAAGAAGTCGGAAAGGTGGAAATCGCGCTGTTTCTTGCGTTGCCGTATCATAAGCAAACTTGATGTATGGAAGAATCTCGTCCCAGGTTTTATGTTGTACGTCCACGTTCATTGACAGCATGTTCGCTATGGTCTTGTTAAGCCTCTCTGTCAGTCCATTGGATTGCGGATGATAAGCCGTTGTTTTTCGATGACTTGTGCAGCTCAGTTTAAAAATGTCCTCCTTCATTCGTACTGTAAACGACGTCCCTCTGTCCGTAATCACGCATGACGGGGCACCATGCGTAGGACGATTTGGTGCACGAAGAACTGCGCGACTTCAGAGGCCGTGCCATGTGGTAGCGCTTTTGTTTCAGCATAACGTGTAAGATAATCTGTCGCAACTATAATCCGTTTGTTCCCAGAGGACGACAAAGGGAAGGGCCCGAGAAGGTCCATTCCCCTGAGGTCAAACGGTGTCCGTGGTGGTGCGATCGGCTGGAGCAGGCCCGCGGGTCTCACAGGCGGGGTCTTGTGGCGCTGGCACTCACGGCGGACTTTCACATATCGATGTACACTAGTTGATAGTCGCGGCAAGTAATACTGTTGGCGTACTCGGGCGAGAGTTGGCGAATAGCCCAAATGTCCTGACGTGGGCTCGTCGTGGCACGCAAGGAGGATTTCATCACGCATGTCGGTAGGAACAACGAGTAGGAAGGCTTTGTCGCTACCACGGGCGTTTTTCTTGTAAAGAATGCCTCTTCTTAGACAAAAAGAGGACAGTTCGCGAGCAATGAGTTGAGGGACCTGAGAGTTGCGGCCTTCCAGGGAATCAATCACTGGGCGTAATTCATCGTCTGCCCGCTGCTTTGACATAAATTCGGAGTCACTAACTGCTCCGAGAAAGGCATCTTCATCTTCGGAGCCCCTGACAGCGTTCCCCACAGGTGCTCGATGAAGCGCGTCGATGCCTTCGTGTTTGCGCCCTGACCTGTACACAATCGTAATATCAAACTCCTGCAAATGCAAACTCCACCATGCGAGACGGCCGGATGGATCTCTGAGATTTGCCAGCCAGCAGAGCGAGTGGTGGTCAGTCACCACTTTGAAGGGATGACCGTAGAGGTAAGGCCGAAATTTGGTTGTCGCCCACACGACTGCGAGGCATTCTTTTTCTGACGTAGAATAGTTGGTCTCAGCTCGAGAAAGAGTACGACTGGCGTAAGCTATCACATGCTCAACGCCGCCGTGTCGTTGTACAAGGACAGCGCCAAGTCCGACGTTGCTGGCATCTGTATGAATTTCTGTAGCAGCGTCCTCATCAAAATGGGCAAGAACAGGGGCTGTTTGCATTCTCTGTCGTAACTCTGTGAACGCTGTATCTTGTTCTGCGCCCCAAGTAAAGGGTACGTCATCTCGGGTGAGTCGCATAAGAGGTTCAGGTATCTTAGAGAAGTTGGCGATAAATCGGCGATAATACGCGCACAAGCCAAGGAAACGGCGTACTGCTCTTTTATCTGATGGGACAGGGAAGACCGCGACAGCAGCAGTTTTGTCTGGATCAGGTCGCACTCCATCCGCACTAATGACATGTCCCAGAAATTTCAGCTCTTCATAGCCGAAATGGCATTTTTGGAGTTTCAGCGTGAGTTCAGCTGTGCGAATGGCTTCCAGACGCTTCAGATGTTCTTCAAAGCTCTCGGAAAAGATGACCACATCATCGGGATAGACAAGGCAGCTTTGCCACTTCAAGCCAGTGAGAACTGTGTCCATCATCCTCTGAAAAGTGGCTGGTGCAGAACAGAGGCCGAAGGAAAGAACTCGGAATACGTAAAGTCCATCTGGAGTCACAAACGCGTTTTTTTCTCGGTCTCGTTCATCCACTTCAATTTGCCAATAGCCACTCTTTAGATCGATGGACGAAAAATACTTCGCACGCCGTAACCTGTCGAGGGAGTCGTCGACCCGTGGAAGCGGGTAGACGTCTTTTTTTGTGACGCTATTAAGCTTCCTGTAGTCAATACAGAATCGCAGCGTTCCGTCTTTTTTCTTTACTAGAACGACTGGCGAGGACCAAGCGCTGCTGGATGGTTGAATAATCCCGTCATCAAGCATCTCTTTTACTTGCGTCTGAATAGCCTTGCAATCTTTGGCAGAAACGTGATAAGGCTGCTGCCGTATGGGGCGGACGTCATCGTCGGTAATAATTCGATGCTTCGTGAGGTGTGTTTGACGGACTTTAAAAGAAGAGGCGAAGCAAGATCTAAACTCCCTTAAAAGGTCGTGAAGTGCAGCCTTTCTCTCGTCTGACAGCGTCGAATTAATGTCGATGTGGTCTAGAAATTCCTCATTCTCATGCGTTTCCTCGGACGCGAAGCACTCCGTGACGTCGGCAACAGATTCTGCATAAGCTAGGGTGGTTCCGCCGAAAAGATGCCGGTGCTCGTAATTGAAGTTCGTAGTTAGTATCGTTGACTGTCCGTCATGGACGCGCACAACACTTCGGGCGGCGCATACACCTTGGAGCAGCAGAAGTGATAAGTTGCTTTCAGCCACCACGTCGCCGTCTTGGAAGTCTTCACAAGTGACTTCGATGGGAACAGTTGCTCGAGGTGGCAGCGTCACACTGTCGTCAGCAACACGCAGCGCAAGTCTACGGCAGTTATATGCGTCTCGATCTGTTGCGCCTTGAGTCGAGAAGGTCACGATGCGCTCACGGAGATTTATGATGGCACCGTATTCCCGAAGGAAGTGCATGTCGATAATCAGCTGACGCGAACAGTCGCGAAGAACGAGGCAGCTGAGCACAAACGTTGACGCACGAATTTTCACTCTTGCGGTACAGCGACCCAGCGGTGTTACAACGTGTCCTCCAGCTGTTCGAATTCGCGTTCCATTCCACGGCGTGATCACTTTTCTGAGATCTTTCGCTAGCCTCCCGCTGATGATCGAATAGTCTGCACCAGTGTCTACCAATGCACTGACCTGAAGACCGTCAACCAGCACAGGTATGTCGAGTGACAAGCGGTCACTAGGTTCAGATGCGGATGTCGGCGTTTCTTCGGCACTGCGATTATTCTCTGACGAAATGCCTTCGGCGTTGCATGCAAGCGTCGATGGGAGGTCTTCCGCACTTTGAGTCCCAGCGACCTTGCCCCCAAAGGCCGCTGCCTTCAGTTTTCCCGACGAGGGCTCGGGGAGCGTTCTCGTGCCGTCACCCCGAAACGTGGCCCAGTGGCTGCGGGTCTCCTTGGAGATGGTCACCGCGATTGCCGTCGTGTAAAGGGTGCACGCTGTTGCGCGAGATACTCTTCGATATCCCTTGGCATTTGACCAATTTGGGGACAAGGGGAATTGACGGAAAATCCGCGCAGTCCAAGTTGCCGGTATGGGCATTCGCGGTAAATGTGACCAGCCTCACCGCAATGATAGCAGAGGGGTCGTCTGTCTGGTGTACGCCAGAGATCAGACTTGCGCGTCGGTGCACGGCGACTATCGATGTCTATATCAGCGTGCGCTGACTGAATCGCGACTGACGGCATCATTGTCTGGATCGGGACGTATGGCATTGTCTGGATCGGGACAAACGGCACTGTTTGGATCGGGACGTGCGGCACTGGCTGGATCGGGACTCCTTGACCCGAAACAGGAGTGGCAGATCGCAAGGCTTTCGCGTACGTACGACGACGACTGTCAGTAGACACAGGAGCCCTTTCCGGATCAACCGACGTGGGCGGAAAACGATGGGCGTGCAGCACCTGCTGGACCTCGTCGCGGATGACAATGGTGATAGAACCAACATCGATTTCCCTTGTCCCGTACATCTTTTCCATTTCTTCCCGGACGACAGATCGAATGATCTCGCGAATCCATTCGGGGCTCTTGCTCCCAGGGGTGGCGAAAATTTCGGGAGTTGAGGCAGCATTCACTTGACGGTTAAACTGGGCAGACCGTTGGTGCAGTACTCGCTCCATTGTTGCCGCTTCAGTAAGGAACTCAGCAACACTTTTGGGGGGACTACGCACCAAACCAGCAAAAAGTTGTTCTTTCACACCACGCATGAGGTGGCGCAACTTTTTTTCTTCTGCCATAGCAGGATCCGCTCGCTTGAAAAGCCGTGTCATGTCCTCGACGTACATCGAGACGGTCTCGTTGGGCATCTGGATGCGTGATTGTAGTGCACGCTCCGCCCGTTCGCGGCGGTCGGGACTCCTGTAGGTCTCCAGGAGAGACGCTGGAACTCGCGCCAAGATGTCAGAACATCATCCCTGTTTAAAAACCACGTCTTGGCACCGTCTTTTAGGCAAGTGTACACGTTCCGGAGCTTGCGGCATCATCCCAGTAATTGATCGCTGCGACACGTTCGAACTCACTCAGCCAGTCGTCAACATCTTCATGCTGCTCTCCGTGAAAGGGGCTAGGCATGAGCAGGTTTTGGACGGTGCAGAAGATCGGCGTGGAAGGTGTCGGAGCTTGCATGGGATCTTGTGTCGAAGTCATAGTCGCTGCGTCAGTGGTTGTTGTCTCAGGCGGTAGGCCTCGTTGGCGGTGGCTTACTCTATGAACAGGAGTGTCCACGGGTGCAGGGCTTGTGTTCCGGCTGCTGGACGGGGTCTTGGGCATCGGGTGGATTGTGAGACGTTGTACCCAGCACCTCCACCAGTCTTGTCACGTTACTCTCGACAAACTTGATAAAAATGGGCTCGTTTAGTTGACTACTCAAGCAGCGGCTCAGAGAGATCGTCTTTGTCTTCTTTCACTCTTCGATCTCACCCAAGCAAACCATGCGGCAACATGTAGGGTTTAACGTTCGAAAACCACCATATGATTAGCAGAGACGCCATAGTGGTGGGCTCCGTGAATTTTGACCACATGGAGTCTTTTACCATGCATACAAATCTGAGCACACAGGCCTACAACATTTTCGCCTCCATCGAAGATGCAGCCGCCGCAGCCGGGATTCGATCCCACTACCTGCGGGTCAGGAGTCGAGTACCTTAGCCACTAGACCACCACGGTGGGTGGTCTTGAGAGCTCTCCCAGCAATGTCTTAGTGGCGGGCCACTATATCGCAGTCGCCTTACAAGCTCTCCGCACAGCTGCCTTTGCTTCCACGGTGTTCATGATGAGTAGCTGCGTGCAGATGTACACTCAGTGATTTCCTGGTAAAGAGAAAGGAATCATGCCAAACGCGCTCACCCCAAGAACTAGTGGACACTGGCGCTGAGAGACTTGTCTCGAGCCAAGGAGCTTTGCCCTGAAAATCCGCGATATGATCCTGCTGACAGGGAGAGCTTTTGCGAACCCTACCATGCCACGCTTCACGTGCCCTTGCCTGTGGTACATGCCATCTGCATATCCAGTAATGTCTGGCGGGATGGGTTCAACAGCGTATGCGACTAGATTGTGACATTTATAACATGACCAGTGATTTTCCAAATCATCTTGCCCTGCCATGCTAATTATGGTTTAGCCCGAATTAAGGGGTGATCACAACAGCACCCAGATGTAGGCAGATAGATATATAGATAGAGACAGACAGACAGACAGGCAGGCAGGCAGGCAGATAGATGCTCAAAGTACTTGCAGTACGTAGAGAAATGCTTTGCATTCAAAAAGAGCATGTGCGACTCCTTTCAGGTGGTCCTGACTTGCCACGTAAATGTCTCTCTTTAAAGAGAAGTGGTAACTCTTTTGTGCATAAGACTCTTCAGTAAAGATTATCACGACCCCCGAAGTGAGTTGACAAGCAGCTTTAATGAGAGACATTTACATGGCAAGTCAGTAGAGTACCTCGATGCGCTCGTTCGCCTTCGCTCTGCTCAGAGTGGAGACAAGAGCATCGTCTGCTAAAGCGGTCGCTACTTGGTTCACTCCACAGTGTGTGCACTGCAAGCACGTGGCTTCGAAGCCTTTTGCTCTCGAGCAAAGGCACTTTGTACTGGAATTGCCCTCACAAACGCAAAATTGTTCACGAATGTTGCTTGTTATGAGTTTGTAGGCACGCATATCAACAAGTAAACAAATTTTTCGCACCTGAAAGTGTTGCAGACCACACTGACCCTCAATGGCGGTGCGGCTGAGTGGTGCACAGCTACATCATCACTATTCACTTTTATACTTTACGAGTGGATATGTTCGTGTTTTTTAATGCATGACTGGGTAGCTTTACTAGGCAAGTTAGTGATGCCGAACACTGTGTATTAGAAAACAGCAATGAAGAGGTACGATTCCCTGGAGTGTCGAAACGAAAAGTGGTGCAATAATGCACTTACCATTAAGACACAGAATATGTGCTTTTATATACGTCTGACGTTATTTCAGCTCGAATTCTCCAAGTTCGACACACAGCTAGTATTTCTGCACACACTATAGATGTCCCTGTTTTTCTTAAAGGGCCACTCAACAGGCCCCATACCAAATTTTAGTTAGACAGTGGAAGTCGTTGGGTGTCCGATGAGGAACATTTTGCCATAAAAATTTTTCGAATCAGTTCATCACAAGAGGAGAAAACAGGTTTTTTGAAGCGGCGCGAAGCGAAGATCAGAAGAGGCAAGTTTGAAACCCTTGCTGCTCCCCGCATACCCTTTGCAAGCCAAATCTCTTTCCCACTCTCTCAGGCATCCGACCAAGAGGTCACGTGCACATGATGTGCCCAAACAAGCCCAACCCTTGAGCATGCGAGCGGCGTTGCTTTGTTGACCAGCGTTATTTTGTGGTCTTCTGCCTGTTTCTGCAGGATGAATGCTTTGGTGCGCGCGTGTTTAGAAAGGTTGGCACGGATCATAGATCCTTACCGTGGCACACCGCGTCGCATCGTTGAAACCGCTGTCAGAGACGACGCACCAAGCCCTGACAGTCCACCTTCTTCAGGTGAAGGAGACAGCTTGCGTTGGTGCGTTATATTACACTTAATCAGCTTCGTGCACTTACTGTTTCTTACTCCATGCTCGAGTGTGTTAAAACTGGCAATGTCATGCTCGGAGCTTGTCAGTAGCGAGGACGTTTGGGTCAGGCTTCTTCCGTGCTGCACTGTTTTCACTAAATTTGTGACACTCTCTTCGATGCAGGTGTTTGTGTGGACATTGCGTGGCAAGCAGCAACGCAGGCGAAAATGTGTGCGGTCGTGGGGTGCCGGAAGTTGTTGCCAAAGGCAACGACGATTGCATTACGCGTCATGTAGATTTTGCAAATGTGTGCTTGAATGCGGCGTTTCTCGAGGTGGTGTTTTACATCTTGGCAGACTTCAAGGTCGAGATGGATGCGGAGCTTCACAAATAAAAAACTCACGAAATGAAGGAGTTTTAGAATAGCGCACTGCAAGCCCTTGCGGTGTGGTCACTGCTACTGCACACGCATCGTAACGCGAGTCACCCTCCGGTGGCCCGCACGCAGAAAATCCGAAATAGCGTGGGGCAATCGCCGCCCGCGAGGCCTGCAAAGTGCTGTGAGTAGCTTCTAGGCATTTGGGTTTGCGGTTAGGGCAAAAGTCCCTTGACTTTTCTCTGGGGGGAGCAAACCTTATTATAAAACTCAGATGGTGCCCGCTATGTCCGCAGCCCCTGCAAATGTTACTCTAAAACTCCCTATTGTTTTCAAATGGCTTCCCGCAATGTTAGCGGGCGTTGCAGGCGTATCTCTTTAGTATGGGCAACATAAAGGTTTTCATACAGCGTTTGGCCCCGCAAATCCAACACACGCTCGCTCCCCGCAAATGGGCTTTGCAGGCTGCAGTCTATTTCGGATTTTTGGCAAATGGACCACACACGCTTACGGCGGTTTGCGTTATGATGCATGCGGACTGGCAGCAACCGCAACGCAAAGCTTCGTGGCAGGCTTTCTCTTAGCAAAACTTTCTCTTAGCAGCGTAACCATGTCTTCTTTACCGGCACGCTAAGCTGTGGCTACGTGCGCTATCATCTGCGAACGGAGGTGGCAGAAGGCCTACGTGTAAAAAACTACACGTCAAAATCTCGTGCGAGGTGGGCAACGAGTTATCGCGGTATTTTGACGTGTAGTTTGATGCGGCCGCTTCCACATGCAGGTAAATGTGGGTGTACAAAAACACTATGTCCATGCTGGTAGGTGGAACAATTTTCAGATGCTGTGGTTGCCTATTTACAGGAAGTACCGCTTCGTGGCGTACCGACTGTTCACGAAATGGGTGTGGAAACAGCTTGAACACCACAACAGAGTCGTTCTGCCTGCATGTGTTGTAGCAAGGATCAAGCACGAGTATCCTTCAGCAACATACGTTGGCTTTCAACACCCCCCTTTGAACTAGGTAATTGCACCGCAATCTTTTTCTTATATACACGCATGCATGCATGCACACACATGCATGTGCAAGTTTAGTGATCACATTGATCATAGCCTAATGAGAAATTGCACCGATTCAGAGTTTTTGTGACCCCATCTGTATATCCAAAACTTTTGTAACCTTATGATCACACAGATCCCCAATGTGAATGCTTTTCATTGTTTGCTTGAAGCAGTTTTATGCTGCTTTCATTTCTTTTTTGAGAGCATGTGTGCAGTTTAACTGCAACTATGAACACTGCACGAAAGAAACGGGAGATTAAAAGCAAGGAACGACAAGCAAAGGTGCCGAGTTGCAGGTGATTTTATTTTTTCAATAAATGAACAGTGATAAAGCGCAATAACATAAAAGTATGTCGCTTATTGATTGATATGTGGGGTTTAATGTCCCAAAACCAACTTATGATTAGGAGAGACGCCGTAGTGGAGGGCTCCGGAAATTTCGACCACCTGGGGTTCTTTAACGTGCACCCAAATCTGAGCACACGGGCCTACAACATTTCCGCCTCCATCAGAAATGCAGCCGCCGCAGCCGGGATTCGAACCCGCACCCTGCGGGTCAGCAGCCGACTACCTTAGCCACTAGACCACTGCGGCGGGGCTATGTCGCTTATACAGTTAACAACAAAAAAAAAAGAGTCGGAACATTTGTGATGGACAGTCTCAAAATAACCACTTCAATACAATGCTCGTGCGTTGAGGCATCACAGCAGCTATCATTTTTCTTTGAGGAATATAAGCGCAACAGAAAGAATCTTCCAATTAAAGCATGGCTATGTTTTTGCACAGTACAACGTTAAAAGTGAGTGGGTCGCTGTTAACCTCAAAATAATTGACCTACAAGAAGCAACATGCAGTGTACATGCTCTGCTTCGTCTGACTAAACGGAAGCCCTGGATAATTGTCAGCAAATTGCACAGCTCATAGAAACCTTGATTTGAGCTGTGCTACTAATAATTCTTTATTAGGTTTATCGTAGTTGCCAGTCATGCACCAGTGTGCCTGTTGTGGGATCACCAGCTGACTATCTTTGTGTGAGGAACCTGTACATCTGTTGACCACATCACGTAGCAGCTGGTTGACATAACCTGGAAAAGTGGTAACATGTAGTTCTGTAACATATTGTTACAAAAAAGGAATCATGTATAAATATTGAACCATGCAAATGTCCATGCACAGATGCACGGGTGTTACACAAGAAACACTTAGACAATATCCCCTACAGCAGTTACCTCGCTTCATCCACTCTCTATCTTCAAGAAGCTCATGTATGCAAGCAGTGAATCGTCCCTCGTGGCCCACATGCTGATTGCAGATGTGATTCAGCATTCTACACCACATGCTGACTATCAAATCCACATCGCCATTTCCCGCTGGAGCTTGAAATACAAATGATTGACTACACTTTTTATTAATTTTCCAATAATGGCACAGCCTTTGGACATGCTTGCATCCTTGAGCTTGTTTGTGATACCTGAGTAAAAACAGCAGCGATAAATATGAGTGAATGTTCGAGCTTCTGCGTAATACGAAAGGGAACTCGATTGTACTACATGTACCGTGACACCATAGTCATTGTATTTGATTGTTTCGGCATACCTTTATAAATGTGTCATGCATCGTAAAAGTGCCTGAACTACTTTTTTCGGAGGAATGCTCCGACTCCTGGATGGCGATCTGCAAAGAATGGCAGGGCGTATTAGCAAAGCTAAAGCTATGCATACCTCACATAAGCTGTCTCTTAGGCAACTGATATTGGTTGCTTAATCTCTGGGCGTGCCATGCATAGGCCACAATAATCATACTGCTGAGCGCACTCAAGCTTCACAATGTGAAAGGCCAATGTCAGCAGCTGCTGGCATTAAAAAGAAGTGACCCATTTAATTACACGTATAACTGCACGCACAGTGGATGTCGTAATGCTTGTACAATCTCTGTGACATGTAAATTTTTTTAACAGTTTGCTGACGAACAATTTGGTAAGTGGATTTATTACACAACTATAGTTATGATTACAGCAGCACTGGCATTTCATACAATGATTAGTGTTTAAGAGTACCTGTTGTAAATGATCGCACTTTGATGCCACATTCTTCCAACTTCCTTAGACTTTTCTGCAGGCCCTCCTTCTCCATTGAATTGCTGTTAGATACAGCTTCTGTCTGCAAGAGCATACAATGACTTGTTTGTTACACTGAATGACTTCTATCACACCATTATTTTTTTTTATTACCTCTCGCACTTGCACCTGTTCACAATGCAGGATGTGATTCCTCCGAGTTTCAAGCATTTTCATTGCAAAGTACGTCGAGTACTTTGCATTGTGTCCCGGAAAGTCGTAGTGACCATCCCCTGCCGAAAACTTGGCCTGCTACTGATCATTGAAGCTGCATACAAGAATTTCATTCATGTCGCTCCAATTGCTTGAATTCCCGAGTTCCACAGGCGTCGCTGCACATTTGAATGTACAGTCAGTCAGATGATTGTCAACACTCAGCCAGTGGTTGAAATAGCTAATATTTAAAATATAGATTATACTATACTTTCAACCCAGCATATTCTCATTAATAACGCAATTTCATTTTGCAATGAATATAATTACTTCGATGTTCTTTGCTCTCTTTGTGGAAACATAGAAACAAGCCCTATTGCAATGAAGTGTTTATGCAATGCACTTATTGCTCACTACACAAGGAGAGCACTCAGGCTATGGTTATTGCATGCATAGTAAGGGCATGCATTTTTCAGTATTCATTTTGTTAGCACCTTTTGCCGTTGCATGCCTGTACTTGGAAATGTGCCTTATTGATAGCTGAATGAATGGAAACGTGCCTTATTGATAGTTGGTAGCAGGTAAAGCTTCTGGTAACTGTAGAAATGCCAGAAGCTTATGGCCTGGACATTATTAGACCTCAACCATCGCAGTGCTGTTGCCACAAGACATCCAGAAAATAACAGACCGGCTGCGATTAAGATGTTTCCAGCAGGCTTCTGTCTAATAAGAGGCTGGCTTCTCCACATTGCTGTGTTGTTGCAATTACTGCAGGTGCTCAGACTCGTGACCATTGAGCCAACCACAAACAGCTGCTTGTGCCAGGGCATTCGGCACATAGTGCAGGTAGGAGGTAAAAGCTGCTGTAAGTGGCTTTCAAAAACAATGAACTTGGGTTTCCTACAATGCTGTGCAGCAGGTCCTGCAAAGCTGTTGCTTCCCGATCCTAGTGTTGTGGTTGGCTCCGAGGCTTCACACCTTGTGGTAGGCACCAGTGTATCAATCGTACCGGTGGATTTTCTGCACATTGAAAGTTAAAACTGTCATATATGCAAGCAGATATTTTGAGAGTGAGTGTCGCAAAAATATATGTTTACGTTTTCATTTCATTAGGGGGTGCACAATACCTGTTCTGTTTATTCACACGTATAGCCTTAAACAAGCATGCTGATGTCAACAAACAGTGAAAGTTTAATCTGACTTAAAATTTCTTCCCGTCACTAACCCAGAAGCAGCATGTACTATGCTTGGCTACGCCTTTTATGATGATAAGGGGCGCGAAAAACGACACACAACAGAGAAGAAGTACACGGGACGACGCGCTACTAGCAACTGGAATATTTTATTCAGGAAACACCATTTATACCGCAGTGACATCAAATTTAACCCAACGAATCGACCAAAAACTAAAACTACATGCTCAGCATGCCTGCAAGTAACGTTGCAGATAGGCTATCTCCCCTTCCTGCAGACTGATAGAGGGGTGGCTGATGCAATCGGGCCCCTCCCTCTGGATAAAGAGGGCTTCTATAATCTCCCTCTCCGCTGAGCCCCTGTGCCTGTAGATTACAGTTGTCTGCTCAAATGCAGGCTTACAGTTACCCTGATCGCACCCTCTGCAATGCATCGCCAGATGCGTGAACGGCCTTCCTATTAAAGAGCTGCTGTGCTCTCGCAACCGCACGTTGAGGCATCTACCAGTTTGTCCTATGTATGCCTTGCCGCACGGCAGTGGTATTCTATATACAACACCACGTGCGCAAGGAACGAACTGCCTTACGTGCTTAATGGCACATCCTCTTTTTTCACACTGCTTTGGCCTACCTGTCTTCTTACCAACCGCTGAGCAGATGCGGCCCACCTTGTTTTCTGCGGAGAACACGAGATCCACCCCATACCTCGAAGCCACTCTCTTAAGGCCGTGCGAAAGCCAGTGGATATACGGGATTTTTGACACTCTTTTTCTTCCCTGCGGGACATTCTTGGCTAGACCTGTCCCAGGCCGTTGCTTAATGGACTTTTTTATTTTTTCACAAGCAGCAGCTAAAACACTATCAGGAAACGCCGCGTCTCTTAGTCTTTCCACCTGCGCGAAAAAACTTGTCTCCAAAAGATGTGGGCATGATCTGTCCAACGCCGATTTTAGGCACGTCATGGCAATGCCATTTTTTACTAGGCGAGAGTGCCCAGAGCTGTAATCAAGAAGCGGCTTCGCGGTCCTAGGGGAAAACATCCAACACACGTGTTTTTGTTGGAATGACAGCTGCAAATCCAGAAAATGCAGCTGTCCATTCTTCGGCACTTCGCACGTGAATGTCAAGCCCCGCCCCTTATTACCAAACACACTGAGCACTTCATCAACTCTGCTATCAAAGTTGGCTGAATTAATCAACAGCAAATAGTCGTCCACATATCTGTACACTTTCTGGACCAAACCATCAAGGCCAGTTACAAGATCGTTGTCAACTCTGGCTAAAAAAATGTTGCTCAGTACTGGAGCCACTTTGGATCCAATGCAAATCCCTGATCTCTGCACAAAGTTCTTACCCTTCCAGCCGACGTACGTGTGTTTTATGTAAAACAACAATAGTTCTAAAAAACTTTGAACAGAGATGCCGCACTTGGTCACAAACTTCACTTCATCATTGATGTAAAAGAACAATAGTTCTAAAAAACTTTGAACAGAGATGCCGCACTTGGTCACAAACTTCCCGTATATCCACTGGCTTTCGCACGGCCTTAAGAGAGTGGCTTCGAGGTATGGGGTGGATCTCGTGTTCTCCGCAGAAAACAAGGTGGGCCGCATCTGCTCAGCGGTTGGTAAGAAGACAGGTAGGCCAAAGCAGTGTGAAAAAAGAGGATGTGCCATTAAGCACGTAAGGCAGTTCGTTCCTTGCGCACGTGGTGTTGTATATAGAATACCACTGCCGTGCGGCAAGGCATACATAGGACAAACTGGTAGATGCCTCAACGTGCGGTTGCGAGAGCACAGCAGCTCTTTAATAGGAAGGCCGTTCACGCATCTGGCGATGCATTGCAGAGGGTGCGATCAGGGTAACTGTAAGCCTGCATTTGAGCAGACAACTGTAATCTACAGGCACAGGGGCTCAGCGGAGAGGGAGATTATAGAAGCCCTCTTTATCCAGAGGGAGGGGCCCGATTGCATCAGCCACCCCTCTATCAGTCTGCAGGAAGGGGAGATAGCCTATCTGCAACGTTACTTGCAGGCATGCTGAGCATGTAGTTTTAGTTTTTGGTCGATTCGTTGGGTTAAATTTGATGTCACTGCGGTATAAATGGTGTTTCCTGAATAAAATATTCCAGTTGCTAGTAGCGCGTCGTCCCGTGTACTTCTTCTCTGTTGTGTGTCGTTTTTCGCGCCCCTTATCATCATGAACCAGCACCAACTCGCCCAACTTTTTACTTTACTACGCCTTTTATCATATTAGTTTCATTGTGTTCCTTGCGGTATCAATTTCTAGAATACCATTTTTTCTTTATTCTTTATTTATTCAAAAAAGACCTTACAGGCCCCAGTACAGGGCATTGGGTAAGGGGGGGAGGAATCGGAATGGTACAGACAGGTAACGAACAGTTTACAGGCAGGATCAGTGCAAGAACAACGAAAAACTATATATATATATAAATGAAATAACATTTTAGGCTATACAGGGCGAGGTAAATTTGAGGGAATACAGCACTTGTTGATATGAACATGGCGACAGAGGGATACATTTTAAAAATAAAAGACAAGGAGAATATAAATTCCCGTTACGCAATGCACTCAGAATACAGAAACAGGGTCACATGGTGAACAGAGTGAGTAGCTGACGGCGAAATGTATCGGGATTAGATATGGAGGCTATGCAATCAGGGAGGTCATTCCAAAGACGAACGGCCCGAGGCAGTGGTGATGAATTGAATGCATTAGTTGACCTGTATATGCGCATGAAGCTGAACTGATTATGCAATCTGCGTGAAAAAGAGTGAGGTGTTTGAAACTGAAGCCGCGTTCGTTTATTAGAGGTAATATATTTCTGGAACAGACAGAGAAGAGCAATATTGCGACGGCTATCCAATGACGGCAGCTGAAGGTCTGATTTAATTTGCGTTATGTTTGACATGATGTCGTAGTTTCGTGATATGAAGCGGGCACCTCTATTTTGAATCCTTTCTACCATAATAATCAAGTAGTTTTGATGAGGAGACCAAATTGCTGAGGCGAATTCTAATATTGGCAGACTAAAGGTAAGAAAGGCTAGTTTTTAAATATTAGTAGGGGAATTTCTCAAGTTGCGGCGTAGGTAGCCCAGTGAACGTGATGCTTTGGCACAGGTAGACTCCATATGTGAGGCCCATGAAAGATTCTCTGGAACATATGCTTCTCATGTTTTCAAGCAGTCGGGAATGTGTTTTTTCTTGAAATTTTCTTGATACAGCCACATGTTATTATTAGTGTAACGGGGTTTATTTGCAGCGCAGAACGCAGAAAGCGAAGCAGTCAGCAGCGTCCGGCCAAGCGCAGCAAGCACGAGCTTATGCTGATGGCGATGCCCCTGATGCGCCGAGAAATGCCGCTGAAGCTCCTCTTCTTCACTACAATCGCCCTCCGCACAAAAAGACGCCATCCTGGCGGACTAGGGAGAAGAAACGACTAATGGGTCGTAATATGGCTTGAGACGAGAGACGTGAACAGTGTCGCGGCCGCGGTAGCTTAGGTCTGTGGATGGGATGATGGGCTCCACGATATAGTTGACGAGTGACGTTTGCTCTACAACGCGGTATGGCCCGATGTATTTGGGAAGAAGTTTTGCGGAGCGGCCAGGCGCGGTAGCAGGTGCCCGAAGCCATACTAATGAACCAGGTGGAAAGTTTGGAGCCGAACGGTCCCCAGTCTGGCGGGATTGCTGCTGCCACTGGTCCTCGGTAGAAAAAAAGCAGGCAAGCTGGCGGCATTCTTCAGCATGTCGGGCAGCTTCGAACAGAGTTGTACTTTCGGACTCATAAGGTTTATATGGAAGAATAGTGTCTACTGTATTTGAAGGTTCTCGTCCGTACAAAAGAAAGTATGGTGAAAACCCAGTAGTAGCTTGTACGGCAGTATTATACGCGTAGGTGACGAACGGGAGAACTTGGTCCCAATTTGAATGATCAGAGGCGACGTACATCGACAGCATACTGCCAAGAGTACGGTTGAAGCGCTCCGTCATGCCATTTGTTTGAGGGTGGTACGCTGTACTTGTGCGGTGCATGATTCGGCATTCGTTAAGTAATGCCTTCAAGGCGTCAGAAAGGAAGGCACGGCCTCTGTCACTTAAGAGCTCACGAGGGGCACCATGACGCAGAATGAAACGTTGCAACAGAAACGTTCCAACGTCACGGGCTGTGGCAGTCGGCAGCGCGGCTGTTTCGGCATAGCGTGTCAGATGGTCTATCACAACAATAATCCAGCGATTACCAGCTAGAGTTGATGGTAGTGGTCCGTAAATGTCAATGCCGACGCGATCAAAAGGTCGACTAGGACAAGGAAGAGGTTGTGACGGGTAGACTTGCCCGGGAGGTAATTTTTGTCGTTGGCACTGAGCACACGAGCGAATGAACTTTCGCACGTAGTTATACATGCCACGCCAATAATATCTGAGTCGAAGCCTAGCGTATGTCTTGAAGAGGCCTGCGTGGGCGCACTGTGGGTCCGCGTGAAAAGCTTCGCAGATGGCAGCTCGAAGATGGCGGGGTATCACAAGGAGACACTTGCGACCGTCAGAAAGGTAGTTGCGTCGATAAAGAAGATCATCCCTTAGGCAAAAGTTGCTAGCCTGGCGGCGGAGAGCGCGAGACGGCGAAGGAGTGAGAGGATCAGAAAGAATGCTTATGAGGCCACTGATTCAGGGATCCTTTCGTTGTTTCACCGTCATGTTGCGCAAGGCGGATGATGCAAGTGCAGGCTCGAGGGAAGAGAGGCAAACACCTTCATCCGATATGGGTGAGCGAGAAAGGGCGTCGGCGTCCGTGTGCTTACGACCAGATCTGTAAATAACGCGGATGTCGTATTCCTGAAGTTTGAGCGCCCAGCGAGCAAGTCGTCCGGAAGGGTCTTTAAGTGTGGATAGCCAACAAAGGGCGTGGTGGTCAGTGACGACGTCGAATGCGTGACCATACAAGTAGGGGCGAAATTTTCCAAGGGCCCAAATAATAGCTAAACACTCTTTCTCGGTCACGAGTAGTTAGCCTCGGCTTTCGTCAAAGTACGGCTTGCGTAGGCGACGACATATTCATCAAACCCTGCCTTTCGTTGCGCGAGCACAGCGCCAAGTCCAACACCGCTGGCATCAGTATGAACCTCCGTGGGAGCGGCAGGATCGTAGTGGCGGAGGATGGGTGGTGAAGTCAGCAGGTGGCGTAATTTGGTGAATGCATCGTCGCATGCTGGTGACCAGGTGGAAAGGTCCTTGTCGCCGCTAAGAAGGTCCGTAAGGGGCGCACATATGGAAGCAAGATTTCTAATAAAGCGTCGGAAGTATGACGACAAGCCGACAAAACTTCTAAGTTCCTTCAAGTTCTTTGGCTTCGGAAAATCGGCGACTGCTCGAAGCTTGGCGGGGTCGGGAAGTATGCCGTCCCGCGATACGACGTGGCCAAGAATGGTGAGTTGCCGAGCACCAAAACGACACTTCTTGAGGTTGAGTTGAAGGCCGGCCTCGGTGAGACGTGTGAGGACGTGCTCGAGACGATTTAAATGGGTGTCGAAATCGGTGGAAAAGACAACTACGTCATCGAGGTAGCATAAACATGTGTTCCACTTGAGGCCTCGTAAAATAGCGTCCATCATTCTTTCAAAAGTGGCTGGAGCGTTACAAAAGCCGAAAGGCATAACGGTAAACTCGTATAACCCATCAGGTGTGACAAATGCTGTTTTCGGTCAGTCAGATGCTTCCATAGGAACTTGCCAGTATCCAGACCGTAAATCCAGCGAAGAGAAGTATTCTGCTCCCTGCAAACAGTCAAGGGCGTCGTCTATTCGAGGTAACGGGTAAACGTCCTTGCGGGTGATGTTGTTTAAACGTCAATAGTCCACACAGAACCGAATAGAGCCGTCCTTTTTCTTAACAAGAACGACCGGTGACGCCCAGGGACTGTTAGAAGGCTGTACAATACCCCGCTGGAGCATGTCAGCAACCTGGTCGTCAATAACACGGCGTTCCGACGCTGAGACTCGGTAGGGGCGCTGCCGTAGAGGCGTATGGCTTCCTGTGTCAATCTTGTGAGATATGTTCGATGTGCGACTGAGGCCAAAAGCGTGGCTGTCAAAAGAAGTACGAAACTTTTGCAGCAGGTTTACTAACTGGCTTCGTTCTGACGAAGACGTTGCGACATCGATGGAGCGGTGGAAAGCGTCAAGGAGTGACTGGTCAACAACAGAGTCAGAAATGAGTGCGATGAGGTCCGTAGAAAGTAAACTAGATGGAGCGTCAAAAATGTGACGGGCGTCGATCGGATGCACGTGACCGAGACATTCACCATAGAATAAAGGTAAAGGCCCTTCTAGCGTATTGTACACGAGCGTCTTCGTGACACCATGGTGGAGAGTAAGGAGAGCAATGGGCAGTGGAGAACATTTCCGTTGAATGAACAGGGCAGAGGGCGTAAATAAAACATCACCGTCGGAAATAGCGTCACACGACACAGTCACCAGCAGAGAAGAGCGCGGTGGTACGGTGGTGTCGTCGGAAACAAACAGTTTATAACACGGCAGGGAGGCTTCGACAGCGTCAACATCAGGAAGTGCAGATAGCTCAAGTTCAGCGCGACAGCAGTCGATGACGGCATTATTATGCGCAAGGAAGTCCCAGCCGAGTATCACGTCATGGGAACACGAGGGCAGCACTACGAATTCGACGATATACACAGTCCCTTCGATGACGACTCGTGTGGTGCAGGCTGCGAGAGGTGTTACACTTTCTGCGTTAGCCGTTCTAAGAGAGAGGCCGGATAATGGCGTCAGAACTTTGCGGAGTTTGCGGCACAGGTTCACGGACAGGACGGATAGAGTGGCTCCGGTGTCAACAAGCGCCATGACGACGATACCATCGACTGACACTTCAGTGACGTTAGCTGGACAGGGGCGAGGACTTGTGCATGGCGACGGGGACGCAGTTCGTGCCTCGGGAACTGCGGCCGTTAGTTTTCCTGGTCGGTGGGTCCGGAATGGCGACGCATAGGGGAAAGCGAACGTCGACGTGGAGACGGGGAGCGGCGGGTCGGGCCGTGTGGACGATCAGAAGGAAAGGAAGAGGAAGGAGGGCTTGAAGGCGTAGACGAAAACTGAGGGTCGAAAGAGGGCATTCGTCGAATGTTCTGGGCAGCCTGGCGACGACGACAATAACGTGCCACGTGGCCAACACCACCACAAGAAAAACATATGGGACGGTTGTCGTAGGTCCGCCATTGGTCGGAGTAGACTCCGACTTGCGGCTGGGGGGCAGAAAACTGCGGCCGCGGTGGTATCGGCATAGGCGGCGGTGAATAGGTCGGCGGTGAATAGGTCGGCGGCGAAAAGGGCGGCGGCGAATACATAGGCGCTGACTGGAACGCAGGCTGTCGAGGTCGAGTAACGGCTTCGGCGTACGTGAGAGGTGCGGCGACTGGGGGAGGTTCACGGGCGGGAGGAAGAACGTGTGCGACCTGGTCTTGAATGAAGTCGCGGAGTGTAGACGGCGATCTGCGTGGTTGATCGGGTACACAGGACATCAAAGAGAGCTGACGAGCGACCTTAGCGCGGATGAACTCTTGGATCTTGGAGAGAAGAGGGGCATGGTCTTCTCCTATGCCAAGGATGGAAAGGCTGGACGAAGAGTCGTCGAGCACTGAGGGACGTCGGGTGGAAAGACGTTGCCTGCCCAACTCGTCAAAACTCTGGCATAACTCGGTCAGTTCTAGGACAGTGCGAGGACTCTTAGAAAGCAACATTTGGAAAGCGTCGTCCTCAATGCCCTTCATGATATGCTTGATCTTAAGCTCTTCGGACATTGACTCGTTCACTCGCTTGCAAAGGTCCAGAACGTCCTCAATATAGCTTGTGAAATTCTCACCAAGCTGCTGGGACCGAGTATGTAAGCGTTGTTCGGCACGGCGTTTGCGTACCTCAGGCCGCCCGAAAACTTGTGTGAGGCTCGTTTTGAAGACCGACCATGTAGGGAGTTCCACTTCGTGGTTTATAAACCACAGCTTGGCCACATCCGACAGGTAGAAAGAGACGTAGGCCAACTTGGCGGTGTCATCCCATTGGTTGTGAGTACTCACTCGCTCGTACATTGAAATCCAGTCGTCAACGTCCTTGTCTTCTGTGCCTGAGAAGACAGGGGATCTCGCAGACGCAGAGAACCGGCGCAGAGAACAGTAGGCGGTGCCGGTGGAGGAGTTGGAGCGGCGCTTGCGTCGGTAGGCATAATGGATGGTAAAATGCGATTCCGAAGCTCCAGGGTGATCGAAACCCAGCAGAATCCACCACTTGTAACGGGGTTTATTTGCAGCGCAGAACGCAGAAAGCGAAGCAGTCAGCAGCGTCCGGCCAAGCGCAGCAAGCACGAGCTTATGCTGATGGCGATGCCCCTGATGCGCCGAGAAATGCCGCTGAAGCTCCTCTTCTTCACTACATTAGTAATGCTTGAGTGCCCTTGTATGTCGTGTATTGCTAAGGAGCCTAATATGCTTATGAGCAATACATGATTCATGAAAATGTACCACCTGTGTCTCTGAGGACTCTCTTCATGTATTTTGTTAACACGCAATGCCTTTACAAAATCACAGCTGTCACAAAATGTTTTAAGTGTCACTGCATTTTACAGCTGCTAAAAGTGTCATTCATTGATTTGTACAGCTGCACAAACATATACATACTGCTCAGACAATCAACATCACTGTGCTTGATTTGTTAGCAAATTTGAATATGCAAGGAACACATTACATGAGCTATCCAAGTGCAACACTCTGCTAAAGCTATTACTGTGAACAAAACAGATTCAGTGCAACATACGTATCGCACGAGCTGGTTGTTGATTCTGATGAAGGCCTGTAGTTAAAGTCAAACGATCCTACAATGTTGTATTCCATTTCTTCAGCTTCATCAGCATCTAGAAAGGATGCACTGTGCACTGGTGTCAAAGCTTGGGCACCAAACTCCCAGGCTAAAGCAGGAGGATCACAGGATTGTTTAAGTGTTGCTGGTGGTGAGGGCATGTTGCAGCTGTCAGTCTGCATGGCTGTTGTGATCTGCAGTCGAACATCAAAGTCCGTCTGCGTGCCTGCAATAATGTAGGACATTGTCACAAAAACAGTACCTCTCTCTTATGCAATCTGCAGCTCTCAGAAACACAAACATTTACTTTTCTGGTATTTGAACTGTTTGCTGAATTTCATCTGGACCCCTCAAACAAATGTTTCTTCCATATACAGTTGCAAAGGGTAAGAAGTCTGTCTAGCATGAACCGTGAAGCAATATTTTCAAAAAATATGAAAGCACACCAATCGGACCTATATTATACTTTCATTTTCACTGACAAGTCCAAATAAAATTGTCACCTAGTCATCGTTATGTACTATGACTTGTTGGTGTAAATGAATGCTTTCAAAAGAGTAGCATTTGTTCAAAGCGACAGAACACTTTCCATAATTAACTTCGCGGTTGTGCAAAATTTGCATTGGTGTGTTTGCTTACATAGCACTTTGGTGCAGTATTCCAGCAGGCGCAGTTTCGCTGTGAAGAGTGTAAAATGTGCAATACCAAGTTATGCTGCTCTGTGCAGCATCTAAATATCAACAATTAGTACGAATATCTTGCTCTATACTTTCAATAGGGCAGCAAGTAATTGTCATTATTTTGATATATCAATTATTGCCCACACCTTTAGCGTGCCAGCCTCTGCTCACCAGTATTTTTTCCAGAAATCCTCTGTTTTGTTGTCTGGTAGCAGTCGGCCGAGGGATTGTGAGCATTCGGATACCATTCTCAGATGTCGTACGATGTCTGCAATTTTCCTGTGAAGTCTGGGTGCAGGCTGTGGACAGCAGCGCTGTTTTCCTACATCTGCATCTCTCACCCTGCAATCACGCCGACACCACTGATGCAGCATTCAGATGCAATGTCACACTTGCGGTTTGTGATGCCTCATTGACATTGCTGCATGCGTTGGCCACATCTTGAAAATACGGGAGGTAAAAATGAAGCTTACTTTTAATACACTGATCTGTTATTTATTGAGACATTGCTGCAATTTCTACACAACTTTCTAAGATGCAAGTATCTTCCAATTATTTTCGCGCATTGAGTCACTGCGCATTTATTTACTTGTGTCTGATTTTGCACACTTGACATTCAAAAAGACACTGCATGCACTACGCACACCAAACTGCCAAGTAAATGATACTCTGTTATCATATTCACTTGTCCCTTACACTGCGAATGGAATAAAAAAAATGACATTTACCACCTTTTTCGGAATGAAGAGCGTTGGTAGTGTGCCTGGGCACAGCACATGCCTCATCACAGTGTTCAATCCATCCTCAATCCATGGATCGAGGATATAATCCTCCGGCATGAAGTGCCAACCACAAACAAGCGCATGGTTCTGCGTCGCCGGAAGGCCAATGCATTGCAGTCAGGTAACGCGCTGCACTTCATCTTTCGGCAAGCGATGTCAAATGTGCTCATGCTGATCATCAGGCTTGCATCCTATTACTGAGCACACTATTACTGAGCATCCTATTACTGCGGCATTTCACTGCCTCGAGAGTGGTGGTAATATGATCTAGTGCTTGCATTAGTGTTTACTTAGACGCAATCAAAACAGATGAGGGCAATCAGTGCGCGAACGTGTAGGAGCGTTCCATTTGCTTCTACGACTGTCGTCTGCTCGATGCTCTGACCCCGGGGACACGAACACATGCAAAACACTGGCACATTAGCCCTGCATTTTGTAGCATTTCACGGGAAAAATTTTTTTTTAAATGTGCACAATTTTTTTATTGCATCTCATTTTTTATTTCAAGGTTTAATAATTTCTTAAAGATCAAATACATAAACTACGCTTGTTGTGTAACATAATTTTCGCCATGTCACGTGGTGTACTCTTGACCTCGGAGCAGAGTCGTCTACGTAGAGGACCAACGTCACTGCATTGCCGTGTACGTAGGGCCATTCATACGCCCTCGTCATGCCCTCATTCTCTAGACATGCGCCGGCAGAGGGGAGGGGAAGCAGCGTTCACCTTGAAATTTAACCCATTTTCGCGGCGTGTAGCATTGCGACTTTCGGCAAACGTGATCATGAACGCCTCGTCTACGCATTGTGCTTGTCAGCTCAAAATTGTCAAAACCTGGTGAGTGGCCCTTTGACATTAGCGTGTGCGACATCCACTGCTGAGGTGTCCCACTTAGCTGCAGACAGTTGCGGAGTTCACTTTTCTTTTCTAATCATAGAACCACTCCCCCCCCTCGCATCCAGTGAAGCAGGCCGATTAGCGAAACAAAAAAAATCACTGCATATCCACGTAGTGAATAATGATGCGTAGGGCAAAGCATCTGTGCGTCCGTCTATCTTTTCGTGCGTACATCCGTGCATGCATCCATCCATGCATGCGTCCATCCTTACATGCATCCGACCGTCTGTGAATGCATCAGTCCATCTGTCTGTGTGTCTGTCTGTTCGTCCGTGCATGCATCCGTCTGTGTGTCCGTCCATCTGTCCATCCATCTGTCTAATGAATGTGCTGTGTGGGCTATGCCAGAGGAACATGCGACTTCCCTGGACCATGAGGAACTTTGCCCCTAAAATATGAAGTGAGGCGCAACGCAGATTGAACCGTTAGATTAAATATAGAGTGGTAATTATCTAAATGAATTATATCAAGACACGACATTTCCATGACATTTCTAATTACGAGCTCACTCAGGGAGGTTCTGGTTTTATACCTGCTAGCTCCGTTATTAGCAAACAGGCGCACATGTACCAATTGCATTTAAACCAGTTCTAAGTTAGCTTAGATGTAACTGTGTATATGCAAATCACGTTTCGTACACCTGTAGCAGGCGATCGTATGACCTTATTGCCGCAATAGGTCATTTTCAAGCAATCCCAGAACACCTCGCTGGTGCGTGTAACACTATGAGAAAAGCCTGTACGTTGAGTACGCTGGCTGTCCTACCACCCTCTCCTCGTTGGTGCCGTGGAATCCAACGAAAAAAAAAAGTATCCAATAAAAAGTCACAGTTCCGCCCCAAGGGCAAAGCAATGAATGCGATAGCAATAACTTAGAATGTAACAGTGAGAACGGCTAACAGATCCAAACGTGCTGCACTGCTCACACATAAATGACGCACAAAAACAACACACACAGGACAAGAGTTAACAACGTTTAAAACTCGTCAGTTGATGCGCTGTTTAAATAAAAACAACGCACAAAATGTAATCAGAAGTACAGATATGAGTGCAAACTAACGATTATCCCAGTTGTTACTTTGCTGCGTTAGAAAAGTGTGCTCTTCTTGCAAACGGGGCCTGCCTAGCAAGCGAAGTTGACTTTTGTAGCCCAGGCAACTATCGCAATCATTCCAGTGAAAGGCCAAGGCACACGATTCTCCCCACCGAGGAATAAGCGCAAACGCACAAGCACTTGATCCTCCGCACCCATGCGTGGGGCAAAATACATGTGGGAGATAAGCACGCGTTGGTGCATCGAGACGAGCTGGGTGCCGAGCATGGGTGGCTTTTTTTTTTTTTCCGATATGTAGATACGTATACATGTACGGTGCATGACGGCAGCAATGGCAACGGTAAAAAAGTCACAGCTTTGCCGCAAATGCAAAGCAATGAACGCGATAGCGACAAATTGAAAGGTCACGCGCGGAATGGCAAGCAGATTGCACGTGCCCCACGTTTCTAATGCACAAATGTACTAGGTACAGATGAACGCGTATAAGTGTCTCAGTTGTTACGTCGCTGTGCATGAAAAGCGCGACGTTTTCGCAAACGAAGAATGTGAAGTGATTGCAGTGTTCTTTGTGCGCCCAGTATCTATAACAGAATAATTCCGGAAAATTTCCAAAGCCAGTCAAGACGTACGATCGTCCCCACCGCGAGATGAAGGCTGAGAGTCCAGTCACCTACTCTCTGTGGGACAGAGTATGCGTGGAAAATAAGATGGCAAGTGACTGCGTCGTAACGATGTGACGACGTGTGCTCATTGCACCAGCCATCTTGCTGTTAATGCTGAAAACACAAAAGTTCCCCCCCCTCCCGCCCAGAGATGCCCGTCAGTAGCGGTAAGTGGTAGATATAAATAGCTAGCGGTTTGAATGTTGAAGGAAGTGCTCCTCAGTGGCTTAGTGGTTAATGCCTCGCACATGTCTCAGAGGCACCAAGTTTGATTCCACGCGCTGAAGTCTTTTGGTGGATTATTTTTCTTTCTTGCATTTTCATATATAGCTACGTATACATATACAGTGAGTGACGACGTGGACGCCAGCGGCGAAATCCAGCCGAGAGTGTCCATATAATTGCTATCACAATAAACCAGCCGATACTGTCCATATATTTGCTATCGCAATAAAAAAATGTCACCGTTTTGACTACAATGCAATCCCACATACTACACATGTCGAACACACTTGCATGAAACTCTGTGCATAAAATGCGAATGGAATCAGTGTATATCAGTGCATATTACTGAGTTAATGTATATTATGGGAGTGGCCACCGCGAGTAATATAATTTACTGAGAGGTTGTATGTGGCATATAGCAGTTAACCGGCATGCGAGTTATCGCCAGCCGATAGATGAAGTCAAAATGTACTATCAGGAACAATGTGAGCATGCACACCGAATTTTCTAATTGTAGCTCTTGCTGCGCAAGAAAACACAACTCGGATTGAATTGTTGCAGTTAATTACAGACGCGAAAATTTCACAATCACACCTTCATGTATAAAACAAAACAAAAGAAGAAATCCGCAGCAGCGAAAGTACTATTTCCAAGCACGCCCCGAAAAGAACACCAAATTTATGAGAACAGTTCGAACACCATGAAAAAAATTGGGATTAACAGTTCACTCAACATTAGACCGTGTTAAAGTACAAGTATGTCACAAATACAGTCAAAACCACGCACATAACTTGTAATGGTTTAATCTGTGACATTGTTACTAGTATTATACATACTGTTTCGAACATCGTGATAGGAAAGGTGAGTGAAAACAGCAACAAAGCTTGCAATATTTACGCTGCATGCAAGAGAAGCACTTGTCGGCTGCCACTTGCCACTCTTCATTGTCATTGCAAATAAAAGTTTTCTTTTAGTATTGCTTGGGAAAGAAAACACCTTCCATCCATTTCTAGAATAGTTCGTGCTGCGTGACACTGAGCATGCAGTTATTTGCAGGACTGGCAACAAATCAGGCGGGCGACAAGGCAGAAGCCGTTGCGTATACGATTGAGCAAGTGCAGTGCTGCCAAAACATGGTGGACGCGCGCGGCGAGGTGGCGTCGGTCATTTCAAAGAATAACCGCACTATGAACAGGGGAGTGCGTATTGAGGCACTCTACGATCAAGACCACCAGACACGCCCCTTTCTCTCTTTTAGTGTACAGACGGCGGGAACACGACGCAGCCTACGCTGATTCGCCCGAGAGCAGTGCCCCGGGAAACTAAAAAAATAGTAAAAAAAAAAGAACACTGTATGTAAGACACGCCCACGCCAATCTCCACTTTTTTTTACGTTGTTAGTAAGGGCTTTGAAATCCGTTTCTACAAGCAAACTTGCGAAGAGAAGAATAACTACCAAGATGCATGCACCCGTAGAAACTTGTACGATATAGGAAAGAACAAAATGGTTTCCCTAATCAGCAGCGAAACCGCCACTTCAGAAACTTAAATCATAACTAAGATGATGTGCTCACCTAAGATCGCTGCCCAATGCAGTGGCGTTCGGAAGAGGTCATCAAGTGCATTCACCTCACTGTTGCTTCGTTGAGTCTGAAGAAAGGTACACAAAATTCATTGTATAACAAAAAGAAAAAAACAACTTTCCCAGCTATCATAGCACATGCCCCAGTCTTTAGTTTAATGAAGCCATACAAGGGTATCAAGAAATAAACGCATATGTTATACTGTACCAGGGTAATATGCAATTCATTCAGCTGAATTGAGATGGAAAAGTCTAGTAATTCAATTGAAATTTAAGCAGCGGCCGTAGGATTCGGACGTCTACTAAGAATCTCTTCTCTCCGCTACAGGCCAGTGCAGTCCAGGTGTTCCAGCCGAGCAGCATTCTCCCGTGTGCAACCACGCTCGTGTCAACACGAGCCAACCTCCTGTGCCTCCCCTGTGCCTGACCTCGCCGGCGCTGCGTGGCTACCAGAAGTGGCTCTCGGCGCCTGCGCTACGTGGCTACTGGAAGATCGACATCGACTCACTATCATAGTCTTGTACGACCTTCAGGGACCTGTCATTCGCACGTGGAGCGCTGCGTGGCGTGGTCACCCCTGCGCCTGCGCTGGCCTCATCGGAGGTTATATAAGGAAGTCCCCAGCGCACCCGAACCACTTTTGAGCAGCGGCCGTAGGATTCGGACGTCTACTAAGAATCTGTTCTCTCCGCTACAGAGGGGTTCTTATACTATTACCTCCGCTCGTGTTGCTTACTCACATGCGGCTGCTGCTCATAAGTGTCGCCTCCTGGTTTTGCTTGCACACCATGCCTACTAACACCGAACTTGCTAAGAAAATGGAGCACCTTGAGTCCCTGCTTCATGCTAAACTTGACAATCTTGTTGATGATCTTGTGTCTAAAATATCGAAAAAAGCAGAAGATCAGGGACTAGGCAATCTTTCTGCACTTGCTGATAGTGTACGTTTCATCAGTGACCAATATGATTCAGTGCGCAAATCTGTAGATGAGCTGGTGCAGTCAAACAAAGCACTGAGGGCAGAAAATGAAGAGTTAACCAAAAAGATTGCAGATATGGAGCAATACAGTAGGCTCAATAACATTGAAATCAAAGGTGTTCCATGTACACAAGGCGAGGACTGCGCTGTTCTTTTGAAAACCATCGGACAAGTGATTGAATGTCCTATTTCATCGACAGATATTGATGCAGTTCATCGCGTCGCCAGTAAAACAGCTGACAAGTGCATCATCGCGCGCTTTTGTTCACGCGAGAAGAAAAATGAGTTCCTTCGCAAAGTGCGTAAGGCGCGACTGCGTGCTTCCCAGTTGGGACTATCCGGAAGTAATGACAATCCAGTCTTTGTCAATGAACATCTCACCTTTGCCAATAAAAAGCTGTATAGTAAAGCGCTTGTTCTAAAAAAGGAAAAGAAATAGTGGTTCCTCTGGACAGAGAATTGTCATATAAAGGCCCGCAAGACAGAAGACAGCAGGGTATTTTGGATTAATACGAAATCTGATCTCAACTTCTTCACGTGACGTTGACAAATTCAGTTCCTTTTTCCCACCTCATAGCTTACGTCGTGTATCATCATGTCGTTGCTTTCTTTTGACGAAACTAAATCCCTTCTTGCTAATTCTACTTGTTCATTGCTGCACATCAATGCGCGTAGTTTGCCAAAAAACTACGACAACATTATTGGATTCACTGACTTACTGTGTCATTCCATTTCATTTTTATGTATTACTGAAACATGGCTAGGATCTTGTGATGGCAATCTGTACGGATTTCGACCGTTTAACTCTAAATATTGTCACCGCGATTCAGGTCGCTACGGCGCCTCGGCCATATTTATATCGCCCGAGATAAACTACAAGCGCAGGACTGACTTATCTTTGAATATTCCGAACTGTGAATCTGTATGGATCGAGGCTGCCTTCCCCTCCTCTGTTAATCTAAATAAAGTGATCATTGCATGCATTTACCGCTCTCCATCTTCGTCTATTCCGCATTTTCTACATAATTTACCTGCTGTACTCGACATCATCACCGCAGAAAATAAGCAAGTTATTTTTGTTGGTGATATCAACATTAACCTAATGGATACAGATAACAACAGCACCATTGCATATACTGATTGTTTTCTTGGCTTCGGGCTTGAATCCTTAATTTCATCCCCTACTCGATTTTCACCCACTGGAACAAGCACGCTCATTGACCACGTATTAAGCAATTTTTCGCCAAGCCCTAGCGCAGGAGTCATTGATGTGTACATCACTGATCATCATCCTGTCTTTGTAACTTTCGCCGTAGATCTACCTCGCCTTAGCACGTGCCATTTCACGTCAACCTTGCCATTTCAATCAACAAGAATTCTGTAAAGCAAGAAATGACCCAAAGAAAAAATGGAAACTTTTCAATGACTTTTTAAACAGACCTCAGGTTAGTAAAGTAATTGATAAAATTAGGTATAAACAGCAAACCTGTACTGAGTCCTCTGACATAGCCGAGTCCTTTAGTGATTACTTTTATGAAATATACAATGATAGGCCCAAAGTATCCTCGTACATCCTTACCCGCTGTATCCATTCATTCTTTCTATTTCCTGTTACCATTGACGAGGTCTATTCTACAATCCTGAATCTAAAAAACTGTAGCGCTGGACTAGACAATGTATCGGCGTTTCATTTAAAACTTGCTGCTCCAGAAATCTCAGAAGTCTTAAGCAATATAATTAATCTCATTTTTAAACATGGTATATTTCCGAGCTCACTGAAAAAAGCCAAGTTAATCCCAGTACACAAAAAAGGTGATACAACAAATGTCCATAACAATCGCCCGATTTCTATTTTGTCTTTCATCAGCAAACTTATTGAAAAATTATTTCTGAAACGTATCAACAAGTACCTCAATAAATTTAAGCTGCTAAAGCCTTGTCAATTCGGTTTCCGGGCTGGTAGTTGTAAGAATTAAGCATTGCTATCATTAACCAATTTCTTGAAAACGTCCATCGACAACGGTAATTTCACAGGGTCTGTATTTCTTGATTTCACGAAAGCCTTCGATACCATTAGTCATAATATTATAATTAGCAAATTAGAGTCTTTGGGTATCACTGGCCCATCCTCGACCTTCATAAAAAACTACCTTCTTGATTGTGAACAATCAGTCTGCATTGGGGGCGTTAATTCTAATGTTAAAATAATTAATCAAGGGGTCCCACAGGGTTCTATTCTAGGATTGATTGATTGATTGATTTGTGGGGTTTAACGTCCCAAAACCACCATTTTATTATGAGAGACGCCGTAGTGGAGGGCTCCGGAAATTTTGACTACCTGGGGTTCTTTAACGTGCACCCAAATCTGAGTACACGGGCCTACAACATTTCCGCCTCCATCGGAAATGCAGCCGCCGCAGCCGGGAATCGAACCCGCAACCTGCGGGTTCTATTCTTGGACCCTTACTGTTTTGTATCTATATTAATGATCTGCCTGACTGCCTTCAAGATTCTAAAGTTATTCTTTACGCTGATGATACGACCATTTCCATCTCGCATAAATCATTACCTACTCTGATCAATATGTTGAACAAAGAACTGACTAATGTCGTTGAATGGTGTCGCTTAAACAACTTAATTTTAAACCCGCTCAAAACTCAGTTCATGGTTTTTAAAACATCACAAAAAATGCTACCTTCTATTCCACAAGTGTTCATTGACAATCATCTCATTCCTGCGTCTAACTGTGTGTGTTTTCTGGGCGTAAAATTAGACCCTCATTTAAAGTTCACCAATCATATTCTTTACGTCAAACAAAAAGAGCATTTGGTATAAGATCACTCATCAAATCTCGTCTTTTTTTTTTTCACTTGAAGCCTTATTGTCTTTATACTTTGCCTTCATACATAGTCACATCACCTATGGCATCACATCATGGGGAAATACATATAAAACTCATTATTCGTCTGTACAGCACATTCAGAATCAAGCCATTCGCATTATTACCAACAATTCATTTTACTCTAATGCTACCCCACTCCTTCAGGCTAACTGTATTCTTACTGTGTCTGGCTTATTTAATTTTCACCTAATCATATTGTTATATAAACAACTTAACAAACAGCTTGTGTTTGATTTTATCGATGCTAGTTTACTCACTAACACCAATAGCACTAGATTCGCCCACAGTCACAAGTTCCTTTTATCTAAATGTAACACCAATTATGGCAAAATGACATCCGCCTTCCCGGTCATTAAATTGTGGAATAACCTGCCCTATACACTAAAATTATCATCATCTTTTCATGCATTCAAACGTGAACTTAAAAACTTCATCTGGCATAACTAGGTTGACAACGATGATTACTTAACGATTTTTATGTATCCGGGCATGAAATTGGTAAGCCTTTGCAAATTTAGGTTATTGCTTTATGGCGTGATTATGTTTTACTTGTATAACTTATTACTATTGTTCTTGTGTCGCATTCTGACTGCCTTTTTTGTTTACTTGATGTTATTTTATGTAAGTTCACTGTTTACTTTTCACTTATGTTGCGTATTTTACGTGCTGTTATAATTAATAATTTTATTGTTATTGTTAACCGAGGGTCCCACTGCAGTCGCTTGACTTTGGGACCCTCGTCTGCATACTACAATCTACAAATTTTGTATTTTGAATGAATGAATGAAAAAAAAAGAAATGTTTCGATGTTTGCTCTATTCATATTTCATAAATCTGAATGCAATTTAACACTTATGAGTTCTCTCTTGTGCTGTTTTTAGCACTGTTTGCGACGAAAATTAAAGTAAACGAGAACTGAACTTTGTGGCGGAGCACGTGCACCCAGCCACCCTTTCCCTTTCACGGCAGTGCGAAAGCCCAGTTGCCAGGACATGTCTGTCCCTTCGAGACACGAGTCAATAAAGCCTCTTACGAAGAAATGGAACACCCCGCGGCTGGCACTCGCGATTATCCTTTCCCGAAATGCGGATTGGGTTTCCTCTCCCTCCGCGAAGGAATGAATTCTCGTCAGGGAGAGGAAAACTGGGACGGTGGAGAAAACTAGCGTGCAGACAGTCGGACGAGCTCTTTTGCACCGGCCACCAAACAGGAAGGGCAAATCCAGAACCCGCTGCAAGCCAAGGATGACAACGACAGACGTGTGAGCGTCTACCCTTTGTTATCTGAAGTCCCTCTACGCGACATTTACGTGTTATTGCTAAGGTATAGCAATAAAGTGCCGTTTTGTTGATCAAGTCTGTGGCCTTATTTGCCCGAGCCCGTGTAGCTGTGATGAGACAAGCTACGGAAAGGGGACGTTAATCGTGCACGCTGCGACTGTGCGTTGCTAAAACATTAACAAGGCTTCTGAGTCAGCTGTACATAGGACAGACCCCCTTCATCTGGCGCCCAATGCAAGGAATTTGGCAACGCGGCTAGTTTTGTTGACGCAAGCGACCATGACAGTTCTCCGAACGAAGGACAACAGGCACGTCAGAATTCCCAGATTTGCACATGTTTTCTGATGTCGCGTCGCAGAGTGTCAATCCTCTGGCTAACACGGGGGCACTGTTAGGACTTCCCAAAAGCGTAGATTTTGGTACTTTCACGCGGGACGACCAGGAGGTTGTAGAGACTACGTTGGCAGAGACTAGGTCAACGACCGAAACGTCATGCATGGCACTCCAACGTGACGTAGGAGTGCCATGCGTGACGTTGGAGTGACCAGGAGGTTGTAGAGACTACGTTGGCAGAGACTAGGTCAATGACCGAAACGTCACGCATGGCACTCCAACACCTCGGGACGCAAACAGAGAGGCGCCACCACAAGCTGCTCAGACACACGCCGCAACTGTATGCGAGTCTTCGGGCAACAGTTGGCCCTCGAGCGAGGTACTCTTACAGAATGCGCTGTCAGTTATGCAAAGCCTCGAGAGCGCCTTGCAGAACACAGCGCAGGCCTTCATGCAGAATGTGCGACCACGTGTCAAGGCAGACATGCCTACCTACACTGGTTACCATTACTGCAAGTGCGCCAACGAGTATCTCAACCGGTTACTCCACTATCAGCAGGCGATGGGTCTTCCTGACGCCGAACTTCTCGAGTGCGTGGTCTTGATGTCGCTCAAGGAGCAAGCGGGTCAATGATTCCGACTAACCGGACATCGTGCCGGCATAGTAGAAGAGTTCCGCGACAGCTTTCCGCAGCGAATTCCAACTGGCTAATTATGAGCGGTGTTTGGGGAGGAAATTGGAGCTACGCACCCAGCATCCGGAAGAATGCTTGCTGGAATATGTACGGGCGATGAATGAACTGTATCGTCTCGCTAACACTGACGCCACCAATGCAGAAAAAAAGTCAAGCGCGTTACGCGACAAGCGCGCCCGAATTTTGCGGCGCACTTCAGAATTTGCAAGTTTGCAGACCCAGAAGAGCTTGCCACCGAGGTGAAGCGCATACAAGGGGACATCCTCGCAGCGTGATCCTATCGCCCACCTCTGCCGGCAGCGCAGTCAATCGAGCCTCGCTGTGCGTGGAATGACGGCACGGTAGCTTCAGAAGCGTTTATAGGCAACGCATCAGCATCGTTCGCTGATGAGCACGTACCACGTGGCTGGGAGCTGTCAGATTGTGCTTTGGACCCCTATGCTTACGTGCTCCGTACGGCCCAGGGCGTGACATTCCACTGCAGGAGCGCGCTGGCCTAATGCTGGCCTGCAGGCCTAACGAGCAGTGCAACTCGGAGCGAGGACCACCTGATCAAGGCAACTTACGATCGAGCCAGCACAGTTTCCTTGGTCCTTGCTATCGGCGCGGCGTGCCAGGGCATATCGCCCGGGAATGCGGCCGCACACTGGGTCAGGCACAGACGAGCTGCTAACAATGGCTCGAAAGAAGATCGTAGCACTTTGGGACACTGGGGCAAGCGTTTTTTTTTTTTTTATTTCGGGACGATGTGTTGCACTATTTCCATCAGAATAATATTCGCTTGAGACAGAGCAACACCATCTTCCGCCTTCCTACGAGCACATCACAATCGAGCGGCGTGGCTAGACTAGTGATCCTCTGGGCAAGACACGCGAGGCGACAATGTTTCGTGCATCTTCCTGGGCTGTCAATGCCTCTTATCCTGGGTTGAGACTTCCTTGCCAAGTCGGGTATTGTCATTGACATTGCAAACGATGGTTACCAAGAGCGTGACGTAGACGCGCGAAAGCTTTTTTTGAAGGCGCCCGCATTGACAAAAGCATGCCAATCACAGGGAGAGGCGGGAGTACGTGAGGAGGAAGGCCCACTGAGAAAGCGAATAACCACCTTGCCAAAACAATGTGCCACGTTACAGAGAAGGTCAGTGCACCCGCTTTTGATAGAGGCACAGAGCCAGCCAGAAGAAGAAAGAACGCAGCTGTCGTCACTGTTGTACGAGTATGACGTGGTGTTTACTTACCACCCCACCGCACTATGCTGGTCAAGCACAGAAATGACACTGGCGATGCACGACCTTGGAAATGCAATCCCCGATTGACCAGCTTGGCTAAGCAGAAAGCACTTGACGCCGCCTTGGATGAACTCATCGACACAGGCGTAGTTGAGAGGTCAAACAGCCCATGGGGTTTTCTGGTAGTTCTAGTTCCGAAGAAAGATGATACGTATCACCTTTGTGTAGACTACCGCAGGCTGAAGGAGGTTACAAAGAAGGATGTGTACCCTCTTCCCTCCACTTCCTCGTTAGTATCCAACCTAGGCCGAGCGAAGTACTTAACTACGCTTGATGCTAGCCGTGGATATTTTCAGGTTGAGATGGATGAGCAGGATAAAGAGAAATCGCCTTTCACATGCCACAGAGGACTTTTACAATTCAGGAGAATGTCGTTTGGCTTGGTGGGCGCTCCCACTACGTATTAGAGGCTAACTGATCGTGTTTTGGGAGATGCAAAGTGGCAGCACGCGCTTGCATATCTAGACAACATAGTGGTTTACTTGAAAATGTTCGAGGAGCACTTGCGCCACTTATGAGATGTTCTAGAAAGGCTGATGTCTGCGGCCATCACTCTGAACCCAAACAAAGCTCGGATAGTGTCGACCCGAATAACATCATTGGGATTCACACTTGACGAGGGTCACATTTTGCCGGATAAGTATAAGCTCGAAGCGATAATCAGCTATCCGTCGCCGAACAATATCAGTGAGCTGAGGTGCTTTCTGGGGATGGTGCACTTTTATCTCCAGTTTATTCCAGACTGCACGGCAGTGCAGGCACCTTTGACCAAGCTCTTAAGGAATGATGAGCGTTGGGCTTGGAGCCAAGAGTAAGAGGCCACACTGCACCACCTCACGAAAATGCTGGCCAACACGGCCAAGCAGTAGATATCCGATTTGAACAGCCAGTTTGTGATTCACACAGATGAAAGTGACCTGGGCTTAGGAGCAATTCTGCTTTAGGAGCATGGAGGTTCCCTCCGACCGATTGCATTCGCTGAGCCATTTGTTGACGCCAGTGGAGCGGTACTACTCGGTAATTGAAAAAGAGTGTCTTGCAATAGTTCTTGCTCTCCATATGTTTGACTTTTACATCGATATAGTTGTGTTTGTGATTGAGACTGACCACAAGGCGCTCACATGACTGAGGCGCTTGAACGAACCAAGTGGGCGCATGGCTCGTTGGGCATTGCTGCTGCAGTGTTACGATTTCATCGTTCCCTACCGCAACAGTAAGAACAATGCTGCGGCTGACGCACTATCACATGCTCTAGTCCGACACAAGGCAAGTCACGCGACCAACTCGGAACGAACTGAGAGCGAGACACTTGCGCTAACGAAAACAGCGGAGCAAATGTTAGTTCAAGGCAAAAGCGTTAACCACGTAGAGGCTGTCATTAGCAGAAGGGCGGTGTTATTTTCAGCAGAAGGGCACTGTTAGAAGCTCAATAAAAAGATTGATTTTGTCAAAAAGTGTTCAACGGGCTCCGGAAGCCGGATGGTAATGAGGCCAACGCGCACATAGGACAGCTGGTATTGCTGTCAGTGCGGAGTGCTCTGCAACAGCTGGTCGTGCTGTGAGCGCAGTGGATTCATATCTTCTGGATTCTGACTGCGTCCTGCTGAGGTACATTCCATCCGACGATGACACAAGTGAGTCATTAAAAGTCGTGATACCGCGCACGTTGAGAGGAGCACTTCTTTGCTACTTTCATGACTCGTGCATTGCTAGGCATGCGAGCGGCCCTAAGACTTACGCTAAGTTGTGTCGCCTCGCTACCTGGCCAGGCATGAAGCGGGATGTAATTTGCAAGGCCCGTTCATGTCGTGTGTGCCGAAAGCGTCAAGCCAGGACCCGGATGTCAGACCGGCCGCACGCAACCGATTAACAGCCGCCAGATTTCCTGTCAAATCACAGCATGTGACGTAATGGGCCTGTACTCCACAACTCCTAGCAAGATCAAGTCCTTGCTGGTGGTCACGAATAACTTCACTAAACAGGTAGAACCTTTCCCCTTTAGAAAGCTGACGGCTCGAGTGATCATAGAGAAGTTGATGGGGGTTTTCACCAGACTCGGGTTTCCTGAGCAGTTGATTACAGACAATGTGTCTTATTTCACTGCGAAAGTGTTTGTTGGCACATGCGCCACATTGGGCATTAAGCATAAGAAAACAACCACCTACCATGCTCAGTCGAAACCCACGGAGCGAGTCAACTGCAACATCAAGCACATGCTTGTTGCTTTCTCTGAAAGACATAGGGACTGGGTTACCTACCTTCCAGAAATCGGCCTTGCGTTGCGATCAACTGTGAACCGTACAACTGGGTATACACCTTCTCTCAACCTAGAGAGAGAACTGCCGAATTCGAGAGAGACCGTCCTCGTGGATCACAGTGGAGTGCCAGTGGCGACATCAGCACGCACTGATTATGCAACACAGCTGCGCGAGAAGTTAGCGGAAGCTTCACAGAAAGCACGGCATAATCCCAGCACTACTAAGGCACAGCAGAAGGTGCAGTATGACAGCACGCATCGGAACGTACACTACAAAGTGGGCAATCTGCTGCTGCGGCGCCATCATGTTCTCAGCGATACTAGCAAACAGTTTGCAACCACACTGGCATTAAGATGGTTCGGGCCGTACCGAGTGCGAAAAAAAGTTTCCTCGGTCGTTTATTGGCTCGCGAACATAAAAGGCAAACCGAGTGGCGGACCGGTGCACGTATGTGACTCTAAACACTATGTCACGGGAGGAGCACGAGGACAATGGGCAGTACCCCTCCAGGCCGCAGGCGGCGAACGCTCTACACTGAATGAGGAGCCCAGAACCGCGTTACTTTCTGCACAAGCGGAGACATATCTGCACGGCAGGCCATGTTTGATATGTTCAACGCGAGATGCAAGTGTTCACACACCACACACGTGCCAGTGTTAACCTTTCCTTTTTTCTGTGTGGACTGCCACCGAGCAGATGAAGAGTCAAAAGGAAAAGTGGTGCCGCCAGAACCGCTCTGAGAGGAGACCACTCCTCCCACCAAACCACCCCCAACAGCATCCATGTCATGGGGGTAGGGCCCAACCCTACCAAGCAATGCCACTACAAACTACCCAATCGCCCTCATAACCAGGCCTTTACGCAAGAGGCGCCAGGGTGACCGACGGCCAGCCCAGCTGAGAGAGCCAGCTGCCTCAGAGCTGCTGTCACAAAGACAAGCCTACCTGGTTGACCCATGGTTGTCCGGCCACTTTCATGGCCTCTGCTACCTCGAGGCAATGGAGCGGAACCCCGAAGATTAGACTTTCGAGCTTGCCAGACCGGGGTCCCGTGAACCAGTGTGACAGCCCAGACCACGCTGGAGAGGGCAGCCTGGGCCACAGCTGGACGTGACCCGTCACCAACTAGCAACTCTCAGCCATTACCAACGACCTGAGTGGCGGGGTCAACGGGGCGCGGTCCCGACCAGAGTGCTACTGGCGCCGGATCCAGGGCAACCGTAATGGCTGCGAAAGTGACAGCAGAAGCAGTAACAGTGGTGGAGGTGACAGTGGTGGCGATGACTGGCCATGGTGCAAGCGGGCATAGCAGCGGTGGTGGCTGCTTTAGATGCAGCAGCGACGAGTGGGGGCACCGGCAGCACCCACGGCAGAGGGCCAATCACAGGAGGGCGCGGATTGAAACACACCACCCTAGCCTTTCTTGGTGATGAATAACAAAATATTATCATGTTTCAGTCTCTGTCGTTCGGGGGCCTTCTTAATTGGAGAAGGATCTGGGGAAGCACGTGCACCTCGCTACCGTTTCCATTTTACAGGAGCGCAACAGCCTAGTTGCGGGGGCATGTCTGTACTTTTGAGACACGAGTTATAAAGCTTCTTGCGAAGAGATGGAACACCGCACGGCCGGCACTCGCGATTCTACTTTCCCGAAATGCATATTGGGTTTTCTCTCTTTCAGCGAAGGAATGAATTCTCGTCAGGGAGAGAAAAACCGGGACGGCGAAGAAAACTAGTGTGCCGACAACCAGATGGGCTCTCTTGCACCAGCCACCAAACACGAAGGACCAACTCGGAACCCCTGCGAGCCAAGGACGACAACGACAGAGGTGTAAGCATCTACCCTTTGTTATCTGAATGTCCTTCTACGCGACATTTACGCGTTATTGCTAACGTATAGCAATCAAGTGCCATTTTGTTGACCTAGCCTGTTGCCTTTTTCACCCGAAACCGTGTAGCAGTGATGAACCTCGCTAGGATAAGGGGACATTAATAGTGCACGGTACGACTGTGTGAGGTTGAAACAGTAGCAAGGCTTCTGCGTCAGCCGTATATAGGACAGACCACGCGACAACTTTCACTAAATTTAAAGATGTGTGCTCGACTTGCAATAGCCATAAACCGAGAGGCATAACATAATCGCACCTGTCATGATAACTTTGTACGACAAAGTTGGGCATCGTGTCAAC
Organism: Rhipicephalus annulatus; assembly: GCA_013436015.1. Lineage (NCBI taxonomy): Eukaryota > Metazoa > Arthropoda > Arachnida > Ixodida > Ixodidae > Rhipicephalus > Rhipicephalus annulatus. The sequence continues at coordinate 148,169 of WOVY01001459.1, read as the reverse complement.
CCTCTGTGCCACAGCGGGACACATATATACGCCCCACTTTTCCAGGTGCAGAAAAATTAATTTCCCACATTGCCCATTGCAATTAGTGCAATGATGTGTCACTCATCTTTTACCTATGTCTTATTATCAAGGAAAAATTTTTTACCATGCTTTCGAATGGTGGTTGCAGTGTTGCCATGGCGTTGAATTTAGGTCAATCTTTTATGATAGCTTGTGAATTTTCCTTTTATTGAGAACGATAGGACTGACCGATCAAAAAAGCTTGATACATTCCCCATTTTTTGTTTTTTTCGACCAGGTGAATTTAGTCAACAAATGTTTTCGCACACTTGCTCAATAACTTTATCTACATCGGAACGATCCCTTACGAATGGTCCCGCTTATCCCTCAGCGCAATTGCCATTTTGGAGCACAGAAATATTTTTCTTGTTATCGTATACCGCATCAAAGATTTTCACATAATTAGGGACCCCAGGTGTAGTAGACAATTTTTACAGTGAAAGGAGCAACAGCCAAATGAACGAAAAAAATGGAAGGTGCATGCGGTGAAGTAAGCTTTACAGCAACAGATGACAGAGCAATGAAGGCTGACATGAGGCACAACTGCAGGGGGTGTTCTCTATGCTGAAATGAAGCCCGCAGGACTTTCCTCTTAACTTGAGAAGTAATGCTCTGTGCCCCTTGCTTAGGCCCTTTCATTCCGATTACCCTTTGCTAGAATCACACAATGGTGCCTTCATGAAGCCGTGGAACAGTGTTTACCCTCTCGCGTCTCTCGCACTGCGCTGCATCTTGGATTAATAAGCCCGTGCCTGTTGGCAAACTGACTCGAGGGCCTTTTCTACGCCACGTCAGGTCGTCGCATCTTTGCGCGTTTCAGCTTGGGGAGACTTCCTTCTCGGTCGCACTCGTAGGGCAAGCCACGTACAAACCCGTCTGCAAACTGTACATAAATATTTGTGATAATTTTCCGAACTAGGTTCTTCGCTATCCTCGCCAGCGTTGTCCGCAAAAAGAAAGCCAAAACTCATCTTGAGACCCAACGAAACCGTCAAGCTTTTAATGGAAGAAATGACTACTCTTCCATCATACAGACCCCGAAATGCCTGTAGACAAGAAACTTCGCCTCCTCATGTGCGGGCCTAAACAGGAACTATTTGCGGGGCTGGCGCGAAAGCTATTGAAGAGTGTACAAGAGCTTGTCTCAGAAGCGACCACTATCGAGAAGACCCTGGACATGCGCAACCACCAGTACAATAGTCGATGCTGCAGTTCACCGATATCCCAGGGCTCTGCTTTGCCGACCTGCGTGGAATCATCAGAGCGATCGTGCAGGAAGAGCTGCGAAAATTCCTGCCTCTGTCCCCGCCTCCAGTGGATTCTACTGCAGACTTGTGCGCCACGAGATCCAGCAATCCCTGGGCGTTCCTCAGCAAGTGGAGCCGCGCAGCCGGTGGCTATAAGCTACGCAGCTGCAGCGCGACGCTACGTTCCACGTCCACATCAAGAGGACGCACCATCACAGTTCCGCCGCCACACACCCCCGCTACAGCTGCCTTACTGTCCGACCGCCAGCCAGCGCAACGCTTCGAAAAAAAAAAACGATGGGCGGCATGCACCGACATCTCTGCCACCACAGCGAAGCTGGCCAGGCTTACCGCGGCTGTCAGTACCGCCAGGTGGAGCTGCGTAGTTTCAAGGTCAATACGCCGTGCCCACAGCGGAGTGCCCACAGCGGACCGTTTGCCGTTGCCAGGCCGCTACACATCACAGGCAGTATGCCAGCCCTGCTTGTAGCTGATTTCCGAGCCCTTTCTCGAAAAAATAAGGGCAGTAATCAATGGAGGTGCAGTTGCTGTACAACGAACTACTAAAATTCTTCCGCCGCCACCGTCGACGACCACGACACGACGAAGCCTCAAGAACCTGCTACACCCCAAACGCAGCTCCAACATCGAAACTTCACGGCCAGAATACCTAACGACGCAAAGTAGAAGCAGCGGAGCAAAGCAACGTAGCCATAATCCAACACCGTGACCTCTGACTCAACAGCAACACAAGACGACAAACAAGTCATTTTGACGTTCTCATCAACGGCCACAACGTAACTGCTCTCATCCACACTGGCGCCGACTATTCCTTCATCAGTGAGCCGTTCGCCCTGAAGCAGAAGAAAATAACTAATGTGCGTGGCAATACTAAGTACAGGTTGCAAGAAGTGGTAAGCATAGTAAACTCTTAAAGAACAACAAAAAAACAATAAACTTTAAAGGAACCGTAATTTGAAGGCAAGTTCGTGTAGCATTATGAACGAAAGACACTGCGCGAAAAGCACGGGGACCTAAGGGGGACGCCTATGCTAGTCTGTCCTTCTGCCCTTGTATTTTTCTTGCACAGCATTTTGCATTCCGTAGTTTATTTATGACTGCATAATTTATAAAGAACCTTTTTCATTGACGACACAGTCTGGAAGCACATTTCTAATCAGTGAGAATAATTCCTGTGAATTGATTTGATTGCTGATATGTGGGGTTTAATGTCCCAAAACCACCATATGATTATGAGAAACGCTGTAGTGGAGGGCTCCGGAAATTTCGACCACCTGGGGTTCTTTACGTGCACCCGAATCTGAGTACACGGGCCTACAACATTTCCGTCCTCCATCGAAAATGCAGCCGCCGCAGCCGGGATTTGAACCCGCGACCTGCGGGTCAGCAGCCGAGTACCTTAGCAACTAGACCACCGTGGCGGGGCTATTCGTGTGAATTGATCAGTGCTGACTACCGATTTGGTCCATCAGAAAATACAATGATGAAATGCCAAATATCGAGCATGCAAGCACAGAAAACTTCCAACAAGTTGGGCAATTTGTTCACACCAGGAGAATGCGTCTTCTTTTGCCCTATTGTTAATCGTAGCAAACATCTACAAGAGTCTGCTTAAGTATTCTTTTACAGCACAAAATTGCTTCAAACCGCAAAAGCATTGAAGTTCTTTTATGCTAGGGCAAAGGGGTCACACTAACCAGTAAATCGATAACAGCCATAGAGCCAGAAGCCACAGCAAGATGAAGAGGCGTGCAGCCGTGGTAATCTTGCCAGCTTGTTAGGGAAGGTTCAGCATCCTGAAAAAAAAATAATATTAAAAACAAACCTTCACACAAACACTACTTTGCAACTAAAGCCTCGATTTTCGTGTTTTACCACGCCCTTTCCGAGTCTCCCTTCAGAAGACAAACATGAATACAGAGAGCAGCCGCAAGAAAACAGGGAAACCGAGCTACTGCACTATAACTGTACGTAGACTTAGCATTACGTAATAAAGATTCTCATCAAAACGAATAGCAGAGAATACACAAATGACAGGTGCTTAGTGGTATGGTGGAGTGGCAACGATTTCACACTTTTAAAGGATTAAAGGACTGGAGGAGAACTAATTCAGTTTGTGACAGTCTGTGCACCAAGAAACAGTACCTTTGTTGTGAATGCACTAGAGCAGGGGTAGGCAGCCTTTTCAGCTAGGGGGCCAAGTTGGAATGAAGCCGACAAGGCAGCACGGGCAAATCACGAGAGGAGGATACTTTGTGGGCTAAGGAATGGATTCCGGCCAGAATACCTAACGCACAGAATACCTAACGCACGCTTATTATTCTCACGTTGGAACGTGAGAATAATAAGCAATACTGCCGAAATTTAGGCTATATTTTTGCTAACTTAAGCTCAGTCTGAAAGTGAGGCACAATGCGTAATGAAAGCAATGTCTAGCCACACTTGAGGTCGAAAACATCATGTAGGCCTTGAAATAGGAAGCGAAAGCAGGAAAGGGGAGGGGAGGTTTTGGTGTCAAACCGGGGCCGTATAACACTGCTTTGTAGGCCACATGCGGCCCACAGGTTGCCGGCACTAGAGCGTATTCAACTTGTAGGTTGATATTTTTTAAACAAGGTGCCTTAGTCTACCTAAAATGCCTATTCTCCTGGAAAGAAAGGCACATGCCATTTTGTTGTGTTTAATTGCTTGCAGAACTGTTTGGCCCCTTCAAGTTTTTCAGACTCGTTTGGTATGAGTAATTCATTTGCCCTTACGGGAAGAATTGCTTGCAATGCTAATGTCTAGCAGCTTCTTAAGGCCGCAAATGCTACTTCACGCATTAGGTGCAAAGCTAAGGAAGTTATGTAAAAAGTAGAGCCAACAAATAATATAACTCCGCGCATGTCGTGGTCGCTCACATTACACCTGATAAGTGCCGGTGCACCCTCCTGTTTTTTTGTGCTACCCTTTGGCGCGAAAGACGTCAGACTCTGCCCAGGCGGTGCCACAAAAAACGCCGCCACCAGCGCCCCCATCAACGCACCGGCCATAAATTAATAGTGCAAAACGAGCCATCCAAAAGTGAACATACATAGGCCTCCTCCTTCGTTCATCTTGAAACACGGTTTCCTGAGAATCAAGGACCTGGCAAGCTTGTACCATCAATCCAACCTCACTTCATAAATGTAGGAAGTTCATCAAAATAAACTGCGGGTACAATGAGAAAAATGTTTCACTTATTTCAGTGTACTGCATCTGGCATTTTAAGTGCAAACGAGCATCGCATAACATCGAGTTCAAGGCGAGCACTCGAATGAGCGTTCTGTAACGCTTCAATGCTAGGCTTGTGTGAATAGTGATTTTTAGGTTCAAAGCGAATTCAAAGAGAATAGTGATCTTGATCGAATAATTTTGAATCGAATTTGAATGGTATGTATGACATATAATAAAAGATAATATTTATCATGACCTAACTAACCTGCACAGTATTTCTTTTAAATTGAAACAGGGCCTCTATGCAAATGCCATTTTTTTTTTTCATTCAAAGGAAGTCGAGACAACCTTGAGTAGTAGTTTCGGTAGGATGCGAGTGATAACCTATAAAATACTAAACGTTTAAAATTTATTATACTTTGAGCATATAAGCCATTATAACAAGCTTAATAAAATAAGAATTGATTTGAAGGTAACATGTTACTTTAAAAAACCCTGCAGCACTTTTTTAAGTAGCCATGGAGCTAGTAAACATGCTTGTTGCCTACAAACTTACTGCCACAAAGTTTCTAGAATCAGTCTAGTACGAGCGGATGTCACAAACCGAGCGCTCAAAAAAGGGCGGGCCGCCAAATTCTCGCGACGAAGCGCCGAGAGGTCAATAATAAAAAAAAAGAAAACAAGCATCCGAAGACTCCTCGGGCGCGCGCCCCCCTCCCCTCGGAAGCGTGGGTTCGCCGACAAAACTCTTCGCATCGGCGGCCGAGCAAGCCCTGGAATTTTCTCGATGGAAAGGGGCGTGGTGATGCCGGGTTGAGTCATCCGTCGCGGACGGCCCCCGTATCGTCTCGCCCTTTCCCCAGCCTTCGCTGCGTATCGCGCCGACGAAATGATGAGAACTTTCTGGAATCTCGTGCGGAAGGTATTTAATCGAGCAGCCGAGATGGGAGATCAGGAGAAGAAGGAAGTTAACGCCAGAGCGCGTAGGGTATTCCGCCGTGTAGTCGGTGAAGGATTCGTCCTTAGTGACAAAGCAGGAGAAGAAGAAAATATGCACCAGAGTGCGTAGGGTGTTCCGCCTTGTGGGCAAAGCCTTTTGTCTTCCGTGACAAAGGAGGAGAAGAAGAGGATTTCCACCTGAGAGGTGAAGGCTCGAGCTACAGGCAAGAGCGTGTGTCTACCGCTATCGAGCAAAGACGCGTGGCAACAGCTGCATGTGTGAAGCCGACGTGTTTCCGGCGAAGAAGTTTGGAGCTTGGAGAGCGGCCAATTGAAGACGCGAGGTTTCCTGGAAGAAAAACTTCGGGGGCAGCGGAACGACAACGCTGGACTTTGAGTGAGTGATTCTCGGAAGAGTATCATTCAGACTTTTGTTTCAAGAACTTTGGACTGAATAAGCTTTCTAACTCTTTAGTCTTTAAGTGTCTTGGTTGTTCAATGCATGCGACTGCATTCTAGTGCGTATTGTCGTCGGTGTCCGTTGTTTCGATTGTGGCTGATTGTATTGTGTAGTACGTTGTTTGATTGGCGACATATTGTATTCAACTATTGTGGAGTGTGCATACTTGTGTATCGTTTTGATCTGCCATAATTGAGAATATAATTTTGTTTTGTTTATAAACTTTCGACTCTGACTTGTTTTTCGGGCCACAGCCGGCGTCCGCTGGCGCGCCAAATAGGACCACTTCAAAATTGTCCACGCTTTCGTGGTGCGGTTCGGGGGGCCGATACTTCGGCCCTTGGAATTAGCCCGGCGATCGCCTCCCAAATTAACGGGACCTGTGACAGTGGAGTTCCAAAAATTTGTTGCACACTGCAATCGCATTCTCGCTACTTGTTCTGACGAAATGACTGGAAGCTAAGCAAGGAAGAAGGACACAGCGAAATAAAATACGTCGCACACACTTCGTGACCTTGAGCACGTTTCTTTTCTTCGAATATGCAGCTTTTCAGTGTGATCGCGCACATAATCCCGAAAGAGCGACGGCCTCCCGTGGCGGCCCCTGTAACGACGAACGCACCAGGCTCATATTAGCCAATGACTGTGACCAGAGCCGTATATTCCTTCTTGGCTGTGACAAGTGATTTTTGAGCTTGTATAGTGTCATTTGCCGAGGGAAGAAAGCAATTTGTAGCTTTGAAAAATTATTGTGAGTTACAGGCCGTGTGCTGCACTATAATATTGCTTCGCGTGATCTCGGTAGCCTTGACTACTGATCGGCAGCGTTTTCTGACAATGTTCAATAAGTGTTGCAGGGCCCCCTTAAATTTAAAAAAGGGCTTCGTGGCAAAGAGCATTTTCCCTGGCTAAATGCTTTCACGGTTTAGCACCCCTACATTGCATTGAAACGACCATTACAGGCCAACTAACATACTTTTATTTGTTTATGACGAATACTTCCAAAATATTCATAATTGAAATTCGAATCGACGTGAATTCGAATACTCGAATATTTGTTCGAATATTGGAAGCATTCGAATATTTGCACAAGTTTACTAAATCCATTAAACTTGGGCATAAACATGATGCCATAGTGATGAAGTGCATACACAAGCAATCTATCTTACGATCAGTGGTACGAGGCACGCTTTATCCGACACGAATAGCCCTGGCAATTTTCGCCTTTGCAGTTGCATTCTTCATCGATGTCTCGCTTTTTGTGCGCTGAACTGCTTTATTGCACATGCTAAAATCTACTGTTGAAGTTCACTTGATTGATCACGCATAGTAGTCAAGTGATCACACATGCTGATCACTTGATTACAGAAAGGCATTATGCCAGTGCCAGTGTATCTTGCAATTACACAAATCGTAGTTTTGATAATTGGATGAGTGCTTCTTTTTTTTCGTTCCCCAATCGATGTTATTAGATTTCTAATAAACAAGGTTGTGTGCTTTCACACACTTACTTGTTCGTGTTGGCAGTAGTTGACATTCAAAACAAATATATGCACGGGCATTATATATATAGATGAGAGCACACCTATCTCGAACCCAGGCACCTTCGGCGATATACTCTCGCTCCCAGAGACGCCATAATTTGTTAGCAACTGCCAAGGTGCACCTCACTAACATGAAATGCAGTGGCTCTGGAAGTTTGGAATGCAAAAAAGCGCCTGTTCACGCTGCGCCCAACTAATAATATGTCATTTGGGTACCACTGCGCTGTCACCTGATGTGACGACAACCAGCGCAAGAGGAAAAGATTGCTGAGCACTGCTTGTGAAGTTCACAGCGCATCGCAGGAATCGTGCCAGTGCAGTGTTTTGCGATTGCACAGGTTTCGGTCTACATAGAAAAATGGCGAGCTCCACCAACTTAGAATATAACTGCAATCAGCAGGAAAAACTAGGAGCCCAATGAAGTGTACAAGTAAGCACACTTATTGCGTTTATTTAAAAGCGACTCCAGCTGTTTCACTTTACAACAGCGATTTGCGTGCAATATGCCTGTAGTATGAGGCACAAAACTATTGCCGAACTCTTTCGCAGGCCGCATGGCAATAATAGAATACACGTATTACTACACACGCGTCGATGCACGAACCGCGCATATTCAGTACAGCTGAAATGGCCTACTATCGCGACACGTGAACGGCGCGGAAAGCACGACTTTCGACTCGGTCAAACTGCGACATGCCTTGACTGTCACTAGGCGAGTCTACACGTGCTTTCGCCCGGCGTCATCGTAGCATTTCAATGTATCTTGTTCTGGCTGGCACTTTCGAAGCTCCTGTGTGTTCCGAGTGCCGGGCAGGACTAGTAATTGATACACATTCAGTTCATGTGCCTAAGTTGGAACCAGATTCTAGCGCTAAGTTGACGCCAGCTTACAGCATTAATTCTGCCTTGTCACAGCCAAGGCACGCCGCAGTTCCGCTGAGTCGAAATCAACACTTTCCGTTGTTTGCGTTTCTTTCAATCGCAATAGTGCGTATCTGATGAAGCTGCTTCGCAAGTGCTGCAGGCATTCCGGACTGTTGAGGAAGGTCTCCTCGACGTTTCACACGTAATCAGCGTAAACTTCCAGTACAAGAACAGCGCGAAACATGCTTACAGCTGGACTCGAGTTGTGAAGTTCCGCGTTTGATTTGCAGTGAGCCTGCTTGTCTGGCAGTTGAGAGTGTTGCTTCACTGTGCTTGCAACAAACGGCGCCACGCACTTCTCAATATGGCAGCAAGCACTGAGCTCGCTGCGTTCTGATGTATATAGTCAAGTAGATCCTTTGTAAGAACGGTAACAAGGAAAGCGTTTATTTCGACAGTTTCGACCAGAGTCTGGCGTTCGTCAGGAACGAGGGTACATTCTTTTCGCGCTGACATTTATAGTATTTTGAGTAAAAAATGAGAGGCAAAGAATGGTTAAGACAGAAAAAAAAGAGAAAAAAATGACAAAAAAAATATCGAGAACATAAAGTCCAGTCGGCGAAAGCTCTGCCGGACTTCCAATAAAGTTGTTACCAACCAACCAATTCCAGGGTTCTCTGCGCTATGTGAGTCGTGTCATGAGTGTGTATTTTCTTAGAAGTATTGTGTTCTGTGTAGTTAGGTGACGATCACTTTATTGTAGACGGTGGCTGGCTAAAGTAAGGGCTTGAATGTTGCGGAAGTTTTTTTTTTTTTTTACCGACCATCAATAATAAGGCATCAGTGGCATGGGCGGCTGTGGTAGGACTGCCGGTTGTCGTCTTTCTACCGTGTAAGACAGCATCCCGAGGCTCCAGGGCGGGTGGGGCAGATGAAAAGGTTTCTTGAAACGCTGTCTCGCTTTGAAGAAGTACCAGGCAGTGCTGCCAAAATACGGCAATGGGCATTTAAAGTGAAAACTATATTGTTCTGAGAATCCGCGTTTGGGGGCCTTTAGTTGTGTATGCAGTGCCTGTTTGACATGTCGGGCGTAGAACCATTCATCGGTTAGTAAGAGAGATAGAAATAGACGACAGTAATTGATTGATATGTGGTGTTTAACGTCCCAAAACCACCATATGATTATGAGAGACGCCGTAGTGAAGGGCTCCGGAAACTTCGACCACCTGGGGTTCTTTAACGTGCACCCAAATCTGGGCACACGGGCCTACAACATTTCCGCCTCAAACGGACATGCAGCTCCCGCAGCCGGGATTCGAACCCGCGACCTGCCGGTCAGCAGCCGAGTACCTTAGCCACTAGACCACCGCGGCGGGGCAAATGGACGACAGTAGTACGTTAGAAAGGGTAGTTACACTGAAACACAGAAAGATATTTGCAATTGTCCAGTCCTCGTCACAGTTACAGTACCGTGAAATCTTGAAATGTCATGACTACAATTATACACTTATATATATATATATATATTATGATGTTTGGTTGAGAAAGCCCTTATTCAGCCCAAGGGCTCAGCAGCGAACGGGCAGTCTGAGACCGAGCGTGCGCACACCCGATGATGATTGTGGTGACGCCCAGTGAAGATGAGGACAGAGACCCAGACGAATGATGATGATTATAATGCATATATGAAAAGACCCGCATGATGAATGCCCACACTAATTCCCCCCACACCGAAGCGGCCAACCTGGCCGTAGCAAGTCAATGTGACAGAGAACATCGCCTGAAAGGCTTCATGGGAGACACGTGCACGATCTCTGTGATGCGGTGACGGCGGTCTGTTAGAACAAGTGGCGTCACACGATAATTAATGTGCGAAGTCTGCTCGATAACTGTGTAAGGCCCAATGAAGTGTGGCTGAAACTTGTCCCACAGACCAGGTGTACGAATAGGTGTGAACAGGAGCACCTCGTCACCAGGTCGGAAGATTACAAGGTGATGGGATGCGTCATAAATGACTTTTCGATCTTGCTGTCGCGCTTCCTTGTTCATGTGAGGGCGATCGCGACACCAGGCTAGTCTTGAAATGTATTCCTCGCTGGAAGACAGAGACGAGTTGACTTCACTGTTGAAGGAAACGTCGAGGAAGAAAGCAGGGGAAGTCCATAAACGAGGTAGAACGGCGAATATCTGGTGATGCGCTGAACGGCCGGGTTGTAAGCAAAGGTGAGGAATGGCAGAAGAGTATCCCAGTTTTTGTGGTCTGGACTGATGTAGAGGGCCATCATATCAGCAAGAGTACGGCGAAACCTCTTGGTGAGACCATTGGTCTGAGGGTGGTAGCTTGAAGCTGTCTTGTCTGTTATTCCAGAGGCGCGCAGTACTTCATTTAGCACTTCTGACAGGAACACCCTTCCACGGTCACTCAGCAATCAATATATGAAGGGCGCCATGGCGCAGAATAATGGCGTGCAGAACGAAGTTGGCAACTTTCGAAGCAGAGGCAGTTGATGCAGACGTCTCCATGTAGCGTGTCAAGTGGTTTACGGCAATCACTATTCATTATTTGCCAGTAGATGCAACAGGAAGAGGGCCGTAAAGGTAGATACCTACAACTTATAATGGCGTTGTGGGGCAAGGAATTGGATGCAGAGGCTTGACCGGTGCAGTTGTCTGGATTTTACGACGCTAGCACGGGACACAGGAATCGACATAGCGCGCGATGCTAGTAGAAATACCAGGCCAGTAGAAGCGACTTCTAATGCGGTCGTAAGTTTTTTTGCAAGATGTTCGACAGTCAAGTCGTCGAAAAAGGCTTTAAGCACGTCAAGTCGAAGAGAGTGTGGTAGCACGGGAGCCCAACGTTGACCATGTGGGTGGTAGATGTGACGGTACAGAACTCCATTCTCTAGCTTAAATCGCAAGAGTTGACGACGATGTCGCGCGTTAGGTAGAAGGGAAGCTCCTGAGAGCTGGTCCATAGTACGCATACAGTACGGATCAGACAACTGGCAGGAGTGAAATGTGCGCTTCTCATCTGAGAATAGGTGGTCTATTGAGGCGAGCGCGGCCGCTGCAGTAGAAGTGATGGCTGAACTTTGACCGATGCTGAGCGGGCAACGCGAAAGGGCGTCGGCGTCTTGGTGTTTTCTACCCGACTTGCAAGTGATATCGAAGTCCTACTCCTGTAAACGTAAAATCCATTCAGCCAAGCGTCCAGACAAGTTCTTCAGTGTGGAAAACCAGCATAGGGCGTGGTGGTCCGTAACGATCGTAAAATGACGGCCGTGGAGATAGGGATGAAACTTTTGCACTGACCAGACCACAGCCAAGCACTCCTGCTCAGTTATGGTTTAGTTCTTCTCGGGCGCAGTTAGAACTCTACTGGCATATGCAACTACTCTCTCTTCTAAAGAGGTGTCACACTGGAGCAGAACAGCACCTATACCATGGCCGCTAGCGTCCGTACGTAGAATGGTCGGTGCGGCCTCATCAAAGTGGCATAGTACAGGTTCGGACGTGAGGGCACACTTCAACAGGTCGAAGGCTGTTTGACATTCTTCTGACCACAGAAAGGGCAGGTCGGAAGCAAGAAGCTGGTGCAGAGGAGCCGCTACTGATGCGAAGTTGCGCATAAAACGGCGAAAATAGGAGGCGAGACCAAGAAAACTTTGCAACTCCTTCAGCCTTTCGGGGCGGAAAGTGAAGCACCGCAGCAATTTTGTTCCGATCCGGCCGAATTTCGTCTTTGGTCAAGACGTGGCCCAAAACCTTGATAGCTTTTGTGGTGAAACGGCATTTTTTTTCTGTCGAGTTGAAGACCAGCGGCGGCAAGACACGTCAGAACGTCATCCAGACATTGTAGGGGCTGAGGAAACGACCAAAAAATGACGATGTCTTCCAAGTAGCAGAGGCAGTATCGATCATGCGCTCAAATGTAGCGGGCGCGTTGCACAGCCCGAAAGGCATAAGATTGAATTCGTATAGCCCGTTGCGGGTTGCGAATGCCATTTTCTCTTTATCCTCTTCGTGCACAAGAATTTGCCAGTATACGGAATGCAGGTTGAGGTTGGAAAAGTGTTTTGCGCCTTGTAGAGAATCAACGGCGTCGTCGTTGCGAGGCATTAGGTAGAGATCCTTGCGAGTGATTTTGTTGAGCGCCCTGTAATCGACGCAAAAGCGCACGGAGCCATCCTTCTTACGAGCCAGAACCACAGGCGACGACCAAGGGCTAGATGAGGGCCGAATTACCTCTTATTTGAGCATGTCAGCTACATTTTCTTCAATAATTTTTCTCTCAGCAGGAGACAAGCAGTAGGGCCGGCGGCGTACAAGAGATGTTCAGAGTGTGTGGATTCGATGCGTTGTAGTAGTAGTGCGACCCAATGTCGAAGAGTAAACATCGAAGGAACTTTTGTGTTTCTTTAACGAAGCAAGCAGCTGTTGCGTCTGTGAAGATGCCAAGTTGTCGCTAATTGCTGCATTAAAGGCGGAAGAAGAAGCAGGCTCACCACTAGGGCTATCGTTGGAGGAGACGGCATGAAGTGGCATGATGCACGCAGGCTCGGGATCCATCACACAGGCCACCGTGGTGTTCTGAAGAAGTAGAATTTTTTCGGATGTATTCACAGCGGTGACAAGTGCGGAATCATTGAAAAAACGAACTACACCAGAAGAGAGAATGATGCCTTTACCGACGCAACTAAATGATGGTGAGACCAAGGCGTCGCCATGGTTGATGTCTTTGGAGCTAATAGTTACAATTCACCCTTGACCTGGTGGCAATTCAGTATCTTCCGCAGCTGTCAAACAAAGCGGCCTCTGGGGGTCGTCGTTGAGCGTACAGTTTAGGTCGGTGAGGTGGACGACGCGTTGGCGACAGCAAATAGCCGCGGAAGCAGACGAAAAAAAATCCCACCCTAAAATTAATTGGTGAGAGCAGTCCGTCAGGACGGCGAACTGAATGTGGTGTCGGATACCATCAATGAAAACGCAGGCTGTACAGAAAGCAGAAGGGCGAATGGTATACCCCTGGGCAGCAACCAACGTGGGTCCATCGTAAAGGATCCTCACTTTTTTTTAGACGTTGGCCTAAATCAACATGCATAACAGAAAATGCTGCACCCGTGTCCACCAGAGCATGTACGTACACTCCTTCCACTACCACCAAAATCACGTTGCACGGGCCTGGTGGAGGAATATCAGTCCTAATTTGAAATGCAGTTTTTCCCCCCAGAAACTGCATCACTTGGTTTTCCAAATAACCGGCAGTGGCGAATGAGGCAGGCCGAAGCGGGGAGGAGGAGCGGCGAAAGGGTGAAGATGAACAGCGTCTGGAGTTCCAGCTGTTACGAGGTGCACTCGGTGCGGGTGGAGAAGACCTGTGCAGAGGTGATGAATGGCGTTGACCTTGATAGTGCGAAGTATCTCGTTCACGCATGTCGTAACCGCGACGGTCGTCTTGCTGGCGCTTGCGGCAGAAACGAAAAATGTGGCCGTGATACCCGCAGTAATAACATACTGGGCAAGATGAGCGCCAGAGGGAAAGATAGAAACCATGAGGAGTGCCTGAAGAGAGTGCGGTCAGGTGTGCAGAGGAAGGGTTAGGCGGGACCGAACGAAAGTTGAGGGGAGAAGCGGCAGCGACTGACGCTTATGATAGTAGCGGGAACGTTGTCTTTACTTCGCTGGGAGGCGTAGCAGCGACCTGCGCTTAGGTTCGTGTGGACCGAGACAAGGGTGACTGGACGTGAGCCGGACAGTTCAGAGATGTCAGTTCCTCCCTGATAATGTCGCATAATGCCGCTTCAGTAGAGTGTGGAGAACACGGTGGAGAAGGTGGGAAACCCATGTTTTGCAACTCTTCACGTATTATGTCTCTTATGAGGTCACAAAAAGCTCTGTTTGTCATAGAATAATGTTTGCCAATGTGTGGTTGTAGATGAACCGAGTCCAGAGTATTGAGGCGCTGACATGTCGTGGCGACGTCGGCTATGGTAGCCGGGTTCTGCGCAACCAGGGCATTGAAGGAAACAGGGCCTATACCCTTCAAAATGTGGTGTACTTTGTCCGACTCCGGCATAGATGAATCGGCACGCCGGCAGAGCGCAAGAACGTCCTCAATGTACGATGTGTACGACTTACTCAAAAATTGTTGACGAGTGTCGAGGGTTCTTTTCGCGACTGCGGACCCAATGGCCGATGTGACGAAAACATGACGGAGCTGCTGCTCGAAGGTTGCCCAGTCGGGTATGTCGATGATGTGGTTAAAATGCCAGGTCTCCGCCACAGGGGTCAAGTAGAAAGAGACGTAACAGAGCTTGGTGCTATCGTCCCAGCGATCATTAACACTCACGCGGCTCTACTCATCGAGCCAGTCCTCCATGTCTTCCCCGCAAAGACCGGGGAAGAGGGGGGAATCACGCTGGTGGCTGCGTACGTAAACAGGAGGCGCGCCTGAAGATAGCGGGGCAGAGATGGCAGCAGCGCTGGCACGCTCGTTCTGTGACATGCTGCCAGACAGTGCACACGTTGCATTCAAGGTAGATATACCACATTAGAGGAATCGTATGTTAAGTTTCCTCGTATGTTAATTGAAAACTTGGATTGTGTGCTGGCTGCCTTGCTTGTCTTTCGCATCGATTTGCATACAAGTCATCGAGGCTTTAGACAAGGTCGCCATGAAATGTTGGGAGTTGAAGTATTGATTTGAGAGTTTACAAGTGTGTCTTTAGGATTGCTTGTTCGTGGGGTAAACGAAGCCAGGAGCAGATGGGAATGCGCGTATCAGACCTTCACTTTCTTCCATTATGTTGTAATGTCGTTGAAGGGTTTTGTTATTGTTGGGAAAGTTCGTGCTGTAAGTTAAACACATGCAGGTGTGTTGCGGTAGCTGCTTCACAAGAAGGTCATCACGTTTCAGTTTTCTAACTTTTTTAATAGCATCATCAATCACATGTGGAAGATATTTCTGTTTATCGAGCATACATTTTAACCAGGGGTGTGCAAATACTCGAAAGTTTCGAGTATTCATTGAATATTGCAGTTGTAGTATTCGTATTCAATTCGATAACCACATATTTAAAATTTCGAATATTTGATCTTCATGAATATTCGGCCACATATGTCACTGTGAAGAAGCTATGATTTTGAGCGCTTGCGATAAGAGCCTGGGTAGATCATGCAGTGATTACTAGGGCTTCAGCGCAAGTGCGGTGATGCCTGCATGGAAATTTACGGAAGCCTGATGACGGCTACCGATGAATGCAGCGGCACTTCATCGCGACAAACCTACCAACGATAAACATCTCAATCAATTTAAATTGTGTACTGCCTGCTCGGCAGTACGTGTGGCTTCCCGGTTTAGCACTGTTGTGGTTAACGTAAGTGTACCCACCACGTCATCCGCTGCTGTGCCCTCATGCGCGAGTTCGCGTCAATAAAGTGTGTATGGCTCAATAAAGTGTGTATGGCAGCGGCATTGCCCCCAAAGGGAGCAATGCCGCTGCAGAAAGCTCAAGGCCACTTTTTTGAAAAGACTGTATCAGAAATCTTTGCCTTAGGTTTTCATATCTGCGACATTGCATAAATAAGTGCTCGATCGTTTCTGCTTGGTTACAAAAGTTACATTGCGGGGAAAGAACGAATCTAGGCCTGTGTAAGTAAAACTTTGATGGTAGTCTGCATTGCAATTTTGTTAACGCATCTTTCAATTGTCTTGTGCTGCCTCATGAACTATTCCAGAGATACCTAAGGTGTTGAAAACTTGTGTCACTTAGTACAGAAGATTTAGTATGTTCCTCATGCAGACAAAAGTTTCTGAATCAGGCGAACGTGTTATTGCGTGATGGTTTTAAAATATTTAAAGCAGCCCCTTTAGCGAATTTCGCCCCTAGGGTGTCCGCCGCTTCATTTAATTCTAAGCAAGTGTGGCCTGGTACCCAAACCAGATGGATGTTTCGCACATGATTTGGCATAATAAAGGTCTGCAAGGCAGCATGACGAGTGAGATGCTGCTAGAGCAGTGCACACGGCCTAGGAGTCTGTTAGCACTAGTAGTACCGAAGAAATGTGTGTTGGGAGTTCACACACAGCCAAAATAATAGCCATTAGCTGTTATCTATGAAATAACCAGCACCCTGCTTTTCCAACAGCGGTACTATTTTGACTACTTTCCAATCTGGATGGATCCATGCGTTTCCTATGAAAAATTTAGAAAGGTAATGACATCATTGGGGAATAAATCGCAGAATTTTCTTACGGATGTGCAGACATTATCAGTCCTGATGATGAATCTGGAAGTGTCCTTACTACTTTGGAGACTTTTTCCAATGTAACCACTTTATATTCATTAGCTTTTTCTGCACCAGGTACATGGAAGGGTAACCCTGACGTGAAATGACACTCAAGCCCTTTTGCGACTGTATCAAGTGACCCTACTAATTCTGCAGATGAACAAGTTGATTCTAAATTTATTGTTTGCAGGATTATTGTTTTGTATCGAAGGAACCTGAACAGGCCTTTCTTATATTTAGCTCTGACATATATCTGTGCTGCTTAGAGTTCTAACGTTCTTTTGCTTTCTTATTCATCTGGTTAAATGTCGCAGCAGTGTATTTTAGTCTTTCCAGTTACACGGGCACTGGTTGTAAAGTAATTTCCTCCAAAGGGCTTTACTTTGCCTGCAGTCGCAATCACAGCCAGGATTCTACCATAGCGAGTATGCCCCACCTTCAGTAGATTGCACAGCGAATTTAGTCTTTTCCGAACTATCACATAATTAGGCTTGTACAAATAGCGAATTTCAGGTTCGAAGCAAATTTGAAGCGAATGGTTGTTTTGGTAGAATAACGTATAAAGAAAAATGGGCTTATTTTTCATGACCTATTTATACTTAACATGCACAATCTTTTCTTTTTGAAACAAAGTCTCTATGCAAGTGCTTTCTTTATTTTTCTTTCGTTCAAAGCAAGTCGAAACAACCTTGAGAAGTAGCAGGATTTGACTTTCAGTAGGATGCAAGTGATAACCTGTAAAACAGGTAACATCATTCATTGAAGTTAGAGTGTATAAGCCGGCAAAACAAGCTTTTAAGCTTAAAGAAGGATCAATCAATTCGAGGATAATATGTTCATTTAAAGGAACCCTGCTACAGTTTTTCAAGTAGTCATGGAGTGGATTCACTAAAGAAGCTTATTGCGTTATGAATTAACCACTGCAAACATTTTTAGAATCTCTCTGATATGAGCAGTGTCTCAAAGATTTGCCACATGCTGCAATTGCATTCTCTCTTCTCGTCCCAATGAAAGCCCTTGAAGCAAAGTCGGGAGAGATGGCATAGGGAAAAAAAATATGTCATGTGTGTGTCGCGACCTTGACCACTGTTTCTCTCTCTCTTTTTTTTTTCTTTGAATTCTCGGCTTTTCAGTGCGATCGCGCATGTACATGTGGACATGTCGCGGCCACCCGCAGGAACCCAGTAACAACCGAGCGCCCTGTGTTCAAATTAGCCAATGGCTGGTACAATGGCCGTGACAAGTGATTTTTGACATTGTGGCGTCATATGCCAAAAAAAGAGAGCAATTTTTATCAGACTGAGAATTTATTGTGAATTCCAGGCCACGTGCTGCACTACAATATTTAGCTCACGTGTTCTCGGTAGCCTCGACTACCAATCGGCAGCGTTTGCTGACCATGCTCCAAGTGTTGCAGGGCCCCTTTAAATTTGAAGTGAGGCTTCGCGGCAACTGATTAGGTGCTTTCACAGCTTAGGACTGCTATACCGCAGAGAAACCACTTTTACAGGCGGTTACGTGCGGAATTGGAGAATCTAGTGGGCACGGCGGCAACTGGAGAATCTAGTGGGCACGGCGAAATGGCTGCGACCATGCCGCTAACCAAGAAGTTCGTTCTCGCAGTGCAGGTTTTCCTGTTAGCGATCGTTGGCGTACCAGCTTCGTGCAACGTGTGCCTTGGTCCCAGTACGACAAACGCAAGCTCAGACACACGGCAGCAATCAAGATCAACATTCACGCCAGGCATGTTGCACACCCCTCTTCAGAATCTGCGCATGTCAGTGACGTCATGCATCATCGACAGTATAAAAGCACTACCACAAAACTATTTCACCAGTGGGCACGGCAAAACGGTTGCGACCATGCCGCTAACCAAGAAGTTTGTTCTCGCTGTGCAGGCTAGTTGTTCATTCTCTACAAGTAGGAGTGGAGATGAGTTGTTTTTATTGGTTTTGCCGTGCCCAGGCGCTTGTTTGAGTATTGCCTATGACTGTTACGTAGCTCTTGGAATTTTGATTTGTGGTGATGTTGAAAGCAACCCGGGTTCCTCCACAGCTGATATTTTACAGAATGTACTGAAGGGACAGGCGATATTCACGCCGAGGTTACTAAAATGAAAAATAGGTTTAGCGAGTGTGTACAGCTCATTCGTGATCTTGACTCACGTTTAAAATCACTAGAGCAACTTATGAAAGAATCAAAAGAAAGCTTGCTGCTAATTACAGCGCTTAAATCATCGTCATTATCCCTTCAAAATTCAGTGGCTTTGCAAAGCAGAAAACTTGTTGACCTTGAAGATCGCAGTCGACGGTCAAACATAATCGTTTATGGCATTTTGAAAAATAGCGGGGAAAACGAGGCATCATTAAGAAAAAGTGTTGTTGGAGACATTTTTGAGAAAAAACTAGGAGTTAAATGTGAGTCTATAGCCCGTATTCACCGCCTTGGCCGCCGTGCCGGCCGACGCTCAGTAATAGCCTATATTCAAGATTTTAATGAAAAGCAGGCTGTCATTCAAAATACGAACAAACTTAAAGGGACAAACATTTTCATTCAAAATGACTACAGTCATGAAACACTGCGCGTGCGCAAGCTTTTTTGGGATAGCGCCAAAGTTGACCGAGTGAATAAGAAGCACGTATCTCTTTTGCATGATAAGTTGAAAATTGATGACACCATCTTTCTATGGGACAATACCAGAAATGAACGTGTAGCACTTCCGAAGCAGCGCGACGCCACTCGTTGACGTACAATGTGTGCAGAGGTAAAATATATAAGGATACTAAATTTTAATGCTCGGAGCCTTGTAAATAAAATTGGCGAACTTGAACTGTTGCTTCTTGAACATGATCCACACATAACAGTAATCACGGAAACCTGGTTAAATGACAACGATTGTGATTCCGTTTTAATACCGCCAAACTATAGCATTTTTCGTTGTGATCGGCCAAGTAGGGGTGGCAGTGTAGCCATTGTTTTACGGTATCTGTTGACAGGTGTTGTTATAAACAAAATCGATGGTCATGAAAGTTTGTTCCTCAGAGTAAACTGCTGGGGCCATGTCTTTATCGTGCGTGCTGTGTATAGGCCTCCATCGGCTTTCCCTGAATACATTTCCAAACTGTGCGATCATATGGCTCAGTTTTCGAACAACAGGGTGATACTTGCCGGTGATTTTAATATTCCGTGCATTGATTGGCGTGACCCCGTTTCCTTTTTCGATGTGGACATAAACCCTCTTGTGGATATTATGATTATGTGTGATCTAAAACAAACTGTTACAGAGTACACTAGAGAAGCTGGAAGTGCCCGTTCAGTAATAGATTCAATTTTTATTAGTAATGATATTTCTACATACTCTGTGGATGTGGTTGATGGTGTGTCGGACCACAAGGCGGTGTACCTTTCCTTTCCGCTTGGTGATGCGAAGTTGCACAAAAAACGAGAAAAGAAGTTAATGAAAGATTTCGCTAAAGCCGATGACCATGCAATACTTGACTGTTTGTGGGAATTTTGTGATAACATGCCGGGCTGTGTCACAACTCTCTGGGATGCTCTGAAAGAAACTATTTATTACTGCATTGAAAAATTTGTCCCCTCCAAATATGTTCGCACTAACAAAAATAACCCGTGGATGACAAGAGAAATCATTCATTTACACCGTAGGCTAAAACGAGCCAAAAAACATAAAAAACCAGTTAGTGAGATATCTAAATTAAAAGTCAGCCTTGCTTCCAAACTCTCCGACGCAAAAATTAAATATTTCACTCATTCATTACCTGAATTTTTGACAAAAAACCCTGAAACATTCTGGCGATATTTAGAACAAACGGATGCTATGCCCAGTCAAATAACTGTTGATGGTTCCATTGTAAATGATGCGTCGGTTGTCGCTAATCAGTTTAACAGATACTTCTGCTCTGTATTTTCTGCTCCCCAACATGAATCACCACATGACAACCTTCTTGCAGTAATGTCTTCCGAGTTCATAACTTATGAGGGCATATTTTCTTTGCTGTTTAACCAGAAAAATAAATCTTGAGCTGGTCCAGGTAACATCCCTAACACATTCTTGTGTGAATATGCCGAAACCGTTGCGCACATTTTAACAAGCGTTTTTCGCCTCTCCTTCGAAAATTCCTTCATTCCTGATGACTGGCGCATGGCACGTGTAGTACTGGTGTTTAAGAAAGGGGATTGTTTAAACATTGCAAACTACAGACCTATTTCCTTAACATGTACATCATGTAAGCTATTAGAACACATAGTCGCACATTACATCACAACATTTCTTGAAGAAAACCGCCTGCTGTCGCCATTACAGCACGGATTTAGGAAAAAATTATCGACCACAACGCAGCTAGTTACAACCATTCATGAGTTTACGTAATCGCTGGATACGAGGAATCAAATTGATGCGATTTTTTTAGATTTTAGTAAAGTTTTTGATCTTGTCACGCATAGCAAACTCATTTCTAAATTATATATCCTAGGTCTACCTGTTAACCTCATTGACTGGATCCGTTCTTACCTTCACAATCGCAAGCAGTATGTTAAAGTAAATGACTGCATGTCTGGTATTCTACCAGTATCATCAGGAGTTCCTCAAGGTAGTGTTTTGGGACCTATTCTCTTTCTAGTGTATATAAATGACATTGTTAAATCAATAGACACATCACAAGTCCACATAAAGCTTTTTGCAGATCACTGCATACATTATAAAACGATTACTGCCCCGAATGACCGGAAATGTCTGCAATTCAACCTTTGCGCCATTTCTAAGTGGTGTGAAGATTGGTCAATGAAATTAAATAGCGATAAATCAGTTGTCATGCATATAACAAATAAGAAACACCCTTTTAATTATACGTATTCTCTCAACAACTGTCCATTGACTGAGGTTAACGAATATAAATATTTGGGCATCACAATTGCAAGCCACCTAACATGGTCAAGCCACATTAATAAAACATGCTCATCTGCTTCTAGAAAGCTCGGTTTTTTGAGACACAAATTAAAAACAGCGCCCTCAGAAATCAAATTGTTGGCCTACAATGCTTTTATAAGACCAAAGTTAGATTATGCTAGTGTCGTTTGGGACCCACATATAAAGAAAGATGTTAAGAAGCTTGAGATGGTGCAGCGAAAGGCGGTTCGCTTTATCTTTAACGCCTACCACAGAAATGACTTGCCAACAACGATCATGGCCATTAATGATATCCCTACTTTACAATACCGAAGAGCTGTTGCCCGGCTGAAATTTCTACACTCACTTTATTTCCGTAAATTTAACATTTGTCCAGAAACTTACATAAGAAATCGAATCTCAAGACAAACTTGGCATACTCACAGCTACACTCTTGAACCTTACTTCGCACATACTAATCTTTTCACGAACTCGTTCTTTCCTCGGATGATCAATGATTGGAATGCGTTACCTTTTGAAGCATTCTGTGGTAATGAAAATTCTGACATCGATAACTATGTATCTTTCCGTTTTTAACCGTACAACTCAAGATCTCGGACTGTCTCACGCTGTATTTGATTTGCATTCTCCGATTGCAATTTGCAAGTTCTTGCTGCCATTTAACTTTGTTCAAATGTTATCCTGTGTTCTACTGCCTTAACATGTTTTTATTGCTTGAACTTTCTTTTATTTAAGTTACATTGTTAATCACTTTTTATTATGCCCCCTGCTTGGTTTTTCGACCGCAGTATTCTGTAAAAAAAAAAGATCAATGAGCAAAAAGACCTCTATAGGCATGTCATTAGTGGGAAGAGAGGCCGCCCAAAGGGAAGACCAGAAAAAGAAAGAGAAATTAGGTACTCAAAGTACAAGTAGATAAGAAAATTGCAAAAAATCAAAGATCACAAAGACACTGCCACCCGCCCCAAGACCGACACGCCGCAACGAGATCGTGCCAAACCACTAGATTCTCGAGAAAGACAAACGAGGATGATCATGAGATATGCCATAGTAGAGAAATGCAGAAGTTTTTACCCCCTGTAGTTATCTAACATGCACTTAAATCTAACAACACAGGCCTCAAGCATATTCGCCTTTATCAAAAAGGCAGCTGTCGTGGTTGGGATTCCATCCTGTCACCGACGGATCAGCAGTCAAGCATTGTCTGAGCCCTCACCAGGAGGAGACGTGTACATTCCAATGCAGCTGGATGTGAAGAGGCAGCACACAGGTGCAGTGCAGTACGGCCATCCATATCTTGCATCAGTGGGTTTGCACCCTGCAAAAACAATATGTTTACCCATGCTGCAAGTCATGCACTCTCTTGACCAATTGAATCAGCTCTGTTTTCTATATAATTGTCACGTGGTAATCAAGTGAAGGTAGCCGAACCCATACAAGTAATGATGATGAACATTATTTGGCGAATTCACGCCCATAAAAAAAAAGAAGTGACAACACAACGATCGCATCGAGCATAATCGTCGGCATTATTCTGAACATCCGCTGAAGGCATTTTACTTCGTGGCTTGCAACTGAATGACAGATGATCATGACAGCAATAGGAACAGTTGGGCCTACATGTTACTGTTTTTCAGTCTCCGAGACTGTTGCTCACTCGGTCGGCTAAGTACCACAAATAAAGTAAGGGCATCCGCACTAGTGATGCCAACCCTGAAAGAAGGGCAGTGTTTGTTCCTTTTCAGCTCTTCCTTTTCTCTTATTGCCTTTTTTTTCTTTTTCTTCTGCTCTGTTTATTTGTAATTATTTCTCCAACTTTTCCCTTTATTTTTTCGCTTTTTTCCTGTTGTTTTCAGTTTTAAATGCGGTTTTGCTGCTTTAAACCAAGCAAAGACAGCACACGGCAACCCGGCTCCTCAATGTGCTCCGTGATTGATGACATCATCAGGAGTCTAGGTGCCAGCGCACGCCCAACGCGCCATGCTATACGTCAGCATCACGCCAAGCTAAATGAGAGCCGAGGCCCGCGCTTGAAATACGTTTGCCGTCAACCTGAACTGTGTGTTCTAGCACTTCCTCCCCTTCATTGAAGCTGATCCAGCAAGTAGTCAGAATTAATCACTAACTTCATACCAAACACCACAGTATTTCGATGTTTCATAATACAACATTGAAATTTCGTTTTCTTTATTATCATGATAAAGCATATTAAAGACAATGCGGTATAAAGAATATAGTCGGAAGAAAAAGAGCGTCATGCGCTTTCCATGTAGTACGTTTCCACAAAGCACAAAACCTCTAAAAAAAAAGTCAGAGCTTTACCGCAAGTGCGAAGCAATGAATGCGATAGCAACAACTTGGAATGTAATGCTGAGAACGGCAAACAGATCGAAACCTGCAGCACACTGTTCACGCACCAAGGACGCTCGAAAATAACACACACAGGACGAGAGTGAACTAACAATGTTCACAGCTTCACAATTAATGCACTGTTTAAATGAAAACAATGCACAAAACGTAATCACAAGTACAGATATGAGTGTGAGCCAGCAATTATCCCAATTGTTACTTGAATGTGTTTGAACAGCGTGCTCTTTTCGCAATCCGCGCTTGTGCAGCGAG
This sequence comes from Rhipicephalus annulatus, assembly GCA_013436015.1. Taxonomy (NCBI): domain Eukaryota; kingdom Metazoa; phylum Arthropoda; class Arachnida; order Ixodida; family Ixodidae; genus Rhipicephalus; species Rhipicephalus annulatus. The sequence continues at coordinate 123,999 of WOVY01001459.1, read as the reverse complement.
CGAAGTGGTATGCCCAGCAACTAAACGCATTGTTCCGGTGAAAGCCGAAAGGGCGCGATTCTCCCCCGTCACAGAATAAGCACACGAATAAGTCCCCTCCCGCTCCACAGCACAAAGCATGCGTGTGAGACAAGCGCGCATCGGCACATTGAGACCAGCTGGTTGCCCAGCTAGGGAGCCTTCATGCGCGCGCCAGCCTTCATGTGCGTGCCAGCTCGCGCACGTGAAGGCTCCTTATGCCGAATGCGCTCATCGCCCCATCTCGCTGGTAATGCTTATCACGCTATTTCCCCCAAAATGGGCATCGCCAGCGCTAAGTGGTAGATATTGACACACGCCACCATTGATGAACAACACACTGTGGCTCATACACGTTTTTGCTGTAAAGAAGACGAGAACAGTTTTGTTGCTCGGGTACTAATCAACCCTTGGCTGTCTATCTTGTTTTGCTTGCCCCATTATCGGTGGAAACACTGGGTACGCATACTTCGGCTGTGTCAACCATTACTCCTAGCACCTTGGAGACAGCTACATCTCCCTGAGCAAGAAGCTGCCGCCGCCTGCATTTGTTACCCCCTGAATTTGGTCTCTTGACGTCGACACATAGAAAGATGACAACTCCAAAAACAAGCCAGGCGGTCGAAATCAGTGATGCCCTCTCGCGCATAATTTTCATACGCCTCAGGCAATAAAACTGTTCCATGGAGACATCTTCAAGGATGTTGATGACTGGCTCGACCACTTTGATCGAGTTGCCAGTATCAATGAATGCGACGATGTTCGCAAGCTGCGCCGAGTTTACTTCTACTTGGAAGATTCTGCAAAGACATGGTACGAGTACCACAAGGGCTTCTTTGCCATATCGCAAGAGTTTAGCCAATAGCTCCGCGATGCCTACCGCAACGCCGAAAGAAAGGAGAGGGCTGAAGAAGCCATATCCTGCAGGAACCAGTGGTCAAACGAAAAGTTTCCATGTTTGTCGAGGACATGCTTCAGGTCTTCCGGCGCGTGGACACTGCCATTTCGGAAAAAAAGAAGGTACAGCGTTTCATGCGTGGAGTAAAGGAAGAGCTTTTCGCTGGACTCATGCGCAATCCACCGACGGCGGTCACCGAGTGCATCAGTGAGGCAACCAGGATGGAACGTACTGTGCAGCAGCAGTCACAATATGAACGCCACATAACGGCCACCGCATGCTCTGTCGGCTCTGACAGCGAGAGACAGGTCCTTGCAGACTCCATTTGAAGTATCGTGCGAGACGAATCACGACAGCTCCAGGCAGTGGGGTTCCATCCACCCGTGCCAGCCCTCGCAGATGTAATCAGAGAAATTTGGAAGGCAGTCACATTATTGGTGCCTATTGCACCACCCATACTTGAGGCCCCAGTCCTGACATATGCACAGGCATCACAATCCTGTGTACCATCGGCTACAGGTCCCACTATGCGGACAATGTACTAGACTATGCACCTATTCCAAAACACTGCTTCGAGTCCGCCCCTCGGCACAAGGTTTCCGAGCGCACCCTCCTATCTGCTGTCTGCCTCAAGACAAAGTGCTAGCAAGGCAAGCCTGTGGCACACATCGGATAACCATTCGCTCTGCTATCACTGCGGTGAAGCTGGTCACGTGTACCGGAACTATCAGTACCAGAACTGTCAGCACAGCCAACTAGGTCTCCGCAGTTTACACCTTAATGCTCGATGACCATGCTACGGTGAGCGCCCCCGTCAAATCGAAGCCTATTTCACGGGCCAGCAAACTCCTCCGACTATTCACCACCACCGGTCGAGATCACTATTGCCTCAATGGTCTACGTCGCTCAGTTTGCCCTGGATGTCTTCTGCTTTTTTCAGGAGTCAGTCACCAAGTTACTGCAGGCAAAACTAAGAACTGCGACTTCTGGGTGAAGCCGCGATCCGGCGAACAATTAAAGACCTTTCTTCTACACAATGACCCGACGATGACCATTGCGGATTTTGTGTTCTCCGACAGCAGAAAGATTGTTTCTGTTAAAATAGCTGTCTTCGTTGACAACCATGCTGTCTACGCCCTCGTTGACACCGGCGCCTACTATTCCGTAATGAGCGCCGCACTGGCATCTGAACTGAGGAAGGTTACCACACCGTCGCAAGGACTCTAGTTGCGCACGGCGGGTGGCCATCTGGTGATGTCTACTGGTATGTGCACGGCACGCATTAAAACCCGTATGTCGACCTTTATGGGGCCTTTCCTACTATTGCACGTGTGCTCTCGGCCAATCATCTTGGGAATGAACTTTCTTCATGAATACGGCACAGTCATCATCCTCCGTGAATTACTTGTGTCGTTCGAGCATCCTTTTAGTGCTGCAGCTGACAGTACATAATTACCGAAGAGAGCGCTCTGTGTTACCAACGATTCTGACTCACCCGCCGCAAAGCAGCCTCTTGTCAAGGTAGAATTGAGACAAGACGTGTCTGACGCAATATTTGCGGAGGCCTTATGTCACGACAAATCCGCGCTGCCGGAGGAATCGTTCGGCCTAGCAACAGACATGCTCACCTGCTCGTCATGAACTTCGGCGACAAATATCACCACCTTCCGAGACGCAATGCCATTGCATATTTTGAAAAACTTGCCAATGCCCATGATTCATCCAGGTTCGCTTCACTTTCATCTCATGTTGCACTGACCAAATTACACTCCAGAATGACTTGTCTAACATACATAATTGGTGTTCGTGGTGGCTAATGCAGCTTAATACACAAAAATGTAAATTCATGCAAGTTTCACGCAAGCGCACTAACTTTCCTTCCAGTATTCTGTAAACTTCCAACCCTTAACCCACGTCGACTCCTATCGTTGTCTTGGCGTAATAATAACAAGTAAACTAACATGATCCGAGCACATAGAACAACTAGTCACCGCTTCAGCAAAATCACTTGGCTACATTAAAAGATCGCTAACGTCCTGCCCACCGCAAATCCGAAAATTATCTTACGAAACCTTCACGCGTACTAAACTTGAATATGCTTCTGCTATTTGGAACCCTCACCAAAATTACCTAATCGACGCATTAGAAGCAATTCAAAATCGCGCTGCCAGATTCATCACCTCTCAATAAAGTTCTCGCTTAAGTATTACCAGTATCAAACTATCCCTCAACCTCTCTCCTCTAGAAATTCGCCGCAAAGTCACTCGGCTCTGCCTTCTGCACAAACTATACCATAATTTCTCGTCGCAACGCAATACAGTTCTACCTCCCGCCCGTTCATCGTGTCGCCTCTTTAACTCCCTAGGTTTACAGCGCTTACATGGTTCAACTAACGCTTTCAATAGATCATTTTTACATACTGCCATTGAATACTGGAATAACCTGCCTGAATTCATAGTGCACGAACAAAACCCCTTAAAATTTAAACAGCTAATCACAAATCACTTGATATGTTAGTTAATTTACAATTGTTGCCGTTTTCTTCCACGTATATATATATTTTTTCCTTCTGTTGACATTGTTTTTTACCATGTAGTTCACTTTCGATTATGCTTTGTACCATTGACAATCATGCATCTGTTGAATTGTGTTTTTGCCTCCCCCTTATGTAATACCCCGCAAGGGGCCTTTAAGGGTTCAATAAATGATGATGATGACGAATGACCACTCTGATGGGGCCTTCGAGAGCACTTTCGACGTAATCGAGTCTACCTTCGGCACAACGAGACACCCTTTTGCATATACTCGGTTCACTTCAAGACTGCTTTGCTACTACGTCAAAGGTTAACCGGACGCCCCTTGCTCCGCATTGTATCATCACGGAACCCACTGAGAGACCTATCTGACAACATGCCTACAGGGTGTCGCAAAAAGAGCAAGACGCTATACGTGACCAAGTTCAGCAGATGCTTCAGAACGACGTCATCCCGCCATCAACCAGTCCCTGGGCTTCGCCAGTTGTGCCAGTAGAGAGGAAGGACGGTACGTTGCGCTTTTGCGTTGATTGCCATAAACTGAACAAGGTCACCAAAAAAGACGTTTATTCTCTACCCCCAATAGATAGCTCGTTGGACCGTATAGGCAACGCTAAATATTTTTCCTCCATGAATTTGCGTAGCCGCGGCGGAATCTCTACTCCAGTTGCGGTGCCTGGCGGCGAAATGTCACACTAGCACCGACGGCCGCTTCCTATTGAAATTCGCTTCTTCACCCAGGCATTTAAAAAATAGAAGGGGCGCTGATCCAGGTTGTACCAGGTCGCCACCAAAGACGGCAGTGTATTACGCCACAACTGCCAACACCTAAGGGTTATGGCTGAACCTTTCAGCATTTCGCCTAGTGTTGACGACGTCCCCAATGACTTTCACCAGGACGTGTACACTGACTCGGTCCTATCTAACGATGAAAGCACACCTGACGCTGCACCATCGACGTGAGAACCAAGAAAAACAGAGCGCGAAAGAAGGCTACCACAGCGGTTCAGATATGTCAGCTACTTCGTGCAAGTTCTAAGAACTCAAACCCTTCGGAAGTGAATAGGTGTTGTGTTATTTTGAAGAGACTGGCTTCTCGTCAAAACATTACACTGATTTCATTTCATTCCAAGAGAAAAGTATGTATCGGGTAGGTAAGCTGAAGTGATGCGCGTCTGCAAGCAGCATTGTCGGCGCTTCCTCACCACTTGTGTGCCTTTTCCCCTACGGGATATGAAATGTGTGCGAAATAAAGGCTGGGTGCTTTTGCTGTCTGCTGAGAACTGGTCACTGTTGTGACACAGTTGGCACAGCAACTGATATATCTGCCCCTGATTTTTACTATGTACCAGCCTCAGATACGATAACACGGAAGAGCATGCCATCCTTGTGCATCATAGCACTGAAAACATCAAGAACGAGCTTATTGCAGCCTTCTATCAGCTTTACTAGATTGGAAAGCTTGAGATCATTGCAGAGCTTCTTAGCTTTCTTCCTGACAAAAATCAAGGCAATATCTGAGCGGCAGTCGAATAGACGGTTAATAGCTTCAAAAGCATTGCGAAGAAATATGCTATTTGGAAGAACGGCAAACCTGCCCTCTTTATTTGCAGGCACTAGGCACAGCTCGTGCTGTCTAAGAATGACACAATGAGCTTGTCCCGTTTCCTTCGCTCGTCTTATGTACGTGTATTTAGCGCTTACACAAGTTATGGACTGTGGAATGCCTTTACGCCTCTACAGAAGCCATACTTTGGCTGTATTGGCATGTAAACCAAGTGATTTCAGGACGCAATTCCAGACTAGAAGCAAAGAAGTTGGATGGGTATTTGTATAGGTACAAGTAGTCTTCCAGAACCCTCACCAATTTTGCCGATCGCGTAACGATTAATCTTACTTCTATTCCGATTACATGCGCAGCGCGTGTAGGAGTGTTGTCTATGCTGTATAACCTACACAAGTTCAAGCGCATACCTTGCAAAAAATGATGAGTCATGCACCTGGCCATGGTCATGAATAATCAGCTCACACGTGTTGCCCAATATAAGACTTTGACACCTGTGCTCACAGCTCGTGCTTTGCGACACATATGCTTTACTTGCAGCAAGTTTACCCAAACTATGTTTTATCTACAGTTTTACCCACCCTAATGGGCTAGTTGGTATGCGGCTCGACTGTTGACTGAAAATCATGGAATCCCAAGGGGACATGGCCATTGGCCGATGGTTGGCTAAGGGTCGGCAACCAGTCGGTGGCCAGTTTAGTCGGCGAGACTACCAAAAAAAGTGGCCAGTCTGTGACTAGCCATTCACCAGGTCGGCAGTAGGTCAATCAGTGTGCTTGCCCTGAGGTCGCCAGTTTACATTGGGCCGACCTCCTTTTTAGATCAGTGACAAATGCAAGCACGGGTGATCACGCTTGTCAATTTACTCATCGTATAAGCAGAAATGCATGTCTATACGGCGTTTCTTTTTAATATGGACAGTGACATCACTTTAATTTGGGCATAGTTGCAGTGTATGTGCATACACTGCAAAGTGCAATATTCAGTCTACAGTGCAATATTCTAGCTAAAAATTTATTCTTGCACATCAATTTCAAGAAAGCGTACCAAGGAAAGGTAAGATAATTGTGCCACACCTATAAATTAAATTTTTTTTTTGCATTTTAAAATGCGCTACTAGGGCCTAGAAGAAGGTACACATATGTGGGATAGTAGTGGCAGCTGCAACCACTTGGAAGACGTGTCACGTAAGCAAGGTCAGGTCACTTGCATCATTGCCTCGTTCTGCTTCTAACCGTTCCAGAGCGTTCCAGAAGCGTCTTCGTTCTGAACCGGGCTCGTCCCTTCGGACTCTTTCGGACGGTGGTTTGGCTGAGTTTTGGGTGAATTTGACCTGTTGAAACTAGCTGACGTTGCATATTACTTCTTTAAGCAATCGAATTAGTGCTAATGTCTAATTCATCTCCTGGCCAAGGGCATAGCCCTTGGTCAGCCTCCTTGCCTAATGATGAATTGCCATTGGAATATTTTTTCCGCAGTGGTGTTGGAAGCATCCCTGTTGCGCTGGTGCCCTCGAGTGGTGGATTTATTAGGCTCAACAACCCGAAGGCGATCCAGGTGGGGTTGCAGGCCATGACGCCGCACTTTCAGATGATAAGTGATGTTCGTCAGTTCGGAAGAGGTGGTTTGGTATGCAGATCGTCAGATCCTTCGTGCGTTTCTGACATCCTAAAATGCAAGACTTTTGCTTCGGTCCCGGTAAGTGCATTTATCCCGCCTCATTTAGCGTGCACTAAGGGAATTGTACGAGGAGTCGACTCTACACTAACGCCCGCTGAGACTCTGGAAAAGCTGTCTGATGCTGGGGTCATAGCTGTGTACCGATGCAACCGATTAGTTAACGGTGAGAAAGTCCCCACTGAGTCGGTTATTGCTACCTTTGCCGGCACTTCCTGTCCATCCGAGTTGAAAATATGGCCGCTCATTTTCAGAGTCGAACGTCTCGCTTCTCGTCCTCTCCAATGTCAAAACTGTTGGCGTTTTGGTCACAGTGCAGGGGGCTGTAAATCAAATTCACGTTGCCGCATCTGTGGCGATACCCACCCATCGAAGGAGTGCATCGCCGAAACCGAAAAGTGCTGCCTCTGTGCAGGAAATCACGCGGCCGATTATCTGAACTGCACCGCAAGGTCTAATGAAACGCAACTTCTAGAAATCATGGACAGACGTCGTTGCTCGCGGCGAGAAGCAATAACAGTTGTGAAGGATAGATCCTTTGGATATGCCGGAGTCGCGTCGAGGCACGAACAACTGAGTGAGACGAAGATTCTTAATCTTATTGAGGCTGCAGTAGAAAAGGCTGATGTCGAAAGCGCTGGAACACATAGTTACGAGCGTGAGTGAGTGCATCTCTCAAGTGTTTTGCTCACAGATGACACAGCTGGCTTCTGCAATAGCAGTACCGATGGCCAAGTCGGCACCTTGTGCAGTGGAAGTTATACCGAATTTAGCCCCACAGCGACAATCCCGCGAGGAGAAAACCCCAACTTTTGTCCGTACCTTCTACGTCGACCCACGTGGAGGATCAGAATGAAATGGACGTATGCCAAGATTTCAGGCGTCAGAAGCGCACTGGATCTCCATTAAAATCTCCTTGCCCAAACACAAAACCCAAAAAGGTCAGCGAAAATGCCAGTGCACTTTTTAAGGAGAATATTTTAGAAGCTGCCGTTGCTGAAGTGTTTCGCTCGTCAACATAGATACCTTGAAAGTACTACAGTGGAATTGTAGGTCTTTGATTTCTGCTTCTACTGACTTACTTTGCTTAATTAATCAGTTATATCCGGATATAATCTTATTACAGGAAACCTGGCTTAACCCTGTTAAGAATTATCATTTAAACAATTTTAAAGCATTTCGGTTAGATCGTCCATCACTAGGAGGTGGTCTAATTATACTAGTCTCGAATAAATTTTGCCGCACAGCGAGCATAGCTTTTCAGCTTATGTCCACAGACTGTGAAATTTTGGCAATAGACCTCTGTCTGCCCGGGCACCACCCTTTTTCACTTATAAACGCATATTTTCCAACGGGTTTGCATAATACTCAACAATTAGATACTGCCTTAGCTAATTGCAAGAATGATTTCCTTCTGACTGGTGATTTCAACTCACATCATGTTTCATGGGGATTTCGAACAGACCATTCTGGTACTCTTCTGTGGGATTGGATGATTAATAAAAATCTTACCTGCCTAAATGATAGACAGCCTACATTTATTCGCGGACGGACACGATCGGTATTAGATCTCACGATTTGCAGCCCAAGTGTTTCAATAAAGTCTTGGCAAACAATTGATTTCTCTTCAAACAGTGACCATCTTCCTGTATACTTTGAAATCTCATGTGCTGTGAAATCTATTGAAAGGACAGAGAAAACATTGATCAATTACAAAAAATTTAAAGACTGCTTGTGTTCTAACATTAGGGCAGTGTCCAGTGGTCAAAATGAAGACCTCGGCAGAAATCTCTGTTCTGCTTTAAAAATCTCGAAGAACACTTCAGAATTTGTAATTGCTTCGTCGTCATGGAAAAGTGCCCAACCTAGTAGATGGTGGAATGATGAGTGCACACGAGATTATAGAAGAAGAAAAGCGGCATGGAAAAGACTTATATGTAATCAGAGTCCAAAAAATTGGAAGGATTATCAGTTCATTGCGGCAACATAACGCACTGTATCGCGAGCGAAAGAGCAATATGACCAAGAACATTTCGAGTACCTGTCTAAATCAAATAACAAACATGCTTTATTCAACTTCCTTCGTGGTAGGAAGAAGACCCCTATACCAGGAAACGTTGACTCAGTAGTTTACACCTCACAGGAACTACAAGAATCATTGAATCAGTTGGCTAAAGAATTAGAAAACAGGTTCTCAACGCATCTTCCTAATTCGGCTTACACAACAGCCGTCTATGACTACACAGAAATATCGGCTTCCGAATTAAATCAGGCTATGGAAAGATTGCCAAATGCAGCACCAGGCCCCGATGAAATAACAAATACAATGCTAAAAATACTTCACAGGGAATATCCGAATGATCTGTTAGGTCTCGTCAACTATTCCCTTAGAAGAGCATGGATCCCTTCTGAATGGAAGATTGCGAAAATTATACCATTGCTTAAGAAACAGGGGGCAGGCTATAATTTAGACAACATACGACCGATAGCCTTAACATCTAATGTAGTAAAACTTATTGAAAGGGTACTTCATGGTCGTATAATTAGGTTTATTAACGAGAAACAACTGTTGAGTTCTTCCCAAATTGGCTTTAGATCTGGATATTCCATATGGCATGCACATGTAGATCTGGAAAGTCGTATTCATATTGCCCGTCACAAAAAGCACTTTGCGGCTTTAGTAACGTTAGACATATGTAAAGCATATGATAGTGTAGAGTATTCTATCTTGACTAATCAGTTATGGAGTCATGGACTTCCACCTTATATAGTAGCATGGGTGACGGAATTTTTAAGTAGAAGAGAATTCTATTGTTATCAAGGCGGATTCTCTTCCTGTGCGCACAAGCAAACCCGAGGTGTACCTCAGGGGTCAGTACTCTCCCCGGTTTTATTCAACATATTGCTTAGTACCATCCCCGTTCATCCAGAAGTGAAAACCTATGTTTATGCCGATGACATTGCTTTCTTTGCTATGGCACATGACTTCCACTGTCTCTACACTATCTTGCAAACATATCTTAATAAAATAGAACATTGGTTGGATGGATTGATGTTGAACCTGAATATCGGTAAATGTGCTATTCTCGTTTTTCCAATTAAAGATCCCGTGCACATATCTATTAATTCACAAGCTTCAAGATATCCCACAAGTACAATCATTGAAATATCTTGGAGTTATGTATAATGAGCATCTAAATTGGCACCCTCACATTGAATACATCGCGACAAAAGCAGTACGCGCGATGGGCGTATTGCGGAGGTTGAGCAATTGTAGATCAGGTATGAGAAGAAAGGCACTTTTGATTATATATAAAATGTATGTCCGACCTGTGTTGTAGCTTGGCTGCATTCTTTTTTCTGGTGCGCCAGCCTACAAACTTCGGCCGCTCGTTCTGTTGGAAAGAGAGGCTTTACGGCTCTGCTTAGGACTTCCAAAGTATACTGCAAATGCAGTGTTATACCTTGAAGCACGAATACCAACCTTATTATGTCGCTTTAACATTCTTACTGTGCAGACCTTTTTACGACTATATGAAGCACCGTTTAACCCTGAACAAATTATTTTTATTTCCAATCCTGACCTTTTCTTCTCCGTGCATTGGCCCAGATTTACCAAACCACAAATAGTATTTGTTCAATCGTTACTTGAGCCCCTAAATGTACACGTTCGTGATCTGATTCCTTTAACTGAGCAACGAAATTCTCCAGAACTTGTTTACCATGATATATTCCCAACTCACGCAAAGCTATTACCTACAGGCATTTTAAATGGTTTATTGCAGGACCATTTAAGTAGTCTGCCAACAAATGTCATTATAGCAACGGACGCATCTCAATCACGTGAAAAATCAGGCGTTGGAATATACTGCCCCGTACTTGATTGGTCATTTTCACTTCGCTTACCGGACTTTCTTCCTGTCTTTCTGGCTGAATTCATGGCAATAATGTTAGCTTTGCGAAAGGTAAATATTTCCATTCCAGTTGTAGCAGTCATAACTGATTCATTATCAGTGTGCTCTTCTCTGTCCGCATCTGGTCACTCACCTATAGTGAAACTTTTTAAATCGTTGATCCCCTGTCATCTCCAAAGTATTCATTTAATCTGGACACCAGGGCACAAAGGTTTGTTGTTAAACGAAATAGCTGATTCTCTTGCGAAGGCATCCCTTTCGACACCAATTATTCCTATTTTCCCTCATACAGTATATATTACGGTGGCGCGATTTCGCACACTTAAAATCAGGCAAAATTTATCTGACCCTGCACTGACGGCTTCTCCAGAGTACAAACACTTGTTATTTCCCTGGCGCAGTGAACTGACTAAATCAAGGATGATGGAAGTTGTCATCACGAAATTTCGTTGCCACGTTACCTGCCTCAATTTTTACTTGCATAGATCAGGCATATTGAATTCCCCTATGTGCATTTACTGTAATCAAGAGGAAACGATCAGTCATTTTTTATTACATTGTCGCCGTTTCGATTTATTGAGGCAAAGCATACTAGCACCACCTCTTCAAAGACTGGGCTTGCAACTATCACAACCTGATCTTCTTTCATTTGGAGCCTCTACACTGGGTTTCAGCCACAGGGATGTTTTATTCGCCGTTCAAGAATACATCACTGCGACTAAACGATTTTCTTGCTAAATTGCTGTCTCAATATTTTTCTTTTTTTTTGCAAACTTGATATCGGTATTTCAAATCAAAATTAAGTTACAAAAAAAAATGTAGGAATGACGCAATGCTGAAAGTTTAGGGCAAATTCACCTTATAATCGGCCAATCCCCTTCTTTGGGTACGAGCCATTTGCAAAGGGAAACAACAACAACAACAACAACCACTTGGACGGCTGATTAGACAGGAGACAGCAGAGCAGCTATAGCGTGCGAACAGCATGGTTCCAAATTCGGTGAGTATTTATGCCCCAATTCTTCGTAAAATTAACATTAAGACGACAAAGAAAGTGCAATGTCATGTCCTTTGAACGGTGTTAAACATCCGTGACCCCCTAAGAAGCTCTCTTGCCTGCCCTTATACGCACTCCCGTGCAGCGATCGTGTCAGGTTTAGAGGTGTATGGCTTCAAGAATGAAATGTAGCAAAAATCTTTGTGAAGGGGAGATGCGGGTCGAAAAATCGCGTTTTTTGCGAAAATTTCCACTTTTGAGATATTGCTTCTAAAATCACTTTTGATCATTCAACTATCATTTCCCCAAAGGTCATAGCTGAATTCAAACAAGAAAGTGGTAAAAATTCGATCTGCGCTAGTGAAGGTAGCTGCCGAAGTCGCCAATTCACGCATCCGATGGCTATTTTTGAAAATCCGCCACTCGGCAACACGATGACGTCCGCCATCGGGGTTTGTTCGGTGGTGTAGATCAAGGCTCCTTCTACTGTACAGGCGTCCCCCTGGTTTCGTATTTTAGTGAGGAATTTCACAAAACAGTCGTTTCCAAGTCGGTTAACAGCCAAGCTGCAGCCGCTTCGCGCATCTCTACCGGTCACATGGTACGCTACCGAGGCCGCCATTGGCTACATCTGATCGGCCTCGCTCGCTGAGCGCTTGCGACGATCGGCACTTGCCGTGCGTTTCTATGTTTTTCCGAGTTCACCATGGATAACTCGAAGAAGCGAGACTTCCGAGCACGAAAGTTTGCAAGCAAGAACAAGTATCAAGGGCGTCGACGTAAACCGAAGCGCAAAGCAGCGGTAGAAAAATGCGAGCCGCGGGCCACTAGGCCTAATCAAGGTAGCGGGGATACGGCGGCTTGCGGGAACTTTGACGAAACCGACGCCGCGATCAAGTTCATCAGCGCATCAGAAAAAAGATTGAACAGTTCGAAAGCGAAAGAACGAAGAGTGCTTGTGGCTCTGTGAGCGGAGTATTTTGTGACATCGGCGCACTGACATCGATGGTAAGCCGTGCTGTTTGTCCAACATGCCACACCGCTGGACTCGTCGTTCGCGACACCGCAAGTAAACGTAAGGGCCTCTCTTCGTTCCTCGAGCTGCACTGTGATAACAGTGAGTGCCCTGAGTCAGTGGTTTCTGCCGCGCATAGTTGGCGGCGTGTTCTGCCGGAAAGACAGCCCACCGATGCCGGTGATGACTGTAGCTACCGAAGCGGCAGCTCGCGCGACAGCTTCGCTGTCAATGTGAAGGTAGTTGTGGCTGCGCGTGCAATAGCCATTGGGCATGAACAGCTGTCGCGTTTTTGCGCTATTCTTGGACTGCCAATACCTATGCATCATAAGACTTTTATTGCAATCGGCAAAAAAGTTCATGCTGCAGCTACCAAAGCTGTGCAAGAAAACCTGGCGAAAGCGCGGATGATAACTAAAGAGAAAGTGGATGGGGCTGATGTTGCTGTCATGTATGATGGCACATGGCAAAAAAGAGGGCACAAGAGCCACAATGGCATCGGCACTGCTGTGTCTGTGGACACTGGTTTGTGCCTAGATTTTGAAGTGCTATCAAATTACTGCCTTGCCTGTAGCCGGCACCAGGACTTGGGTGATGAGGAAGAAATACGGCAAGCATTCCACACACCTGTCTGCGAAAAAAATACAGAGTGCTCCTCTAATGCCATGGAGACTGAGGCAGCTTTGCGCATATGGGGCAGGACATCCTCATACACAACACCATTGCGCTTCACCAAGTTCCTCAGTGATAGGGACAGCAAAGCTTATACCGCTGTCGCTGAGGCCAAGGTATATGGTGAAGCTGTTGTGGACAAGGAGGAGTGCACAAACCATGTGGCCAAGCGTCTAGGCACTGCACTTCGGAAACTACCAACACGACTTCCACGAGGGGAAAAGCTGACATATGGCACAATTCAGAAGCTGCAGAACTAATACCGTATTGCAATCACAAACAACAGAGGTGATATTCTGAAAATGCATCGTGCCACCTGGGCCTCATATTTCCATTCATCATCGAGCAACACAGCAGGCAGCCACCGATACTCTCCAGAAGGGGCGACTTCCTGGTGCAAGCATAGGCGAGCCGAAGCGCTTAGGGAGGCCCCACCCGACCACACACCAATCTTGACCAAGGCTCAAGGATTGGCTGTGCTTCCCATTTACAAGCGGCTCACAGATGAAAAGTTGCTGGTGCGTTGTATCCAAGGGAAGACCCAGAACGCTGCAGAATCTTTGAACAGCAAAATCTGGTTGTTGTGTCCGAAGACTAAGTTTGCCTCCCGGACAACAGTGGAAACTGCAGCTGCTATGGCCGTGTTGTGGTTCAATAAAAGACATTCAAGCTTTGAACACGTGCTAGAGGAGCTTGGTGTAGTCCCACCAGATCAACTGATCACCCTGGGCCAATCCCGCGACCAGAGGAGAATCGAAAGAATGTCTGCGTGTGAAACAGCCGAGGCAAGGGCCCATCGGCGGAACGTGGCAAAGAAAGCGCGCCTTGATGACTCCCTTCTCAAGCGGCGAGAAGGATCCACATATGGAGCAGGACAATTTTAGGTGCTCTAGCTGTGTCCCTTCTATGATATCACCAAGTTTTGTGCAAATCGCACTGTGCAATCATGAGTAAACTTATTTACAACTTTCAAATGCATTTTTCTCGATTTCCATTTTGAGGTAATTCTCTCATCTTGTGCACAATCTTTTTTAGGCATAAAATAGTCCTATCTTGATGAAATTTTGCACAGAGCTTAATCAGCCACTCTAGAATACAAGTATCTACTTTAGGTTGCATTATACATCACAGATTTTTTGTCACACAACTTGATACACTGATAGATGTAAAATATGCATTTAGTACTTTTAATTTTTTTTTTAAATGCAGCAAATAAATGTTCTGTTTGAGGTACTTTTCTGTATTGTACTGCTCAAGTGCAGCAGAATGAGCCATTTTGCAATTCTGTGTGAAAATTTTTAGTAAGCTTTATTATGTGCACAAAAAACACTATATTTTGATATCAAAGTTGTAGTAACTCCGGAACTACTATAGCTATCAAAAAAATAATTGCAGTTATGAAATCAGCACTGCAAGCTTTACTAACGCCTAAAATTTCAAGAAGCTGGGTTATAAAATTAAAAAAAACCTTTTTCGAGTAGCATCTCCCCTTAACAAGAAAGGGTACAATATTCTGGCCATGCTTTCTTTCCTTGGTCGTATAACGCTCTGAATACAAAACCGCATTCGATTGAACCGCAGTTTGATTACAGACACCTTGACATCAACCTCGCGGGGTGCTCTCAAGAAAAGCACAGTATTTGCGTCGCAGTATCTGAGTACATTGCTACACTATTCAAGCTATAGCAATAGCATGTCATGGTTCGCGAAACTTGTACAACTGCACGCAAAGCCAAATTTGGACACTACCTCTAAATAAGTGGTCACTTTGCTTTTTTGCATGCTATAAGCTGTTTCCATCTTTTTGGGCTGAAAATATTGTTACATCTACTGTATCAGTGATTTGAGACTTCTGTTGCTTATAGCTTGTAGAGCATAATGCTTGGGTTAGATTTCTGCTGGGACCCCGATATTTATTCACGGCATTTGATAAGTGACCGCTGCTAACGCCATTTTTTTAATGCTGTCACCTATGTCTGTTCTCATCGTTTCTGAGTAGACACACTGTCAATCACCAGTACACACATGCCCGTATACCCCCTCATGCCCACAGCCGCAATATGGGGGTATGCGCCACACGTGTATGAAGGAAAGGGTTTAATATGTACATGACAGAATGTTCACTTAGTTCATGCCCTAACCATACCGTCATATTCTTCGAACCCTCTTACCCCTCTTCTTCTCTCAGTAGGTACACAGAGGTCTCCCCTCTGTGTCCCGACTGTGGGGCGGTTAGCGACCTTAAGCACATGCTCTGGACGTGCCCCTCTTTGCAGCACCACACAATCCACGGTTTGACGGAGGAAGCCTTCTCTGCTTTTCTCACGAGCCACGACTGGTTTGACCAACTCCGGGGTGTCCAGAAGGCCCACGATGCGGCGGTGAGGCTTGGCCTCCCTGTCTCAACGTGGGAGCGGCCTGTAGTGCTGCCCCTATGAAAACGGGGTGAAGATTCTTCCAGACCCGAATAAAGTTAACTATCTATCTATCCTACCCTCTTAGACTAGTTTTGGTCCACACCAAGTTAGAAGGTGAAACCAAGCGCACTCCCAGACGTAGGCGGATGGATGGAGTGAATAGAATGGGATGAAATAGAGAAGACAGACAGACGAACGGACAGACAGACAGACGGACACCGCATATCCCGTACTGCTGAGTGCAGCAGTACCGGATATGTGAAAGTAGCCTTTCTGCAGTGGACAGCAATGGCCCTAGTAAGTCACAACAGACCTTACTTTACTCCCTAACCTCATCATGAATCACAAGTGAGACACAATGCGCACTATTACAGCCAAAGCCTCTCACCTTCCTCAGCAGCATCAGCATGTTCTCCGAGTGACAGGCACGGGCACTCCTGTGCAGTGCTGTTTGCTGCAATGAAATTCAGACATGTAGACAAGGCTTTAGGAATAACAATGCAAACATATTGATTATTACGGTGCCATCGAGACTATCACTACCAAGATCATCAATGCTTAGATTGTAAAGTCTTTGTTATTTATTCATGAGAAACCCCGCTGCACCCGAAAGCCTTACATGATATTAATTGAGGATTTACATCAATAAATAAAGTACATCTTCGTTTGCACACATAATAAACTTTGCCCACACATAAACAGCTAAAATACATCTTTGTTCAAGTTACAGCACGAGATTACAGCAGTGAATAAAAAAATTCACAACTTTGCCGCAAAGAAGAAGCAATAAATGCGATAGAAACAAATGGGAAGATCACACGAAAAATGGCAAGCAGATTTAAATGTGCCCCGCGTTTTTCATGCACAAATGATGCACAAAACGTACTCACAGGTACAGATGAACGCAAATACACGTCTCAGTTTTCACTTCGCTGTGTCTGAAAAGTGTGTCCTTTTTACAAACGGAGACTGTGCAATGTGTACAATGACCTTTGTGCGTGCAGTAACTACAACAAAATCGTTTCAGTGAAAGCCCAAGGGGTACAATTGTCCCCAAAGCGAGATAAGCGAGCACACACATGAGCGTCCTCTCTCTGCAGGGCAACGTACGCGTGGGAGATGAGAGCCCGCGCTGCCGCATTGTGACGATCTGACAACGCGCGCTCATTGCACCATCTCGCTGGTAATGCTGAAAACACAATAGCTTCTCCCGAGATTAGCGTCGCTAGCGGTAAGTGGTAGGTAAAAATAGCTTGCCATTTAAGCACTGAAGGAGGTGCTTTTTTGTGTCTCAGTGGTTAACACCTCGCGCTTCCATTTCAGAGGTTGGACATTTCATTCCGCCCGCCAGAGTTTTTTTTTCTGGATTATTTTCCTTTCTTGCGTTTTCATATATATAGATACGTATACATATATGGTAAATGACAGTGACGCTGACGCCGGCAGCAAAACCCAGCCAAGAGTGACCATGTAATTGCTATCGCAATATTACATCTTCGTTCTCACTATGTACTTGCTTTTCAGTTAGCTTACTAAGCTGTTTAATAGTTCTAGGAAAAAATGCATTGGTATACAGTTTGGTTTTAGTTGGGTGTTCTAGGATTTTGCAACTATGATCGAAACTTTTTGGTTTGTTCGAGAGCAGCAGTGAAGGTTACTTTGGTGGGGTCCCACGCGACACAACTGTACTGCAAGATAGATCTGGTACAAGTAGTGTATGCCATACGTTTTAAATTCACATGCGAACATGCCAGGTTTGTTAGAATGAAACTTAAAGCCTCACTAGGTTTGACTATGAGTGCCAACCTGAGGCCTCCATGAACATTCACATAATAGTAGAACACCTAGGTACTTATCTGTACTATCTTGTTTCAATTGTACATTGTTCAGGTGGTACCACGACTGGAATGGTTTTATCCTCTTAGTTAGTACATTAGTTCGCTATGTGACCTAGATGGGTTCGTAAAATATGACTATCAGATTCAGTCGTGATTTCTCTGTATATATAATACAGTCGTCATCAAATAACTTTATGAATGATTTAATGTGTTCAACTATGTTGTTAATGTAGATTAAAAACAATAAGGGTCCTAGAACCCTTCCTTGCAGATTGCGCGAAGTCAATGCTATTGACGAAGACTTGACATTATTTAAGACGATGGACTGGGTTCTACTATTCAATTAATTTTGTGTCCATGTTTGAAAATTTTTATTTAGATAATGCAGCAAGCTTTACACCCAAGCGCTTACAGGACACAGTGTCAAATGCTTTTTCGAAATCTCTAAAAACCGTGTCTATTAGTTGAGTGTTACAGGATTAACCTTTTCGCGAAACCATTCTGGGAGGGAGTAAAAAGAGTGTCTGATAGGAATTTAAATAACTTGGTATGTAAAATGTGTTCAAATATTTTGCAACAAACCGATGTTAATGAGGTTGACCTGTAAATTTTTCTGAGTTTTTATCTCCAGATTTGAAAACTGGTGTAACGTTTGCTGTCTTCTAATCTTAGGGAATAAGACCAGTTGCAAGGGACAGCTTATAGATAATAGTTAACTATGGAGCAATAGTTTCATGAAACTCTTTGAGGACTGTTGGGAATAGTCCATCAGGCCAAATAGTTTTTGTTGCATCTAGGTAGGCATACTGGGGTATAAATTACGGACTAACTAAAGTGGGGTAACCTGCAGTTCGCACCTTGTTTTTGAGCGAATAGTTATGTTAGCTCTTGTAAGAATTTTTGAAACCTAAAATTCTTCAATTTAGGCCTTAAATATGCATATTTTATATTTTGAATTCTTTATATATTGAACTATTTCACGATCCCCTTCGAGTTCGATATATCTGGGATCGACTGTATTATTATTATTATTATTATTATTATTATTATTATTATTATTATTATGGTTCGTTTCCACAAATACACAGCTGATGGAAGAGGGGAAAACAAAAGCGACTATCCGCTTGACTAAGTTCTCACCCTCCAATGTACATAAGGCAGTGGCGGTGGCAGCAAGAGAACACCACAGCCAACAAAAGTACACAACATTAGCAAAATTAGGAATCATAAAACTTTCAAACTCACTGTAGACGGTTCTGCTGGCAAAAAACCATACACACACAGTGCTATAAACATATATAGAAATGCAAATCAAGTCGCAACAAGTTAACCACAAATACAATAAACATATGATTTACGTGCAGCAATGATTGCATTTTCATCCCTTGGGTTTTTGTTTATTGTTTTTCCTAATTGTTAGCTACAAACTTTGAAGATAGGGTCTTAATTGTCAGGAGCATTAATAAAATATTGGTGAAGTTGAAAAAGGGTGATATCTTTTATGTTAACACCTGATGAATATAATCTGTTTAATTGTAACAATAGTTGATAATTTTTGTTATCCATAGCTCTTGTAGGAGGAAGTATCCAAGGTGGCTGATAACGGTGGGGGTATTTTGGTTGTTCACGTTTCATAGAGGCGATATCTGGGTTAGTAGATAAACATTTTTTTTTGTTCGATCTTATAGGGGCTTAAAAGCCTGCAAATGTATAGGTTGTAAATAATGATGATTTCATGTTCACTGAACAAGTGATCTGCTGCATGTCTGTGAGGAAGGTTACAAATTTGGCATAGGATTCTATTATGAAGAGATGAGATTTTTCGTAGATTAGTTTTAGTCGTTGTCACCCACACTAGCCTGCAGTAGTTGAAAGGAATAAAGCTTGGTATATAGCAAGCTTTGCCTTCAAAGGTAGAACAGATTGATGTCTCCAAAGTATAGCGACTTCTCTCAATGCTTTTATTAAAATGCTGTGGATATGATCATTCCAATAGGAAAGCTCTGCAAAATAAACTCCTAGTGATTTCATTAACCTGATCATTTTAAACTGGTTGGAATTTATAGTGCAAATGTACTAAAGTATCACATTTTTTTTACGGAATTAAAAATTACAGCTTTAGTTTTAGTATTTGCATTACCTGACAGTGCATTTTCCTTTGTCCAAAGTTCTAGCTTACCTAAAATATTATTACCGTGGGCAGACAACTCAGTGTGTGTGCATCAGCTTACAGGAGGATCATGGTGTAATCCACATAAATATTAAATCTGTATTGATCATCACTTTTCCCAGTATCATTAATATAAATGTTAAAGAGAAGAGGCCCAAGTGTACTGCCGTGTGGCACACCGGTTGTAATATGTGTGTTGGACTGAAAACTGCTGATTTTAACGTATTGCTTCCAACGAGATAAATAGGATTTTATTAAATCCAAAACATGCCGTCCTAATACCACATAAATCCAATTTTTTAACTAATATTCTGTGTACTATGCAATGAAACGCTTTGGTAGAACCACCAAAAATGCCTAAAATTAACTTATTTATTTCTACTTCATCAAGAATATATTATTTTTTATGAATCAAAGCAATTTTTGTAGAACAGTTTTTTCTAAATTCCATACTGAGAATCAGTAGTAACATTGTTGCATTGTATAAACTTCTCCATGCATTTCAGCATAAATTTTTCCACACATTTAAAAAAACAGGAAAGATACTAATTGGCCTATATATGTCAAAGTCATTTCTGTATCTCTTTTTGTAATGCACGATTGCTTTGCTATTTGCATAGCCGAAGGAAATGTTGCGGTTTGCAGGCACAAATTAATGATACAGCGATGGAAGCGACATTTTGCTTTTTGGAGCAGATTCTGAAGCAGAAAAAAATGGTGCTTTGGAGCAGGCTGAAGTGTTTTCAGAGCAGAAAAAATGCTATAGCTTAGGGTTGCTATTAGTGTTTTCGGAGCAGATGCATGCTCGTAATGACTCCTGAAGCCTAAAACATCACTTAAGCATCTGATGAATATTTATATTTAATATTAAACATGCCGTATACTAGTATGCAGCTAGTATACAAGCAGTATAGTTGGCGTAAATCCTGGACAGGGGGGTAGGGGGTTCAAGAGAGTCTGGAGTTTTCTGGCTGTGGAGGACACCTCTTGCAAGTGTCCCACTTGAGAGTTAGCTTTAGCACGTGATATAATTGAGTTAACAGTTAAGTATAGCGCACTCAACCTTTTCAAAGGCTTTTTCACCTTTTATTGCGTACCTGTGGTAAATGCCTCTTAGCTATGTGAACTATAGAAATCGAAAAAAGGTGAAAAAAAGAGACTGAATAGAACACTGCGATTGTTTGAGCTCAGACCCCATGCTCTATTTTTTTTATTTGATTTGAAAGCATGATTTAATTCCTATATAAATAAATATACAAACCCGATTAAAAATACAAATTGGGCACCATGGCCTGATCTTTGTCACCCCTTGAAATTTTTCCGGATTAGCATACTAAGATGATAGTGTATACAGCTTGCTTTTGGTTTTCCTTATGCTCACGGGATGGTCCCATGGCTCTACTTCATTCTTTTTAGCTTGCCAAAACCACTTTGGAGCAGGTTTCGAGCAGTTACTAGCAAATATTGCACTTTGAAGTTGCATGGAGCAGCATTTCTATTTTGGAGCAGTTTGGAGCAATTGGAGCAGCCCTTTCATCACTGAAAATACTATGTGTAAGCACTGCACAGATTAATTTCATGACACATTTTACTGAACAAACTTTTATGTTGTTTAAGTCACATGATGTACTGTTTGAAAGCTCAGAAAACATTTCTGTTACTTCACTCTCCCCTACTGGTTCAAGAAAAATAGTAGATGAACGTCTGGTTGCCAGCTACTATGTTCTTGTGTATAAGAAACCCCACCCCTAGCTCTATTCTGTCAACTAATCCCCGTTAACGTAGAACGTGTCGTGTCCATTCTTTAGCACTGTATAAGACACACATGTCCTTTTAACTTCGCCGAGCCCTATTACATCCCATTTAACACCCTCTAACTCGTCGAGTAGCACAGCTAGACTAGCCTCACCAGATTGCGTTCTAGCGTTAAATGTAGCCAAGTTAAGATTCCAATGGTGGCTTGTGCGGACCCAGAGATTCTTAGCACCCTCCGCTGCAATGCGGGTCTGAACGTCGCCTTGGAAAGTTGCTTTGCAGCCGCCGGGAACTGTGGTCCGAAAGTTAATTGGCGAGTTCATATTTCAAATTACTTTACCGAAATCACTATTCACTTCGAACCTAGAATTCATCATTTGCACAAACACAGAGTTCAGCAATAATGTACTCCTATTTTATAGCCCCCACGAGATATCATTATCTGTGGGGTTTAACGTCCCAAAACCACCATATGATTATGAGAGACACCGTAGTGGAGGGCTCTGGAAATTTCGACCACATGGGGTGCTCTAACGTGCACCCATATCTGAGCATTGGGGCATACAATCTCTCTTATGCTATTTACCGCGTGCTTACAGGAGGTTTTCAGAAGCCTAGAATGCGAACAGTTAGGGATAAAAGTTAATGAAGAATACCTTAGTAACCTGCGCTTCGCCGATGACATTGCATTGCTGAGTAACTCAGGGGACGAATTGCAACTCATGATTACGGAGTTAGACAACGGGAGCAGAAAGGTGGGTCTTAAAATCAATCTGCAGAAAATGAAAGTAATGTACAACAACCTCAGAAGAGAGCAGCGCTTCGAGATAGGTAATAGTGCACTAGAAGTTACAAAAGACTATGTCTACTTATGACAGGTAATAACCGCGAAGTCCAACCACGAGATTGAAGTAACTAGAAGAATAAGAATGGGTGGAGCACATTTGGCAAGCACTCTCAAATCCCGACAGGTAGATTGCCACTATCCCTCAAGAGGAATGTATATAACAGTTGCATCTTGCCGGTACTTAGCTACGGAGCAAAGACCTGGAGACTTACAAAGAGGGTTAAGCTTAGATTGAGGGCGACGCAGCGAGCATTGGAAAGAAAAATGGTAGGTGTAACCTTAAGAGACAAGAAGAGAGCAGAGTGGATCAGGGAACAAAACGGGGTTAAGGATATCATAGCTGAAATCAAGAAGAGAAAACGGACATAGGCCGGAAATGTAGCGCGTAGACAGGATAACTGCTGGTCATTAAGGGTAATAACTGTATTCCCAGATAAGGCAAGCAGGTTAGAGGAAAACACAAAGTTAGATAGTCAGATGAGATTAAGACGTTTGTGGGTATAAAATGGCAGCAGCAAGCACAGGACCGAGTTGACTAATTAAACATGGGAGAGGCATTTGTTCTGCAGTAGACGTAGTCATGCTGATGATGATGATGATATCTGAGCACATGGGCCTACAGCACTTTTGCCTTTAACAAAAATGCAGCCACCGCAGCCGGGATTCGATCCCACGACCTGCGGGTCAGCAGCCGAGTACCTTTGCCACTAGACCATCGTGGCAGGGCCCCGCATATATCAAGGCCTTTGCAGAAGCTGTCCAACATTTATAGTGTACCCACAATACATTCCCTTTGTACCCACAGTACATCCCCTTTGTTCAAATGTAATTCCATTTGCTAACACAGGTGTTTAGCCAAATGGACCAGTAGGTAAGTAACGTAGCTTCAACGCATGGTGCTCTACATTGAAAACCCAGCACCACTGAGAAAAATTGTTTTACATGTTTATGCTCTTAAATGATTCCTTGATACGACAGAGACAGCCAGGTTGAATCAGAAAAGAAATGCACATACATTCAAAATGTTATTGAGCAAGCAGTGACAAACACACTTGAACGGGCTTTACAAAACTTTTTTTTAAAGCGCCTACATCAGTACTTATCACATAAACGCATAGTGGCGCTCGTCAGAACTATCGGGAGCGAAAATTACAATGCTGGGCATAGGTCTGTGATAAGATAATTGTAATATAATAAGTGACTGCAACACTGCAAGAAAAAAAAACGGATCGTTATTTGGTTGCATATTTTTTAGCATGCTTTTTTACTGAGTGCCTTATAGACTAACATTCTCAAACCTCCAGCTTCAAAACTGCAGGGCCAGCCAAAGAATGCACTGAACGCCACAAAATGCACTGGGGACGCTCCAGACATCATTGTTGGGATAAACTGAATGGGAAAAATGTAAAAGTGTTGATATAGACAGTGTTAGAACTACATCACTGAAAACACGATAGAGGGATTTGCGAGCTGCCTCAATTGGGATGTGCAGTTCACTCATCAAGCATTACATTGTTAGTTACGATTACAAAAGTGTCATCAATACATTAGAGATGGCAAAAAGGCATGCAAGCTTCCGATAAATAGCTAACGTGGTTGCTTGGGCTAGTCGGGCTTATTTGTCGAATACTGCTCAAGTATATATTGCGCTGTTCCAGCAAATAAATCTTGTTGTAAGTCAGTGCCGCTGTCGGTCTCCTTTTTTCTTGTCCCTCGTTATTGGCACTGCTTTTATGTGAATAATGCCGATAAATAGGGGCTTTCAATTCATTAGATTGGAGCGCCCTCCAATGTAACAGGGCAAGGAAACTGCAGTCAGGTGACCTTGTGTAAATCAAGTTGAGTGCAGGCATCTATTTTGTTATATTTTGAGTGTTCTAGGCTGAATGACTTCAGGCTGCGTGCCCCTATCGCTGCCATTCTAGCTATGCTAACCTCTTCAGCCTTCTGTCCACACAGTCTGAAAGTAAAAAAAAAAATGTGCAACGAAGAGGTCTTAGATGTTTTGAAGGGTCCCCTTTCACATAACCTACGATTTTCACGAATCAATTTCCAACAGCAGAGTTGTTCTAGCCAGACCAATCCTCGTACAGCCAGGTCACCTCACCAGAGGAGGAAGGAAGATGAGTGTGTAAGAGCAGCTGCGCCACACAAGTCGCATGACCAACAAGCTGTTTAAGGAAGGAACCAATCAGAGAGCATGCTAGGGAAGGGTAACAAACTCCACATTGCTCACATGAAAACGGTAGCGCGAACATCAGCAGCGAAGCTCGATTTAGTAGAATAGGAATCACAAGCCAGGCGACAGTAGAGGAAAGCCCTTAACCTCGAGGTTTGAAAGAAAGAAACCACAAAGGAGATGAAGTCTACCACAGCAAAGCATCCAACCAACAACAGCACTAAATCTGCACCATGGATCACTGCAAAACCAATGTACAAACAAAAAAACAGCAACGAAACGCTGAGAATCACAAAAAAACACAGAAAAACATGACCACAATAGTCGTTCCTGTGGTGTTTCCTTTGGTGGAAGTACATACCACACCATAATTCACCATGGTTTTGCCAAGTAACAAAGTATCTACCATGCGTCAGTAGTAGCACTTCGCTTGGCACCGACCTTAACATCAGTAAAGCAATGCATGCACCTACTGTATGACATTATTTAATATTATTATTATTATTGGGCTTTAACGTCCTAAAACCATGATCTACTAATTATGAGAGATGCCGCAGTGGAGGGCTCCAGAAATTCCAGCCACCGGGGGTTCTTTACCATGCACGTAAATCTAAGCACACGGGCCTCAAGCATTTCCGCCTCCATCGAAAATGAGGCTGTCATGCCCTACTGCATGACATTCTGGTGCCATTAAAAATGCACACGAAGAGAATGCGACAACATGAGCCGCCCTTAAACTTATATTTGGCTATTGTTTGCCTACCGAACTACTTGTACCTAGTCGTGGAGCACACCAACTTGCCGTCACAGTTACTATCCGAGTATTTTGTAGATACACTTAGCGTGACGCATCGAGGCGGCTACATGGCCAAAAGCGAGCTAACTCAAAAGACTCTCTTTAAAGCAAGAGCCAACATACCTCGTTTGGCAAGAAGTGGCAAGATATGGCTGACAAGAAAATCGTAGTTCGGAAGTCCAGCCAGTGAGAGAACACAAAAACTTAGATTGCTGTCCACTTTGTTGATGCCGAGGCAAATTATAACGATCATTATGGCTGAGCCCTTTGTAATGTAATGAGTAGTCTGTTTTAAACCAACTGCTCATAACACCAATCATATAATGTGATGCTTGATTCTATGCATCAGCCAGACAACATTGCATCCGTTAATGTGACTTCTTATATAACAAAACACTTGTATACTAGTATCTTTTCCTGGAGAAGTTTCGATCACTGAGATTGCTCTGGAGTATAATGTTCCACTGACTGCGAAACATCATGCCTGGATTTGATTCCAGCACAAACCCTGGTCACTATTTCTCATTGTGTAAAAGGTCACACAGGTAGCACATGCCACAGCTGGGTTCTGATAGTAAGTCAGAATCTAGTACCTTAAGCTTGTCCTGTAGGTCAACTTGGCTGGCATCCATGCACTCCAGTAACATGGTTAAGACAGTGCGTGCCTGTGGCAAGGCGACGGTGGCTACACAGTGCAGAGGCGTGCATCCATGCACATCCCCTCTAGCCCAGGGTGCACCAGCAGACAGCAGAAGGCGCACCAGGCTTCTGTGAGCCTGCACAGAAGGTAAGCAGCTTCCATAGCTGCCAAGTCAATTTATCCACATTTGCCATGCAACAGGCATAGGGAACAGGTTTGCCAGGCTCAACTACTTTTCTGGGTCACTTGCGTGTAAATTATCTCTATTTAAACCAAAAATCAATTATTGAGTAGCCTGTTTGAAATCCTGCTTGTTCCTTTGGTTGATTGAATTCTAATGTTTTCTTTACTCTGTTAGCAATTACCTTTGTAAATAGCTTGTATACTACAGAGAGCAAGCTGATCGGCCTGTAATTCTTCAAGTCCTTGTCATCTCCTTTCTTATGTATTAAGATGATGTTAGCGTTCTTCCAAGACTCTGGTACTTTTCCCGTCAGGAGACACTTCGTAAACAGGGTGGCTAGTTTTTCTAACACAATCTGTCCTCCATCTTTCAGCAGATCTGATGTTACCTGATCCTCACCAGCAGCTTTGCTTCTTTGCACACCACATTCATACTATCAATCAGGTAATAGAGAAATGCTCAGAGTATAACCAACCACTATACATAGCCTTCATAGATTACGAGAAAGCGTTTGATTCACTAGAAATATCAGCCGTCATGCAGACACTGCGGAATCAAGGCGTAGCTGAAGTATATATAAACATCCTGGAAGAAATCTACAGGGGATCAACTGCTACCATAGTGCTTCATAAAGAAAGCAACAGAATACCAATCAAGAAGGGTGTAAGACAGGGGGACACAACCTCCCCAATGCTATTTACCGCGTGCTTACAGGAGGTTTTCAGAAGCCTAGAATGGGAACAGTTAGGGATAAGAGTTAATGGAGAATACCTTAGTAATCTGCGCTTCGCTGATGACATTGCATTGCTGAGTAACTCAGGAGACGAATTGCAACTCATGATTATGGAGTTAGACAAGGAGAGCAGAAAGGTGGGTTTTAAATTAATCTGCAGAAAACGAAAGTAATGTACAACAACCTCGGAAAGGAGCAGCGCTTCGTGATAGGTAATAGTGCACTTGAAGTTGTAAAAGACTATGTCTACTTAGGGCAGGTAATAACCGCAGAGCCGAACCACGAGATTGAAGTAACTAGAAGAATAAGAACGGGGTGGAGCACATTCGGCAAGCACTCTCAAATTATGACAGGTAGATTGCCACTATCCCTCAAGAGGAAGGTATATAACAGCTGTATCTTGCCGGTACTTAGCTATGGAGCCGAAACCTGGAGACTTCCAAAGAGGGCTCAGCTTAAATTGAGGACGACGCAGCGAGCAATGGAAAGAAAAATGGTAGGTGTAACCTTAAAAGACAAGAAGAGAGCAGAGTGGATTAGGGAACAAACGGGGGTTAAGGATATCATAGCTGAAATAAAGAAGAGCAAATGGGCATGGGCCGGGCATGTAGCGCGTAGACAGAATAACCGCTGGTCATTAAGGGTAACTAACTGGATTCCCAGAGAAGGGAAGCGGGTTAGGGGGAGACAGAAGGTTAGGTGGGCAGATGAGTTTAAGAAGTTTGCGGGTATAAATTGGCAGCAGCAAGCACAGGACCGGGTTAACTGGCGGAACATGGGAGAGGCCTTTGTCCTGCAGTGGACGTAGTCAGGCTGATGATGATGATAATGATGATGATGAAACCAAAAATGTCACTGTCTGGTGATGCCGCAGTTCAAGCATCCTGTGTCAAAACGTGGGCACCAAGGCATGCTCAGTGACCATATTTTGGCCACTTAAAACAGAATTTGGAATAACACAAGCAAATGCTTTTGGATGCGTCGATTGGACTTGGGGAAAATTGTTGCATGGCACCTCATCTTACAGACCACCTATTATTCTCAATGCAACTATAAACTATATAGTCCATCACTATAAACCAACGGAATCGAAAGTAGGGCTAGTTGGATATGCATGGTATAACTGTCAGTTCAAGCGCACGAATAAACAGAAAGGAAGAGAGGACAAGCGCTTGTTCTCTCTTCCTTTCTGTTTATTCGTGCGCTTGAACTGACAGTTATACTATAAACCAAATTGTGATGAAGCTAAAAGCAGGCCCCTTAAACTCTCAAGTTTCAGCAATGGCCGTAGAGGGCGAAAAAAAGCGACCGTGGCGAGTTCCATCAAGATGTGCATATGGTGGAACTGCTCACTTCTCTTTTAGTAGTTGGATAAGTTAGTGTGCATTTTTCCTGTTAGGCTGCTCAAAGCGGCTAAAATATTTATTTCAAGCTGTACCAAAGGCCGTTAGAAGAGTAGTTACCGGATTGTTTTTCACAAATACTGTGGAAAATATTTTTGTATTACTTTTACTATGAACACAGAAGCGGTGACTCGTTTAACTACAACTCTCGCACGACATATTTCTTCGACACTTTTGTCTTCATAAAGCACGTGTCCAATGTGGGCGCTAGGCATTGAGTGTTGTGGGGGTGCTGACACCCCCTGTAAAGTTGTTTGTGCCGTGTGGCGCACGTGTCTCGCCCCAAGACCGCATTTCGGGTGACGACCGCCGGGCGATAGGTGGCGTTGTGTTCGCGTTGAGTACCACTGTTGGTAGAGTGGTAGCGCCGGCGGTGACCCCTGGCGGATGGCAGGCCTTGGTGGTGGGCGAGAGTTGAGCGAGCCTCTTCTGCGCATGGCGGTTGCCGCGAACGGTTGTTTCTAGCGTGGGTCCTCGATGCGTGGTACTGCGGCCTTCGCGCCGGAGCCCACGTGGTAAGTCAAGCGTTGACGACGCCACCTTGGGTATGTTATTGTGTGTTTGGTGTGTTACTGTGTTATGATGTTTGTATGATAGTGTGTTAATTACGGTTTATGAATCATTCGGCCGACGATATCGTAGTTATAAATTAGTCAAATAAATGTATGTTGTGTTGGTTTGTACCGACCGCGTCTTCTGTGTCCGTTCACTCCAAGAGCCCAGCTCTCGCCTCGTCGAGACCCCACACTGGCTGCCCAACGTGGAGCTCTTGGAGTATCGGAGGACAGTTTTTGCGGTTCGATACAGGCTTTTGTTGAGCCGGAGTAGAGTACGCCTAGGGGGACTTCTTTGCTAGCGTTGGTGGTGTGCTTTGTTGAGAAGCGAGGGGATCAGTTTTGTAACGTGTTTGAATTTGTCAGCAGATTGACTTTCTATTTATTTTTTTTGCTTGCAAGTGTTTTTTTTTGTTGTTGTTAGTTTTCAAAAGCGTTGTTGAGTTGGGACGAGAGCCATGCGGTCTGCATCCTGGAGTGACCAAGGCCTAGAGCACGTGGTTTGTAGACCAGGCCCGAAGCAAGTGAGTACGGAAGCCTTATGGGTGGTCCGATTTTCTGTAAATAGCTTCTTCTATCTCTTTGGGCTCCGGGAGCTGGGCGTCGTTGCTGACTTGTATTGCGGCTCGACGCCAGGGCATCGTGACACCACTCGGGGTGGTGGACGCCGATCGCTTGGTAAGCTGCTGTGTGTAGCGAGAGATAGGGCCATCTCACAGAGTGGACATCTTTTCGTGGCTGCCTCTTCTGCGCCTTGGCTGGGTGCTGGGTGGATGCCGGTTGTAGCCGAGAGACTCATTAGGCCTAAGGCTCTGTGCAGCCGCCTGTCGCACGTGGCACAACTAGGTGGATCGTGGCGTTGAGGTGTTGCGCTCTGCTTCCCTTACCTTTTTTTTTTTATCTTGCGATGCACCAGTTAAGAAAAGTAACTTTTGTTTTAATTTGATGGGCATCTTGGCCGCCACCGATTTATTAGCCAGCTGTACTGACCATCGTATCACGTGGCCGAAAAGCCCGAAGCTCCCTTCACTAGGCCTTGCTCTATTGTTTCTGCCCAGTTTTTTTTGTGTATCTAGCGGAAGCAATGTCATCCACGGCCGGCTGTCTGCACATTGTCAGCGTCACTGGCCTGAAATGCGGTCGTGAGGTCAGGCGACGGAGATGCCTGGGACCTGCGCAACTGCCTGCAGTCCGGCGCCCTCGTGAGTGCTGGTCGCAACTGGAAGACGTGTCGGCGCAAGCGACTGTTCATCGCGCCGACGGTAACGTTGCTGTTGCGGGGCCGGTACCGAGGTGAAGTCGAGCCGGACAGTGCAGCAGTGTCGACCAGCGGCGGTGTCGTGGTGCAAGAACATTATTGGACATGGGATGTCATTATTTTGTTGAAGCTTGTGTAGCTTATCTCTTTGTTTTCAGGATATGGTTTTATTTAAGGTAGGGGGAATGTGGGAGTACTGACACCCTTTGTAAAGTTGTTTGCGCCGCGTGGCGCAAGTGTCTCGCACAGAAGCCGTATTTCGGGGGGGGGGGGGGGGGTAACAACCGCCGGACGATAGATGGTGTTGTGTTCGCGTTGAGTGCCACTGTTGGTAGAGTGGTAGCGCCGGCGGTGACCCCTGGCGGAAGGCAGGCCTTGGTGGCGGGCGAAAGTTGAGCAAGCCTCTTCTGCGTGTGGCGGCTGCCGCGAACGGTTGTCTGTAGCGTGGGTCCCCGGTGCTCGGCACCGCGGGCTTCGCGCTGGGGTCCCACGCGGTAAGTCGAGCGTTGGCGACGCCGCCTGGGGTGGGTTAACGTGTTTGTCGTGTTGTGTGTTTGTCGTCTTATTGTGTAACGATGTCCTAGCGTGTTCATTATTGATGTATCGATTCGACGGACGGTATTGTCGTTGTAAATTAGTTACATAAATGTATGTTTGGTTTTTACTGACCGCGTCTGCTGTGTCCGCTCACTCCAAGAACGTGGCGTGGCGCTCACTCGCCTCGTAGAGACCCCACACTGGCTCTTAACGCGGGGCTCTTCGAGTATCGGACGACAGTTTCATGGTTCGGTACAAGCTTTTGTTTGAACCGGGGTGGAGTAGGCCTAGGGGGGACTTCTCATTGCTAGCGTTGGCGGTGTGCTTTGTTGAGAAACAAGGAGATTGCTTTTGCAACGTGTTTGAACTTGTCGGCAGGTTGAGCTTTATTGGTTTCTGCTTGCAAGTGTTTTTTTTGTTGTGTTAGTTTTCAAAAATGTTGTTAAATTAGGAGGAGAGCCATGCAGTCCGCATCCTGGGGTGAGCAAGGCCTAGAGCACGTGGTTTGTTGGCCAGGCCCGAAGCGAGTGAGTACGGAAGCCTCGTGGGTGGCCAGATTTTCTGTAAATAGCTTCTTCTATCTCTTTGGGCTCAGGGAGCCGGGCGTCATTGCTGACTTGTATTGCGGCTCGATGCCGGGGCGTCATGACACTGCCCGGGGCAGTAGACGCCGATCGCTAGGTAAGCTGCTGTGTGCGGCGAGCGATAGGGCCACCTCACAGAGTGGATGTCTCCTCCCGGCTGCTTCTTCTGCACCTAGGCTGGGTGCTGAGTGGATGCCGGTTGTTGCAGAGCAACTCATTAGGCTTAAGGCTCTGCGCAGCCGCCTGTCGCACGTGGCACAACTAGGTGGATCGTGGCGTTGAGGTGTTGCGTTCTGCTTCCCTCACTTTTTTTTTATCTTGCGATGCACGATATTGGCAAAAAGTGATTTTTGTTTTATTTCGATGGGCGTCTCGGCCGCCGCCGATGCATTAGCTAGCAGTACTGACCATCATACGACGTGGCCGAAAATCCACAGCTTTCTTCCCTAGGCCTTGCTCCATTGTTTTTTTTTTCGAGTTTTTTTGTTGTTGATGTATTCAGCGGGAGGGATGTCATCCACGGCCGGCTGTCTTCTGCACATCGTCAGCATCACTGGCCAGGAATGCGGTCGTGAGGTCGGGCGATGGAGATGCCTGGGACCTGCGCAACTGCCTGCAGTACGGCGCCCTCGTGAGTGCTGGTCGCAGTTGGAAGACGTGTTGGCGCTAGCGATGGGGCATCGCAACGATGGCAACGTTGCTGTTGAGGGGCCGGTAGTGAGGTGAAGTCGAGCCAGACAGTGCAGCAGTGTCGACCAGCGGCGGTGTCGTGGTGCAAGGCCATTATGAACATGCGATGTATTTTTTTTGTGTTAAAGCTTGTGTAGCTGATCCTTGTTTTCGGGATATGGTTTGATTTAAGGCTGGGGGAATGTGGGGGTGTTGACACCCCCTGTAAAGTTGTTTGCACTGTGTGGCGCACGTATCTCACCCCAAGGCCGCATTTCGGGTGACGGTAGCGTTGTGGTAGGTAGCGTTGTGGTAGGTAGCGTAGGTAGCGTTGTGTTCGCGTTGAGTACCACTGTTGGTAGAATGGTAGCGCTGGCGGTGACCCCTGGCAGATGGCAGGCCTTGGTGGCGGGTGAGAGTTGAGCGAGCATATTCTGCGCCTAGTGGTTGCCGCAAAACGGTTGTGTCTAGCGTGGGTCTTCGGCGCGTGGTACCACGGTCTGCGCGCCGGGGGCCCACGTGGCAAGTCAAGTGTTGGCGACGCCGCCTTGGGTATGTTATTGTGTGTTTGGTGTGTTACTGTGTTATGTTGTTTATATGGTAGCGTGTTGATAACGACTGATGTATCGATTCAGCGGACAATATCGTCGTCTAAATCAGTTAAATGTATGTATGTTGTTTGGTTGGTACCGACCGTGTCTGCTGTGTCCGTTCACTCCAAGAGTATGACGAGGCGCTCGCCTCGTCGAGACCCCACAGTGTACCAGCATTTCGAGCTTGTCAGTTGCACGGTTATTTCCGTAGGCACAATAAAAAAATTACAAAATGCTGAGAAATCACAATTTAATAGCGTGCAATAATCACGCGAGATGGGGAGGAGTGGGGTGCGAAGGCAACGCAAAGCAGGGCTGGAGACAATTCAAAACTTACATTTCTCATTTATAGACAATTTGAGAGTATGTGCCCTAACTATGCCACGTAAATCATCATTTCAGCGTCACGAAGAGTGCAAAAAAATAAAAGAGAAAGAGAAACGCCAAGAGAGAAGAACGCGCTCGATTGTCTACTATCAAAAGCTGTTCTAGGCCCTTATTAGCCAGGACATGCAAACACAGACACACGAGAGTAGGCTTGACACCTGACACGCCGCTTTCGAAATATTAAAGCTGCAGAAAAGAAGGTGAAGTGACGTATTTCATGCCCACGTTTTATGCCCACTCACGAAGCTGAACTTCAGAGCGGTTCTGGTGGGCGCGAATGAATAAAGAAGTGGAAACAGCAGTGAAAAACTGCCACATTTGCCTGGTGGCCGATTAATCTGCCAGGACTTTACCAGCACCATTTCAACCTGTTGAATGGCCGGGAAGACCATGTAAAAAGCTTGCCCTAGATATTGTTGGTCCCTTGGAGCACACACCTCACAACAGTAGATTTGCCATAACGCTTGTGGATTACCACTCCAAGTGGCCAGAGGTATATTTTTGTCATGAGGTATCCACGAGCATAGTGAAATACTTTTTAACAAGTGTTTTTTCCCGTGAAGGATACCCTGAGGAAGTCATTTGCGACAATGGATCTCAGTTCACTTCACGCGAATTCATTATTTTTCTGGAAGACAGGGCCATCAGGCTGCTGCGTTCATCAGTATACTACCCCCAGGCTAATGGGCAAGTATACCGGTTCAACTGAACATTCGAAAACTTTGTTCAAGTTTCATTTCTCGAAGAGCACCCGCTTCGACAAGCAGTCATGGACTACCTTGCAATTTACAGGGCTACCCCACAGGCAACCACTGGGGTTGCCCCTGCTATTGTGCTGCATGGTAGAATGCCCCGAACCAGGCTGGATGTCGTCAGCCTTCCAGCATCAGCCTTTGCTAAAGAACCGGCTAAAGAGTTGACGCGAATTGGTCGTAGGGTCTAGGGAGAACGACAGAGCAGCAGGCTGTGGGCGGATAAGAGGAGAGCTGCCAAAAAGCCTAGGATGGATGTAGGAGACACTGTTCGTGTCAATAAACCATCCGTTCTCTTCAAGGGCAACTGCTCCTTTTCCTCATCAACTAAAGTGTTAAAAAGGAAGGAGCCTGTTTCTTACAGGCTTGAAGACATTCGTACGCGGAATGCCTCCAAGCTGTCCAAGACCAAAGAGGGGTGTTTGCCGCCAGTCGCAGCTGCCTGTGCCGCAGTCTTCAGCCACGATACCACAGCTAGCTAGGCTACAACCTTCCCTGCCGCAGCCACGGTCTCCTGGTGTGCTGTAACCTGCCGTGCCGCAGCCGCAGTTTCCTGGTGTGCAGCAACCCGCCGTGCCACCGCCACAGTTTCCTGGCGTACTGCTACCTGGCGAGCCGCGGCCGCCGTCTCCTGGTGTAGTGCAGCCTCCAGAGCTGCAGCTGCTCTCAGGGACGCAGTCGCTACCTTCAGTACTTCAGCAACCAGCTTCAGCAGTGCAACATTCAGAGAGGCCGATCCAAAGACCCCGGCCAGCAGCTTGGCTTCAAGACTATCACAAACTTTAAGTTTACGACTTGAACTGTGTATATTTTGTACTATGTACTGGGGTAGTGTATACTTTGGTTTTTGTTGTAATATGTACTAACATCTAACCACGAAAATTAAGGGAGGCAGTATGTTGTATTCAATTCTGGTTTCGCTTTTGTTCTTTCAACCCCAGGGGATGCATTAACTCATTGTTATATAAACGATGTACACAGACAATAAAGGAAGGTTCTCGTTTTGTACATCGGGGCAGCTTGACCCTGACTCCTTTTCCTGGGATCCTACAGTAGCCACCTTTCTTTTAGTCCTTGGAATGTCTGCTGGATGGCGGTACTTGTAATGATCAATATATAATGAAAAGATGCCAGATGGCGGTACTCGGAGTGTTCACTAGATGAACGGACAGACAGACAGATGAGTGCAAGAACACTTCACCCTACTTATCATCATTCACTCCGTGGATATGCTGTGATTTTTTCATTCAAAGAAGGGCTGATGGAAAAGCTTTGAATGGCCGCCACGCCAGCACCGATGCGCTCACAAGACAATTGTTCTTCGTCCCCCACTTCTTTACTCGTGCTTGTCTCGTTAGCATAGCATTCCTCCCTCCACAGACAAAGCCCGCCGGGTGGGTAAAGATTACATGAACGCGGAGTCGCGTGGATGACAGCACTTACGGCGCGCAACGTGAGCAAGTTGCTGTTGCTGAGAACGGTAGCTGTTATGAAAAAGGTGAGCTTTCAAGTACGTCAGGTCACTGAGGCGATCGAGATGACAAAGAGGCTGGAGTAATGTGCCAGAAACTTTTGACACAGGCCACGCTTGCAAAGCAGCGGCCACAGCCAAACTATGTCACCCTTGTCATAATACACGTCCATGTGGCGCAAATTGTGGATGATCTTGGGACGGTCCTGGGATGCCAACGTACGAAGCTGAGCTACACGCCGTGCTTCCTCTGCGTGGCAGAGAGTCTGAGCAATAGAAGAGTCCTCATCAGTATTAAAAAGCAGAATTGGGTTAAGGAAGCCGCAGGGTGGTCGAACATAAGAAATATAGAAAGGGCTGTAGCCAATGGTTTCACGCCTTGCCATGTTGTAGGAGTACATAACGAGAGGGAGGATGTCATCCCGATTCTCGTGCCTTGAATTTACGTACATATAAATAGTATTGGTGAGGCCTCTGTTCGTGCGCTTGACTAGACCGTTTGTCTACAGGTGATAAGAAGTCGAAAACGAAATCAACAATCACAAAGACGCAAGAGCTCTTTAACTACGTCGCCAACGATCTGGATGATCACTCACAATAATACGAGGTGATCTATGGTGAAGTATGACTGAAGACGGGAGGTAACTGGAAACATCGACTGTCATGACTGCTGGCATAGCTGCGGTCCCTTCAAGATGCTTCAAGTGGTCAAGACAAACAATTACCCTACGCTTGTTGTCTGACAAGTGCAAGAAAGGGCCGACCAGATCAACTCCCATCATTTCGAAAGGTGTTGAGAGTGTGAAAAGGTGAAGTAGTCTAACCAGGGCACTGTTCAGGTGCTTGTATTGTTGGCATTTGTCACAACTTTTCTACGGTCCTTAACAATCTAGACCAGCAGAAAATACTTTAGAATATGCCCATCTTCGTGCATAGCACGGAGCACATATTCTAAAGTTGTTAGGACACCCAATAGTAGGTGTGCGCTGTCAGCTGCATAATTCTTATAGAGCAGGTTATCTTAGATAACAAAGCCATTGTTGCTTTTCGGCTGAGCAGCTGAATCAAAAAGGGCATCCAAGCTACGGTTGTTGCTCTGTTCTTTTCAGAAGGTGAAGAAGTCAAGAAAACGCGCATAGCCAATGACGGCTTGGAATTCGTCAAAACTGTCAGTGTCACAAGCAGTTGATGGCAGCAGGAGCTGCGAAAAACAATGTCTGCATGCTGGCTGGCTCTCTTGTAATGAATTGCAAAGGCAAATTCCTGCAAGCCCTGTGCCCACCAAGCAAGGTGACTGCACGGATCAGAGAGGTCAACTAAACAACATAGTGAATGATGATCAGTACAATCGTGAAGCGATGGTCGCAGGGATATTGGCAGAACCTCTGCACAGCAAGAATGACAGCGAGACACTGTTGCTTCGTGATGGTGTAGTTCTGTTCAGCCTTGATCAACGAATGCTTGGGATAGGCAATGGCATGCTCGGCGTCCCCAAAACCCTGGATGAGGATAGCATCGAGGCCTATTTCACTTGCGTCGGTTTGCACTTCTGTTGTGGCAGAAAGGTCAAAATGGTGGAGTATTGGTGTGGAAAAGAGCATGGACTTTAGACGCCGAAACGAAGATTCGCAATCCATTCTCCAGGTGTAAGGCTTGTCCATGCATCCCAATGAGGTCAGAGGGTATACAGTGTTGGCGAAATTGGGTACAAAACATCAGAGTACGAGCAAAGACCTAAGAAATTCCTTAACTGACGTTGCGACTGCAATTGCTAAGAAATTGATCACTATAGTAACCCTTTGTGGGTCTGGCCATACACCATGCTTGCCAACGAGATGTCCAAGCACCTCTCGTTGGTCAAACTGACATTTATCCGAGTTCAGGGTAAGGGCAGCATGTTCAAGGCATGTTAAAACAACATCAAGTCAATGGTTGTGTTCTCCAAGAGTAATTATAATTTTATATTATCTGGCGTTTCAAGTACCTGTGTGAACTGGGCATATGGACAAAGCCATGGTCACTAACTAACCGAGGTAGCAATGCGGACAGTGCTGCCTGGTTTCAGCTATTCGGGAACACTGTTTTCACTATTCTAGGTTGCGCTTTTGCGACGCTTTGCACTCTGCGTGCTCGAAAGATTGTCCAAATGAATCGAGTTGCAACCAAATTTGACCCAATTAATGAGTTTGATACCAATAAGCAATTCGTACACTGGCCAGTACATGAAAAGACATCTGAATTTGAATTTTTCGAATTAGAGGGGGTCAAACTAATGAGCTTTTACTGTACTCAAACTTCATTATAACAAAGTTGTATTTCGTACAAAAATAACTTTGTTATATTTGAAAATTCATTACAAAGATATATTTCTAAACTATATATATTACCCGACTATTCATTAAGTTTGTTATAACCAATACTTCGTTATATCTAGGCTTCAGTGTACTTACCAGATGAATCAGACCTGCCTCAACGTTAATGCATTGTGGCTAGCTGGTGTATAAAACCATCGGCAAGGACTGTTTGGCAATGTAGTGCACACATGCAATAGCCCTGCCCACGTAGCTATGGCTTTGTAGAAACTAGTCCGTTACGAAATCGATTGTCTATGAATGCCTTCACAAGAATAGGCCCTAATCACTGAAAAACATTCATTGTAAGCAAGCTGCAAGATGAATGGTGTTTCAAGCTCACCTTTCTTGCAGCTAAATGCAACGGTGTTTGCCCAGCATGGTCACTGTGGTCAGGCCTGGCCCCAGCACGAAGCAGCATCTGTGCTCCATGGCTATCACCCAGCATGACACAGAAGAAAAGTGGAGTCCGGCCAAACCGATCCCGCACCTCGAGCTTTCCTGGTTCCAGCGACCCGTGCTGGGACCAGTCGGCTCGAAGTGCACACAGGTGCAGCTCAGACTGGCCTTCATCAAGCTGCACCCAAGGTGGCAACATTTTACTGTTAGACACAACAGAATACACTCCACCAACTGTTGTATTATGTTGTACTTAAAACAAAAAGAGGATGACCTTAATTTTATGTTTGGCGATCCCATGCCGCCAATTTCCCACACAATGGGTGCCCTCCCAAGCAACAATTTAGAGCTTAGTTCTGCCAAGCACCAGGCCAAAAGTGCACTTGTATCTATTTCACCAATGGGTACCCGGCAGCAACAATTTTGTGCTTCTTACAGCAGCAGCGGATGCTCAACTATTTCACCAAGGCTGTGATGGATTAAGGTGTGCCCAGGGGCCTTTGCAAGGCCTTATAGGGAGGACCACTTTTCGAGATGAGCATCCATGAACAACCGAGTGCCAGGTCAGTGTATTCCTCTACTCATTGAGACAAATTGGAGAGTTCCCAGTCACCACTGAGAATCAAACCCAGTTCCTCCCGCATAGGTAGCGAACGCTCTAATCTTGTAGACACCACCAGCGCAGACTATATAAGTTGCAATCTTGTATATAGAAAATGAATTAAAGGTGAGAAAAAAGATAATCCTTTCCATCAGTGGCATGTGATGACAAAAAGTGTTCCACACTTGGCATCTTGGCTAAGTGCGGCAACAGCCCCAGGGACAATGTACACAGAGATTCCAATCTATGAAAGTAGATGGGGATTATGTGGTAGCTCGATTGGTAGGCACATCAGATGCATGATTCCAAGGTTGTGGGTTCAGGTCCCACCAACAAAAAGGGGTACTTTTTTGTCCACTCTTTAATTCCTTTCAATATCGTCCCCTATTCTTCATTAATTGTAGGATTTATTTGGTTGGGTCTAACAATAAAATGAGGCCTAGAAAAAAACTCTTTTGAACATTTTGTCATGTTGACTTCCTGCAGACAGTTTCCCCCACACAGCGCGGCGCAGGGGAATTCTCTCGGTCGGCAAGGTGACGGCGCTATCTCCTGTGCCTCACTGGAATCTGCCCTGTGTTTGCAGACAGTTTAGCGATTTTCAGGTAATTGGTATGATTACTTCTGTTCAATATATTAGTTTAGACCTTGTGATGTAATATCACGGTTTTTGTTGGGCCAGGACCACCAGCCAAGAAATTCAATCGATTCAAGAGTGCACACACGCAAACAAAAATATATTTACAGTGAAAAATGCAAACGCTAAAGATGCACAACTAAAATCAGGCTGTCCCCTGCAGGCCTTTCTAAATGCATGTCTGGATTGAAAGGCTCCCGCTGTGTTCGTTTGTAGCTTCTTGGTCGCCGCTCATTCAACACTATGCGCCTCGGGCTCACTGGTGTCCTCAGCTAAGTCAGTCCGGGCCATGGGACGGCTGTCTGCCCCACCCATGGTAGTATGATAGCGGTAGCTCACCAGCCACCACACTTGTCCCGGCAGCATACCAGGTTTGTGCCAGCCACCTGGAACGGCAGCCGAAGCAGTGGCCCACAGCAGACCAAAACTCGCAGCCACTCTACAGTGGTGGGAGCCGCGGCACCTTGCCTGAACCTTGGGCCAGTCTCCCAGCCAAACTGCAGGCCTCGTCCGTCGATTGCACAGCTGTCGGGGACAGCAGCTGGATGAGCAGAGCACCACTTGGTCCCTGGGCCGGTCACCCAGCCGGATTACAGGGACAGGACATCATGCCAAGGACGTCCACGATTTCTCCGGATCGGACGTCCAGCCAAGAACTGGCTCAGTTGCTGCGAGACAGTTCTCCAGGCCTCGAACGCTGGCACGCGTGCCTTCCCCGTCAGTGCGTGCACTCTTCCTTGTCGTTTCGGTTTTGTTTTTCTATACTACACCACAGACGTTGTTCAATCACCTTGATTCAGGTTGGAGCAACACTAGCCCTGCTATAGCCGGTAGTGAGTGCTTTATTGATCCCACCAGATGTATGGATGAACAACAAGCCACGTCCCTGTCCGCACTTAAAATGAATATTCAAGCAGAAATCGAACCGAAGCATTTTGAGTGGCAGTCAGGTATTCAATCGTAGGGCCACAACAGTACTTGAAACTGCCTTTTCCTAAGGCAGTTCACATTTATTGACCTTACTGATTTTATGCCCAATGCTGGCGTAGGGTCAGTGCAACATTAATTGTGGTTGCTGTGCTAGCAGATTTTATGACGAAGCAATAAACATTACACACTTACTCCTATTCTACAGGCGTCATAGCAGTTTATACCTGTCTAATAAACATTACGTTCGCATTCCTATGACTTAGCAAACTATATTTAGGCATTGCTCAGCCTAGCAGGCATAGATTAAAGCTACGTATAATATTCAAGTCATCACACCATAAGGTGGGCAGTTTTGATAATACTATTCTGGTGACAATATTGCCACGTCCCTTGCACAAGTTTTGTCACCCCATTACACTGTATGTGATTCTCAGTGCAAACTACACATGCATTGTTCGAGAAGCTTCGGGACTGCAGTGGATCATTTTGTCAAGATTACGCCCGCTTTGTGAGTAATACAGATTATTCTGAAACCTACGTCGCCACTAGCGATAACGCTAGAGTGTTCGATGGCAAGAGTATAAATGCCAACACGCTTCGCCGCTTGTCAGTTGATCGACTGTCAACGCTCCGTTCGCCGTCATCAGTGCAAGTCTGCTACTGTAACGACTTCCCGTTTACAGGGAACAGGTTTGCCCAAATAAACAGTTTGATCTGACAATCCAACCTCCTGCCTTCAGCCACGTCACGACCCTGTGATAATATTCGTATTAAAAAAATATCATAGTATTCAAATTTGCTTCAATTCCAATGTAAATTGCTGAAAATTTTGAAGTCGTATTCGAAATGAACAAATGTATGTCTGCATGTAATCTCCTGTATAGGTGGTTTCACTGCTGTGAAGGAGTGCTAAGCCAAGAAAAGGCCTATCAAGGCCAAATCCGCACTGCCACGAAGCCCCCACTTCAAGGTTGAATGGACATGTAACCCTTGCATCAATTCATCCTTTTTGAAGTTTAAAAGCTTTTCATACTGGCTGATATGCTCCTAGTTTAGTCAATCTTATATCTTTCGCCGACGACTGCATTATTTACAAAGAAATTAACAGTCATTCAGATCACCTTGCACTAAGCGATTCTTTACACCATCTTTCCAACTGGTGCGACATGTGGCAAATGTCGATTAACCCCAAAAAAACAGTGTGCATGACGATAACCCGAAAAAAAGAAGCTATCCAGTATGACTACAGGATTAAAGGCACCAGGCTTGAAAAAGTGAATGCGTACAAATATTTAGGCGTCACGATAACGTCAAGCCTCAGATGGGACACGCACATTTCTAACATTACTTCGGTTGCTCTGCGCAAGCTCTTTTATCTTCGCAGATGCCTTCGGTTGGCCCCTCACTCAACCAAGCTTTTAGCCTATACTACTTACGTAAGACCGGTATTAGAATATGCTAACACAGTATGGTTTACTTATACAGTCACTTACATTCAAAAGCTAGAAAACGTACAGAGGAAGGCAGCAAGATTCATCTGCAACAAATATAAGCGCACTGATTCTCCTACAAATATGTTAGCAAGCTCTGGCTTCCAAACACTTGCGATTCGAGCGAAACAAGCGCGCTTTAAATTTCTTTTTCAGCTACTTCACAACCATTATAAAATTGACCCATCATTTTACATCCGTCCGTCAGACTCCCGCGTTATTAGGCACAAACATTCATACACACTGAAAGAGTACTCTTACCGCAATGACACGTTCAAACACTCCTTTTTTTCCATTTGCCATAAGGGAATGGAACTGTTTGGATTCCTCCATAACTAGTGCGAAATCGGTATCCGACTTTGCACTAAAATTAGAAAATATGTTCTCTTAATGCGGCAATACTCGCATTACCAGAAGCATTGCGCCACCAGTGAAAGCGTATTAGTGGAGTGTACAAGTGTCAACTGGAGTGTTTGGAAGTTAGCTATTTGTTTGCCTGTGTACCACTGCACTTTATGCATAATTTGTCTTCTTTTTGGTGATGGTTTCTTTGTCTTTGCAGATGTAAACAATTTGTATATTTTTCGCGCTTGTACTTTGTGATGACTGTCATTTCACTACATTTCTGTTAATGTACCACCTGCATGTACAATCTGTACGCCCACCTGCTATGGTCTCGGAATGAGACTGGCAGTATTGAAAATAAATAAATAAATAAATAAATATCGTAACATATCTTGCAAGTTATCACTAGGATTCTACTGAAAGTCAAATACAGCTACCACAATTTGAAGTTGTTTCCACTTTTTTTGAACCAAAAAGAATGGTACTTGCTGAGGCCTTGTTCCAATTTTTAAATAATATTGCGCAGGTTAGTTGGGTCATGACAAATATGCTCAATTTTTTCATAACATCTGACGTATACCATAAGAATTTGATTCAAAATTGATCGACTAAAAGCACTATTTGCTTCGAACATAAAATTCACTATTCGTACAAGCCTAGATAATACTCATGTCTGTGCTGTAGCGAGAGTTTCAACGTTATGTCAGACCAATACGTTGCCCTTCAAACAATAGTTTAGTTGATATTCCTGGTGATCCCATGGTGTACACACAACTGCTTGCAAAAACACCGCAATCCAGAATAAAAGCCCGAAAATTCGGCTTCGGTGTTAGTAAACAAACTGCCTCGCCGAACGGCCTACCCCAGCAGACTTGTGGTGCGCCACTTCAGGTAATGTTTCTTCAATGGTCCCGGCGGTGTTTTCGTGGCGTGTTTGAGTTTGCTGCTCTATTATTTATGGCGCATTCCTTAGGATGTATTTGGTGCCACGTCTAGAGGCCACATGAATAGGCTCGATGTAGTGAATGGCAGCTGCAGGTGCAGCCCCTGCTGCAGATAACATGGCTCGTGTGGCCGATAGGCGCCGCACAAAATATCCACCGTAGCGTTCCGATGAGCGCAGCCCCTTCCTCCGTGTTACCTCTGGCAGTGACCACACCTGCAGGACAACTTAATTGGGCCAGTTCGTTCTGCCTGTCGATGTGGACGCGCCTTGAAGACACGGACAGAGAAATTGACTGCGCATACCTGTGTTTTCTCTTTCCGCGTCTTCAAAGTTCACCCACAATGTCGACATGCAGGAGAAGAGTTGCCTGATCCTTAGTGAAGTTGTTCAATTCAGCTTTTCGACTAGAACTGAAAATCTTCCTCCTGTCAAACCCTACAACCTCAAGATAAAATAATTATTTTTTCGCCTGCGTCACGCCGGGCACTCTTTATAGAGATTATTTGCTTGTGGAATTGCTCGCGATCCGAAGTTTTCCCGTGACCAAGCAAATATAAAATGTACTGGTTATGTGTTGACATCAACTGAGGCTTCGTCACGCTAACTAGTATGATTTACTCACGAGTAAGCTATTTATGAATCAAACTTTCAAGTTGAACCCACCTAAGCCATGTTAACACCAAAAGATAAATGAGCTAGAATGCAGAGATATTAATTAGCGGCAGAAAGGCAGGTGATGAGTCATTTGCTCGCACAGACGAGTGCCCACTCGCCGGCGTCACTTTAAAAAAAAAAGAAATCAAATGCAACGACAACTAAACATGAACACCATGACGTACACAGTGTGGCGATTCATGTAGAGCATGGCTACTTTGTGCCTGATGTTGTTTCAAGCTGTACACATCGTTATTATTGTTCAAACTATACAAAAAACACCTTTGTGATGAATTTTCAGTTTTCGCTTTCACGTTTTGTTACCCATTTCACGCGTCAGTACACGTATCTGCCACAAGTGAGAGACGACAGCGACTGATGTATTCCTGGTAACCGGGACCTTCGACTAATCTAATGTCTGAGTATTATCTCTGTGTCATTAGTGTGCGCTGAGCTTTGCATTGTCTTTCATGAAGTGGAAAGAACAAGCCTACGGGCTCTTAATGGGAATCCAGTTTTCTCTCGTGATCAAAACAGAAAGTTTTGACTAGCACATAAAATTAGTTCAGGCTTGAAGACTGCATCCTGGCTTGACAAAGCTGTGCCCAAGTTGCAAGTGCTTCATCTAAATGTAATTTTATCTGCATAAAATATCGGAACACAAGCAACCGCGGTCAACAACAAATGCTAAACCCACACAAGAACAAGCTAAACCGGATGTTTCCTGGGGCGGTTTTCTGGTGAACGCACAATGTTGCCAGAGATCAGCAGGCTCTTGCAAAACCATCTATACAGTCACTGTGTGCCTGTTTGGCATGAAAGAGATTCCCACAAGCATGGGATCCTCTGAATTTTTTTCATTGCTTTCTTTGTCTGTACAAGCAGGTGTGGGCATACGAACATGGATCTTGTACAAATAAATGTCTATCAGGAGTATGCACTTGTGTTCATTGCTTATGCTGTTCTTCAGTCCAATGCAGTGTTGCCAACCAATTTCTGAAAAACAGCCTATGCCAAGATCAATAATACACAACCTTTTTTATAACACTAGATTTTACCCTACAGATAGAAAGGAGACCGAGTAACAAAGACATTCCACAATGCTAAGACGTATAAGGTGCTTTTGGGATCAGTCCATTTATGAACATGCAACGGTGACATCATTTGGCATCACATGGTGATGCCACAGTGACACCAAAATGACTTCATGACAAAACATTTTGCCAGTAGGTCATGCCACAATGATATCATGAGATGGCGTCATATCATGATAATTTTTTTCAACACTCGCATTGACACAGACCATCACTTTTCATTATGGTGGGGCATATAAAGCTGTTGCTTTATTGAGTAAAGCCAATCACCGTCACAAAATTTAAAAACCCCTCCATGCAATGAGCGGATGTGCGACGACAGACAGAAAAAGAAAACATCCAGAGAAAAAACAAACCTAGCACAAAGATGTTTGACGTATTATCCTTTGTGAT
Source organism: Rhipicephalus annulatus (assembly GCA_013436015.1). Taxonomy (NCBI): domain Eukaryota; kingdom Metazoa; phylum Arthropoda; class Arachnida; order Ixodida; family Ixodidae; genus Rhipicephalus; species Rhipicephalus annulatus. The sequence goes on along the minus strand of WOVY01001459.1, from coordinate 79,103 downwards.
GGCGACGTTTGAATTAAGGTATGATGCCAAGTAGAAAAAGTGATTTTTATCGCAAAATGTCATTCTATGCTTTCTGGTTATGTTAAATGCTAAATTTGTTGCTCGTCATTTTGCTGCATAGAGCTTCTGCCTACACAGTTTCTTCCTAAAGAAACAAGCAAAAAATGATCGACTACCCATCACCTACAAAACTGAAAGGGCCAATTTTATGTAAATCATACAATTAGCTTATTATTGCTACGTACCAGTGGCATGGAGATGAAGAGGACAAAGATAGACTGGTGTGAGCTAATCTGTATGGCTGGCGCTGCTCACTTAAACAGCTGAATATATAGCTGTGTCCTACTCTTCCGAGTCCACACTTCTCGTAACATATTTGGTGAAGTGGTGCGATCCCCGTCCTCGCCACGGAACTCCGAAGCAGACGCTCGCTCGCGGCTTCCAACATGACCACTCAAGATCGACTTCATCACCTCCGGTCACCACGCCGCCTGCCCTGCCTGCCAACTCAACATATTGTGGCCGCAACAATATTTGCTGATGCTTCCCGCCCTCAAAGACCACCTAGCATGTTCTCGGGCCGTGAGGGTTCCGCATCAACGAATGGCTATGGCTCTACAAACGAGTCAGTGCCACTTATAGGTGGAATCTTATGCTCATGCTCGCAAACGTAATCTTTTACCTTGACGGAACCCCTCATGTCTGGATTTACACTCACGAGCATAACACTACCAGCTGGGACAGTTTCAAGGAACAGATCTATGAGCTTTTTCGAAACCTGTTTGGTCGTCGACAAGCCGTGAAGAATGAGTTATCAACTCGCGCACCAACTTCCACCGAACACTACATAAGCTACATTCAGGATGTCCTCACACTATGTCGCAAGGCCGATGAGAAAAAGTCCAAGCCTGAAAAAGTAGTGCATATACTCAAAGATATCGTCGACAATGCATTTAACTTGTTGTTATTCAACAATGTGTCATCTTTTGATGCCATTATTTAAGAATGCCACCGGCTCCAACAAGCTAAAAGCAGGCGCATGTCCCATCATTTCTAGTGCCTTCCGAATACCGCTCCGATGTCCTCGTGTCTCGACACATATCGTTCACCAAACACCTGTGGTAACCTAATGTGACTCGTCAGGTGAAAGCTTGAAGCGGCCGCTCCAGCTACGGTGGGACCAACGTCCCCTGATCCTTCTCATTCAATCACGTTGCTTCTCATTAAAGCAGTTGTCCAGCGGGAAATTGCCAGCTTGAGAATTATTGCGACTGATGCATCTGTATTAAACGAAAAGGCTGGAGTAGGCATCTTCTGTCCTTCTCTGGACTGGTGGTCTTTTTCAGTTCAATTACCAAACTATACTCCTATATCCTTGGCTGAATTATTTGTTATAGTTCTAGCACTTTTCAAGCTTCCTGCAAGTGAATCAGAAGCAGTCATAATTACTGATTCTCTCTCAGTATGTACTGCACTCTCTGCAGCAAAAATTTAACATTAATGAGTATGTTTTGTAGTTTATTACTAGTAAAATTATGAAAATTTCACTTGGTATGGGCACCTGGCCACTGCGGGATTTATCTAAATAAGATGGCAGACTCATTAGCGAAAGCATTTTAAAGCGGACCACTCTTCCTTATTTAACCTGATTTCACTTACATAACAACACTAAGATATAGAAATGCTTGTTTGCACAAGGAAATAGACAAATTATCATAAGAAAAAAAAAGTCAGAGACTTCGTACATCTAAAATTTTACTGGAATAAACAGTGGAGTGTATCTAGGCAATTAGAAATCGCAATCACCAGATTATGCTGTAGAATTCCCCCCTCCCCTGAACTATTACTTGCATAAAGCTGGACTCACAGCATCTCCATTATGTCCCTCTTGCAAGGAAATAGGAACAATAGATCATTCCTTTTTATTCTGTCACCGATATTTTTACAAAAGAAAAGATACTTTATCGTCCTAATTGAGAAGCTAGATTTAGAAACAAATGTGGCAGTAATTTTGTTCTTTGAAGGGATTACATTAGGTTATAGCCACAGGGAGGTTTGCTCTGCTGTGTGAGCGTACCTAATGGAAACAAAAATATTACTTTGTTAGTCTATTGATACTATTACTTCTTGTTCTGAAACTATCTGATTGTTTGACCGCTAGCTCGTGTAGCATTTTCATACAACATTTACGATTTGTTTTGCGACCTACTGAAACTCTACTGAATGCTTTGAAGTACAAAACCAACTAACCCACAAATCCTGCCGCCCGGTTTATGGCCAATCCCCCTCTGTCGGCGAGTGCTACCAAAGCCACCAATGCAAGAGGAACATCATCATCATCGTCATCACCGCTTTCCGCACCGACTTTCAGCCCCCATACACACCTGCACATCTCTTCGCGACTGGCTCTCCCTCAATGTTCCGTAATCCATCTACATGGCAAACACACAATGACAAACCCCTCTGCTTCTCGTGTCAACGAATAGGCCACATTTCTCGCCATTGCATAAGTTGCTGGAGTCCTCCTACACAAGCTTCCCCTCGTACCTTTCATGCTCGCCCCTTTTATCATCATGAAACCAACCCCAACGATTTTGCCCAGGAACCTGCTACTGAAGACCGCTACTCCGGCTCTCCATCCCCTCAACGTTGCCAGTCTCATTCTCTACTGCCCCGCCGACTACCTTCCCCCGTCTTTCCACGAGGTTCCCCGACGGAAAACTAAGTGTTGCATCCTCCTGAGGTGGCGCTGCATCGCCCTGACTAACTAAAAATGCTCTATTGACCACAAAGACGAATCAGAACCTTATAGAAGTTAAAGTAGACGGTCTGCATGTGACTGCTCTTGTCGACACCGGCACTCAACTTCCGTTATGACGAGCGATTTTCACCGCAACCTCAAGAAGGTTCTCACACCTGCGACCACTTCGTTCGTGTTGCGGATGGCAAAATAAAGTATCGTTGGAATATGCTTCACTCGTGTAAGCATCGCGGATCAACACACCGTTGTTCTCTTTACTGTCCTTGATAAATGACCCCAGGATATAATCTTAGGCCTCGACTTGCTGATTGATATCTGGTGTTTAATGTCCCAAAACCACCATTTAATAATGAGAGACGCCGTAGTGGAGGGCTCCGGAAATTTAGACCCCCTGGGGTTCTTTAACGTGCACCCAAATCTGAGCACATGGGCCTACAACATTTCCGCCTTCATCGGAAATGCAGCCGCCGCAGCCGGGAACCACAACTTCCTGTCCGCGCATTCGGCCCTCATAGACTGTTCAACCAATCGACTCCGTCTACACTTGCCCGCAACAAATCCGCTTGCACAATAGCCGATTCGCCTCTGCACAACGACCCATGCGGGTCTTCCTCCACAAACACTGACCTACGCAGAAATTGTCTCAATACTACCAGTTCGCGACGGTGACTATGTTCTGACCTCTATCATCGATATCCCCATCACCCACAGCATTAGGTTACCGCACACCATTTTGGCCGTCCCAAGGAACACCACGTGCCTCCCAGATGTCAACTTTAGTTTTACACTTTAAGTGCTGCTGCAAGCAATACCTTTGGCATTGCTCTGCACCTTAGAAAACAATGCAGTTAATTTTTATACCATGGCCACTCTTTCTGACCCCTATGCTTAACATCAATTTGACACTTGCTCCGAAAGCGCTATTAGGTCCATGATTGCTTCCAAGTTAACGCCACAGCTGATTGACGAGCTCCAATGGTTTCTGCTGTCCTACATTGACGTTTGACGTTTTCGACTTCAGCGGTCGTCCATTGGGAAAAGCTACTGGTATGACCCACCGCATAAACACTGGTAATGAGCATCCCATTCATTGGCGTCCATATCGGGTGTCGGCGGCCGAGCGTCACATTATTCAAAGTGAGGTCGTCAAAATGCTCGCCAAGGACATCATTGAGCCATCCTGCAGTCCTTGGGCTTCTCCTGTCATGCTAGTCCACAAAAAATAAACAGCGCATGGAGTTTCTGTGTCGATTATCGACACTTCAACAAAATTACCAAAAGAGACGTGTATCCCTGCCAGGAATAGATGACGCCCTTAATTCACTCTATGGGTCCGACTATTTTTTTTTCGTAGACCTTCGTTACGGCTACTGACAGATTGAGGTAGATGAAATGGACTGTGGAAAGAGGACATTCATCACCCCTGATGACCTATATCAGTTCAAGGTCATGCCCTTTAGCCTTTGTAACGTTCCAGACACATTTGATTGATCAACTGACTCACTACAAAGAGGATTCAAATGATCTACCTCTTTGTGCTACTTGGACGACGTTGTTTTTTCATCAACATTTGAAACTCGCATAGAGCGAGCGCCTCTCAGCCGTCTTAGGCCTCTTCCGTCCCGCTGGCCTGCAGCTCAACTCTCCGAAATATCCCTTTGGATGCCACCAAACCGCAGTACTTGGCCATTTAGTAGAGGCAAACAGTGTACAACCAGACCCGGCAAAAATCAGCGTCGTCAAAAACTTTCCAGTTCCATATTTTGCGAAGAATGTACGCAGCTTCATCGGACTATGTTTCTACTTGCGACACTTCATGAAAAACTTTGCGCACATAGCGAGGCCTCTTATGCAGCTCCCCGAACAAGACGTGCCGTTTTCATGGGGCTCTAAAGAGGCTTCTGCGTTCTCGACTCTCATCGCTCTTTTCCCTGCTCCTCCAATTCTGGCGCACTTCAACCCTGCTGCCTCTTCGGAAATCCATACAGATGCAAGGAGACATGGCATTGGTTCCGCGCTGGCTCAGCGACAACACAGCCATGATTGCATTATTGCATATGCTAGCCACCTTCTATCCACCCTTAAACGTAATTATTCCATCACAGAGTATGATTGCTTGGCTCATGTTTGGGCAGTGATTAAATTCCGGCCTTACCTATACGGGCCCAAGCCCTGCACGTCTCGAAAACATCTTGCTTCAGCCCGCCTGAGCCCAGCCCGGCGTTTTTAAATACCGCCAGGCCCGAAAGGCCCGACCCAGGCCCGAAAGGCCTGGGCCCGGCCCGACCCGTTTAAGCCAGTTATTCCTTTAACATAAACGAAGCACAGTGCACTCTTTCGTTATTGAGAAGATGCCTTCCTAACACAACAAATATTCTAGTGAATGTTGTGGACGACTTTTCACTGGTATACTCTGTGTACTTTTGGTTGATTCGGCTGGTAATTGCAAGGTAATATAAAAAATAATTGTAGTCATAGTTGGCTGCCTTCTGTAAGCTAGGCTAACCATACAATCGTATTTTTGCACTTTAAAAAGTAACTACAAAATATACTACCCCCATGAAGTGTAAAAAATGGCAGACATTTAGAGTTTGAGTCTACATAAATTGCATGCGAATCAGGGCTGTTGAGTAAAAATAACATACCTCGTGCAAATGTAATTTATTCCGCCATGCAATAAAAAAAAAAACGCTGTAGCTACTTCTGTTAGGAGAACAGCAGGCTCAACAGCATTACATAAATTAAAGCTATATTGTGTCGACTCCTCGTCTGTCTCCTACGTACACTATATTTCCGAGCTCAAAACAAGAAGGTTATTTTCCCCAGCCTTCCATCTTTGTAAATATCAAAGTATGTTGAAAAAATATCTCCAGAGCCTTTATTGGCACTCAGCGCAGTGCTGTCTACAACATGGCGTACATTCGAGCAGTCCAAGAATAAAAAGTTTAGATTAACCCTAAGATGATGGGTGTCAAAAGCTTTAACTTCACTTCATGGCTATCTGTCTTGCACGTTTCTTCCTTACCAGGATACCGAACTCTGCGCGACAAAAGGATGGAAAGCCTTCGGAGTTGCGTTAGCCTCAATTAAATTTCAAATATGTGCACTGATCTAACTGACTGATGTTTAATAAGGAGTCACAATATACCCTTTCATGGTAGAGTCTTCCCCCGCAGCCACAAGGCACAACACTGTCGGTACTGTTGACTTGAAGCAGCTTCGATTGAGACACACTGCCTTTTGGCAAGGTGTTGTAGCTAGTCTAAATCGTGTGCATGCATCACAACTACTGCGCACTTGTTTAACATGTGAGTTTCGTTTTAGTGACCAGAATAGTTCACTTAGCTCAGCGAGAGCATCATGAAGGCCACCATGACGGCACCTAAGATGTGTGTCACTGGAATTGAGGTGCGCATAGTGCTTATAAAGCGGCAGTCATCCAGGCCAGTTTCCATCTTGTGAAGTTGTCACATTGTCGAAGGGAGAGCCGACGTAAAGAGTGTATTTGTCTTCAACACCCTCTTCGAGTAGAACAATAAAGAGTACTCTTCTGCTCCGTTCGAAGAGGCATCGTACACAACAGGGGTTCTTGCCGTACCTGTTTCACAAATTACTTCTGACATTTTATCAGTGGCGATCTTCTCCGCATGTCCGTTTCTCTTGTGCAGCCTCAAGCTTTTTAAAGAAGGCTTTAACCGTTTCTTCAAGGAAATGGCAACACTGTTAACATCTTTTCCTGATTTTTCTGGTAGCGCAACTTCATTGCGACCTAAAAATCATTGTGAAAGTGCAAGTAAACATGACACACAAAAAAAAAACAAAGGAGACCATTTCAGAAATCGACGGCTTAGTTGAAACCTCTTATGTCGATGTCTTGCTTCGGAAATGTCTATCCTACCACTCATATCGAGCGCCGAAATATGCTGTGAAGAGTAAGAGAAATCCTCCTCCTCATAGACATCGGAATGCAGGGCGCAGATATGACTGTTCGAATACAAGTACTGTCCACCTTGCTCCTCGATGGATGATGTTGCTTGGGGAGTCCTCTCCATTTTCGTGTTGATAGTAATTACCGCTGTGTTATCCGACACCCAACAGACTTCACTGTTGTTTGGCATTGTATTCCACAATCGATCCGACCCAATCCGAGTTACTTCGAGTTTGCTGGCGGCGTTTGGTAAAACAACTGCATATGCCAATGGCTTAACTCCTGTAATGATAAATGATAACTTTGTGATGTTTATTCGTCTTTGAAGATTCAATGATGTCGCCGCAGATGAAAGGAATGGTGAAACATTTCATCTGCACTAATTACAGCAGTAAATACAGAAATTAAAACAATTGACTTTTTAACCAATTAAATAGCCAGTCAAGTCAAATTGATAGTCTTACCAAGAATAGTCTATACCCACTTTGAAATTTCGGATAGATGGTGACTGGTAATTACAGCGAAGTGACGAAATCTGGCTAATTTAGGTAAAAAACCAAAAGCAATGCCCTAAATAGCACAATTGCCATTCATATAAAAAATGCCCTCAATGAAAAGATAATTGTTTAGGATTGTGTAAAACTTTATTTGTGTTAATTTATTTATTTACTGTCATAATTATTTTTTGTACACATCAGAAGAGTCATTCTGCCGAAGTAAAGGGAATGAACACCGCAAGTACCATGCAGATGCCTCTTTTCTGCAATTTTTAAATAATATTGCTACGTGCCAGTGCATGGAGCTGAAGAAGACGAAGCAGATAGACTGGCACGAGCTAATCTGTGTGGCTGGCGCTGCTCGCCTAACCGTCTGTAAATACATCGGTGATCGCTGACTACCCCCCTGAGTCAGTCTCCTTCGCGTAACATATTTGGTGGAGTTGTGCGATCCCCGTCCTCGCCACGGAACTCCGAAGCGGACGCTCCCTCGCGGCTAACAACATGACCACTCAAGACTCGGCTACATCCTCTGCGGTCGTTCCCCCTTCTGCCCGACCTGTCAACCCAGCGCCCGCAACAACTTTCGTGACGCTTCCCGCGCTCAAAGACCCCGGCGTGTTCTCGGGCAACGAGGGTTCCGACGTCGACCAGTGGCTACGCCTCTACGAACGCGTCAGCGCCACTTACAGGTGGGATCCCACCCTTATGCTCGCAAACGTCATCTTTTATCTCGACGGAACCCCTCGTGTTTGGTTTGATAACCACGAGCATGACATAACAAGCTGGGACAACTTCAAGGCAAAGATCCGTGAGCTTTTTGGCAACATCTCTGGTCGTCAAGAAGCTGCGAAAATTGAGTTGTCGACTCGCGCACAATCCTCCACGGAGCCCTATATCGGTTATATTCAGGCTGTCCTTTCACTATGCCGCCAAGCTGACGAAAATATGTCTGAACCTGAAAAAGTTGCCCATATCCTAAAGGGTATCGCCGACGATGCGTTCAACTTGTTGGTATTCAACAATGTGTCTTCTGTTGATGCGATCATTCAAGAATGCCGCCGGTTCCAACAAGCTAAAAGCAGACGCATCTCCCATCAGTTCCAGCGCCTCCCGAACACCACTGCGACGTCCTCATGTATCGACACATATCATCCACCAGACACCTGTGACAACTTGACGCGAATCGTCAGGCGGGAGCTTGAAGCGGCTGCTCCAGCTAAGGTGGGACCAACGTCCCCTGACCCCTCTCCGCCAATTACGTTGCCTCTCATTCAAGCAGTCGTCCGGCAGGAAATCGCCAGCTTGGGAATTCACTCTATCTCACCGCCTCCCCGCACCGACTACCAGCCCCGATACACACCTGCACGTCCCTTCCAGACCAGCTCTCCCTCAACGTTCCGTAATCCGTCCGCATGGCGAACACAAGATGACAAGCCGATATGCTTCTCGTGTCACAGAATCGGGCACATTTCTCGTCATTGCAGAAGTCGCTGGGGTCCTCCTGCACAACCGTCCTCTCGTCCCTTCTATGCCCGTCCTGCCTATCGCCATGAGACCAGCCGCGACCATTTTGCCCAGGAACCTGCTTCTGAACACCGCTACTCCCGCTCTCCATCCCCCCAACGTCGCCAGTCGCGTTCTCCACAGCCCCGCCGACCATCTTCCCCCGCCTTCCCACGAGGTTCTCCGACGGAAAACTAAGCGTTGCAGCCCCCGGAGGTGGCGCTGCATCGCCTGGACTGACCGAAAATCCTCTTTTGACGATACCGACCAAACGGAACCTCATAGACGTACAAGTAGACGGCGTACATGTCACTGCTCTTGTCGACACCGGCGCCCAACTTTCCGTGATGACGAGTGATTTTCGCCGCAAGCTCAAGAAGGTTCTCACACCTGCGACCACTCAGTTCGTCCGTGTTGCGGATGGTGGAATAGCATCTATCGTTGGAATGTGCTCCGCTCGTGTGAGCATTGCGGATCGACACACAGTTGTTCTCTTCACTGTCCTTGACAAATGCCCCCACGACGTAATCTTAGGCCTCGACTTCCTGTCCGCGCATTCTGCCCTCATAGACTGTTCGACCAGTACGCTCCGTCTACACTTTCCCGCAACAGAACCTCTTACACAACGGCCGAGTCGCCTCTGCACAACGGGACACGCGCGCCTCCCTCCACAGACACTGACCTACATAGAGCTCGTCTCAATGCCACCAGTTCCCGACGGTGACTATGTTCTGACCCCTATCACCGATGTTCTCATAAGCCGTGGCATTACATTACCGCACACCATTCTGTCCGTCGCAGGAAATTCTACATGCCTCCCAGTTGTCAACTTTAGCTTGACACCTCAAGTTTTGCCACAAGGGGTCTCTTTGGCGTTGCTCTGCACCTTAGAAGACAATGCGGTAGATGTTTTCGTGATGGCCGCCCCTTCTGACCCCCACGCTCAACATCAGTCTGCCACTTGCTCCGACAGCGCTATTACTTCGATGATCGCTTCCAACTTAACGCCGCAGCAGACTAATGAGCTCCACCAGGTTCTGCTGTCCTACATCGACGTTTTTGACATCAGCGGCCGTCCGTTGGGGAAAGCTACCGGTATGAGCCACCGCATAAACACTGGTAATGAGCATCCTATTCATAGGCGTCCATATCGGGTGTCGGCAGCCGAGCGTCACATCATCCAAAGTGAGGTCGACAAAATGCTCGCCAAGGACATCATTGAGCCATCCTGCAGTCCTTGGGCTTCTCCTGTAGTGCTAGTCCGCAAGAAAGACGGTGCATGGCGTTTCTGTGTGGATTATCGACACCTAAACAAAATTACCAAAAAAGACGTGTACCCTCTGCCACGAATAGATGATGCGCTTGATTGCCTCTATGGGTCCCACTATTTTTCCTCCATAGACCTTCGTTCCGGCTACTGGCAGATAGAGGTAGATGAAATGGACCGTGAAAAAGCGGCATTCATCACCCCCGATGGCCTATATCAGTTCAAGGTCATGCCCTTCGGCCTTTGTAACGCTCCAGCCACCTTCGAACGAATGATGGACTCCCTGCTCAGAGGATTCAAATGGTCCACCTGTTTGTGCTACTTGGACGACGTCATTGTCTTTTCACCAACATTTGAAACTCACATAGAGCGCCTCTCAGCCATCCTGGGAATCTTCCGTCGCGCTAGCCTGCAGCTCAACTCGTCCAAATGTCACTTTGGACGCCATCAAATCACAGTGCTTGGCCATTTAGTAGACGCCAACGGTGTACAACCAGACCCGGCAAAAATCAGCGCCGTCAAAAACTTTCCTGTACCAGGATCTGCGAAGGATGTACGCAGCTTTATCGGATTATGCTCCTACTTCCGACGCTTCGTGAAAAATTTGGCGCACATAGCGAGGCCGCTTACGCAGCTCCTCAAGAAAGAAGTCCCGTTTTCATGGGACTCCGAAGAGGCTTCTGCGTTCTCGACTCTCGTCGCTCTTCTCACTGGCCCCCCGATTCTGGCACACTTCAACCCTGCTGCCCCTACGGAAATCCGTACAGATGCAAGTGGGCATGGCATTGGTGCAGTGCTGGCTCAGAAACAACATGGCCATGATTGCGTTATTGCATATGCCAGCCACCTCCTATCCGCTCCTGAACGTAACTATTCGATAACAGAGCGTGAGTGCTTGGCTCTTGTTTGGGCGGTGGCGAAATTTCGACCTTATCTATACGGACGCCCATTTTCGGTAGTTACCGACCACCACGCACTCTGCTGGCTGAACTCTCTGAAAGATCCATCAGGCCGCCTTGGTCGCTGGGCTTTGCGCCTGCAAGAGTTTTCCTATTCGGTGGTCTACAAATCTGGCCACCTACACCGTGATGCCGATTGCCTCTCCCGGTACCCTGTCGACGATCCCGAGGACACTGACGAGCCCACGGAGAACTCTATCTTGTCAGTGTCCGACTTCCTTAATATTGGAGAAGAACAGAAGCGTGATCCAGAGCTGCTTGACATCATCAGCCGTATAGAATCCTCCACAAATGATGCTTCCGTCCGCTACTTTGTCATTCAAAAGGGTGTGCTATACCGTCGCAATTTCCGACCAGACGGGCCCGACCTTCTCATTGTTGTGCCTAAGCATTTGCGCCGCTGTGTTCTCACCGAACTTCACGACGCTCCCACGGCTGGGCACCTCGGCGTATCCCGCACGTACGAGCGCGTCCGGCGCCGTTTTTTCTGGCCAGGCCTTGCTCGTTCGGTACGCCGATACGTCGCCACATGTGACCTATGCCAACGTCGTAAGACACCGTCGCTGCTACCCGCTGGCCATCTTCAACCAATTGACATACCCGCGGAACCATTTTACCGTGTTGGGTTAGACCTGCTTGGTCCTTTTCCCACATCAACATTGGGAAACAAATGGATAGCCGTTATGACAGACTACGCTACACGCTACGCTATTACGCGAGCTCTACCGACCAGCTGTGCAACCGACGTCGCTGACTTCTTGTTACGGGACGTTATATTGATTCACGGTGCCCCGAGACAGCTTCTCACAGACCGTGGCCGTACATTTCTATCCCAAGTCATCGCCGACATTCTGCGTTCTTGCTCCACGCAGCACACACTGACAACCGCTTACCACCCTCAAACAAACAGCCTCACGGAACGATTTAACCGCACTTTAACAAATATGCTCGCTATGTACGTGTCGCCCGACCACCGAGACTGGGACCTTGCCTTACCCTACGCAACTTTCGCGTACAATTCATCCCGCCACGACACAGCGGGCTTTTCGCCGTTCTACTTATTGTACGGAAGAGACCCGACTTTACCACTGGACACCGTCATCTCAGCTCACACCTCGTCCACCAGCGAGTATGCCCGCGACGCGATTGCGCGAGCCGATCATGCCCGTCAGCTCGCTCGCGCTCGGCTGATGGCGTCGCAAACCAACCAATGCCGTCGGTATGATGCGGAACATAGAGATGTACATTTCGCTCCCGGTACCCTCGTTTTACTCTGGTCCCCTCATCGTCGGCTGGGCCTATCCGAAAAACTTCTGTCTCATTACACGGGACCCTACCGTATATTGCGTCAAGTAACACCTGTCACCTACGAGATCAGCCCCATCTGTCCATCATCATCTACTATGCGGCCCAGTGATATCGTACACGTCTCGCGGATCAAGCCCTACAATAATGCGTCAGATAACGACCTTTAAAGCACCGGGACAGTGCCTCCGCCGCCGGGGGTCATGCTACGTGCCAGTGCATGGAGCTGAAGAAGACGAAGCAGATAGACTGGCACGAGCTAATCTGTGTGGCTGGCGCTGCTCGCCTAACCGTCTGTAAATACATCGGTGATCGCTGACTACCCCCCTGAGTCAGTCTCCTTCCCGTAACAATATCGTACACATTTCTTGAAACACCCTATATATGAGACCCGAGCATCATACAGGCTTGACTCAGACCCGGGCCCAACCCGAACCTCAAGCTTATGGGCCCGAGCCTGGCCCAGGCCCGATCCAACAATGCCTTACCGGGCTCGACCCAGCTCGCGCAATGCTCCAATACAGACGACCATTTTGGGTAGTTACCAACCACCATGCACTCTGCTGGCTAAACTCTCTGAAAGATCCATCAGGGCCCTTTGGTCACTGGGCTTTGTAACTGCAACAGTTTTTCTATTCGGTTGCCTAAAAATCTGGCCGCCTGCACCATGATGCCAATCGCCCCTCCCGGTACCCTGTTGATGATCCTGAGGACAACGACCCGCCCACCGAGCACTCTATCATGTCAGCGTGCGACTTCCTTAACATATAGGAAGAACAGAGACGGGATCCATTGCTACTTGAACTCATAAGCCGTACGGAATCTTCAAATGATGCTTCCATCCGCCACTTTGTCCTTCAAAAGGGTGCCCTATACCGCCACTATTTCCAACCTGACAGGCCTGACCTTCTCAATGTTGTGCCTGAGCATTTGCAGCACTGTGTCCTCACCGAACTTCAGGACGCTCCCACAGCTGGACACCTTGACGTACCTCACACGTACGAGCGTGCACCGCACAGTTTCTTCTGGCCAGGCCTTGCTCGCTCGGTACGCTGCTAGGTTGCCACGTGCGAGTTATGCCAACGTCATACAACAATGTCGCTGCCACTGGCTGGCCATCTTCAACCAGTCGACAAGCCCGCGGAACCATTTTACCGTGTTGGGTTAAACCCAACAGGTAAACAACATGTATGTACACCCAATAACAATATGCATTATTTCATTGGTTATTAGCACTCATATCAAGAGCAAACATATAATAATGCTTTAAAAGTACTGTCAACACAACATTTTTGCTCATAAGAGTCATAATATTCTCAGTAGATGAACGCGAAATGTAATAGATGCATTTGTCACACTTAAAAACACTTACGTGAGCTATCAAATTTGCTTTGCACATTTATTATTTTAAGCGAACTGGGATGAAGCCTGAACCCTACACTGGAAAAGCGTGCCACACGAATGATCAGAACCACAGCATGAGAGCACCTCATCAAGTCACTGTTGCTGCAAAACAAGCTCGAAAAAGTTAGAGTTGCCGCTAGAAAAGCAGCATACAATAGCCAGGTCCATGACGGAAATGGCTACATATATTGCGAATTTTAGCCCTCCCGAGTATCTTGTGTAAGCACTGCATCTGTTCCACATCGTTTTTATCTATTTTCTGAAAACTTATATTTCTGACATTTTTCTGTCGTAGTCGTAGCTCTTTTCTAATCAACATTTTTCCTTAAAACTTGGCACACTTCCTCATCACATTATCAGGCGTGCAATAAACCTTAATGAGAAATATCATGCCATAAGATTTAATAACGCTGCCGGTTGTACCGTGGTGCTCCTGGTAATAGTGCATAGTTTTTTGGATATTTGATAACTATGTTTTTACTATTCATAAGATCTCATTTGTTTTGGTTCATTGCACAGGCCAAAGTTTTTTTGTATGTTCCAGCAAAAATGAAACTTTTTTAACAGGTGGAACTTGATTTAGGAGTGTATGTATATGGCATACTTTTAATGAAATATTTAATTATCAAAAATTAACATAAAATATCACTAGCTTTATATCACTCACATGTGCTTAAAGAGATGTTCTTTATACTGCAGACTCATGTTTTCTAGTGATTATTGGTTCTCAAAAAAATTTTCGTCATTTGGCATCATACCTTAAGACAGTTCCAATTCTACAATTCTAATCTCTCCAGGAATTTAAACTTCGTATAGGGCGCACATACATTATACAATTTTTACAGATCAAGGATGAGTGAAATGTTGAAATTACCCTATGTCAACCCTCTACTACCTGAAGTTCCTAAAATACCCAACAAGTAGGTGAATTACCCTACGGTTTGCAATCCTGGTCAATTCTGGTGCAGTTTAGAAGTACTAAATACAATCCAGATACCCTTGGTTGGTCTTCTCAACTTATTATCTGTTAACTTCAGTGATCCTGGCCATTCAAAGTGACAAACACAGCAACAATAAGAATGTGCTTGTTTGACTCATCTGTTAACTTCAGTGACCTAGGCCACTCCCAGTGACAAACACAGCAACAATAAGAATGTGCTTCTACAATAAGTTGCGAAAAAAAATTAGTAGATCTCCCATACAGTGGGAATCAATGATATGCAAAGCACGAATGATTAAGGTTGTTTTATCACATTAAAATTAGCACAAGGTTACGAGGCGGACGTAAATTGTGCCGTACATGACTTCCATGTCTTGATTATCATGTTTGCGCCTAGCATTTGTGCTCGTCGTCCATTCACGTCAGGTAATACCGAACTCGGCTTACGTGAATGTGGCGAAACGGCCGCGAGCGCACCATGAGCGTAGCATGTAGGTGTTTTATGTGACAAGCATGTCATGATTAGCATGTTTAGACATGTCATTTATCTTCATCATATATTCACATCACATGATATCAAATTTGGTATATGTGAAGCTAGCGAAATGGCCATGAGTGCATCATGAGCTAGGTATGTAGTTATGCTCTTGCATAACGCGCATATCATGATTATTATGTTAGGCTATGTCATTTACCTTAGTCATCCGTTCGCATCACGTAATACCAAATTTGGTATACTTGATGCTAGCGAAACAGCCGCGAGCACATCATGAGCGAGGCATGTAATCATGTTGTTAGATGACACGCATGTCATATTGTCATGTTTATACCAGTCAAATACCTTCGTCACCCATTCACATCATGTAATACCAAATTTGGCGCATGTGAAGCCAGCGAAAGGACTGCGAACACCAGTCTTCGGCAGTAACTAGTTACTAGTAACATGTTACCGGTAACTAGTTACTTTATTCAGTTAACTTGTAACTACTTACTTTTAATTTAGAGGAACTTAATATGTAGTTACATGATTGGCCGGGATTAGATTCTGTGACCTGCGGGTCATAAGTAGAATGCCTTAGCCACTAAACCACCTTGGCAGGTCTTCAGTGGTGAACGGACTGCACCATTTTGCTACAGTATGGCTTTTGTGCAACTTACTATGCCCATTCAAGAGCATCTTGTGCCAACTGCGCCAAAGTTCACTGTTCCATATATTTAATTGGAAGTGGACTGTTTGACAGTTCGGCATGTTGTATTCAATATGGAAGCTTATTACTTTTAATGAAGAACTGGTAGTAATGCGCAACACGATTGTTTGCCTAGTCATTATAAGCTTATCGTAATGCAACGCATGCCAACCGTGCAGCTGCCATTTAAGGCACCTCTCATTGTGAATAGCTGATTCACACATAATAATAATAGAGTAGTAGTAGTAGTAGCAGTAGTATTAGTGGTGGTGGTAGTAGTAGTAGTAGTAGTAGTAGTAGTAGTAGTAGTAGTAGTAGTAGTAGTAGTAGTAGTATGAGATATCTTCAGTGCCAAAACTACATGGCATCTTCGTTAAATAGATGCATATGTGCAATAGTTTGATATTTTTCAAATAAAAAAAGCTCCATGCTGATAGTGCTGCGCAAGGTTCATCGGCATATATCGATCATAACACAAAACCTAAGTGTGCGAAAATGCGTCGGGGGCACGAAGTGGTGTCAGTGCCACTCAAGTGCATTGAAAAGCTCGTCTCATGTCTTCATTGCAAAAGTGGCAAGACGTGGTCGTTTGGCAAAGAAAGCCATGCATACACTCAAGTGCTGTGAGCCACAAATAACGTGTCACGGCATTCATGCATGTGTCCGTTATGGAATGTAGTTGGATGGCAGTATTTCTTTCAAACGCTGGAAAAGGCGAAAAGGCTAGACAAGCTACTCTCAGCCTACAGAACTTCTCAACTGATTCCCATGCATGCAGTTCTTACAGACCAAATGTGCTTAGCATAGTCTTCATGTGTCCACTAATTGTGCGATGAGGAATCTGAAGGGCTGCTACCGTGTGGTTCAAAGACTAAATGTGCAGATGTGGTTTGCAGGTTTTTCGTTAAATCGAGAGTGTAATGTAAAACTATTTTTCTTAGTTGTTAATTTGGGGTCTATAAGGGTGGTCCTTTCCTTCCCCTTTCGCATTGAGGAATAAAGGACTTTTAGACACCTGTCACTAGCAGAAACCACTCACCATGCTGACCTTGTTAATAGTGGTTCACCACAATGTACATCTGCGCTTCTGTGAAGTCTGCAGGTTATGTTTCGTGTAAACAGCCTGATCGATGGTTGCCCTTTGAGCGTTGATATTGTCTTGTTTGCATTAAAGCAGCATTTCCAGGTTGCATATAAATAGGAATAAGGACGAAAAAGTGGCAGACACAGTTTTGTACTACTTCAGGCGACACTAAACTTTTGTCTGCTCCAAATGTGCTCCAAAACAGTTTTTTTTTCCTCCTGCTTCAAAAATTGCTGCTAATCCCATATTTGTTAGACCATCGCCTCTAGTTGAATGGGACTCAGGTATGGTACCATCTGCAAACAAGCAAAGAGTCTCCAGAGCATTTTAATAACCTGTTAGCAGCTTAGCATGCCAGTGCCAGGCACAGGAACAATACTAAAAGTGCGCTCCTTTTTTTTTTTCTAGTGTGAGGCATTGTTCTCCGAGCAACATATTTTTTCCGCATCTTTTCTGACCTCTGTGATGGATGCAAAAGAAGAAATGGCTAGTCATGTTGCGTGCTGGGTCTTTGTATGCCTAGTGTTGTAGGACGTGTCGTTTCCAAATTTCATGGACACATTGTAGCAAAAAAAACAATACGATGCATTTGCTAACCCCTGTCGGTGCTGTTCCTCGTGGCCATCAAGATCTGCTTTTGCAATCATACGTGACAGCATGCTTCTTTAGGGTACTGGGTAGGCCCTACACATCCCATGCTTTTTTGGTCATTTTGATATACCCTTTTTGTTTTTTGTTTGACTAAAAGGAATATTCACGTAATACATTCATCATTTTCTTCCAAATTTCCTGCTTTCTTAACTGAAGCAGGTTTGTTAAAATATGACTAGTATTAGATTTATTGAAATATGACTAGTATTAGAATTTTTTCAAATTTTTTAGCACTATGACCAAAATTTTGAGTTAATGGCATCTATGCAAGTTAGTAATCGAATAACTGTACTCGTCCTTCGGGAAGGTTGTGCCGTAGCGAGCTCGAACGCCGTCATCTCGGAGTGCAAATAAGCGTGTTGGGGCGCCTGAAGGTGGCCTCCGCCGCACACAGACTGCGTCCGGCCCGTCGAAGGCGAGGACGGACGCGCAGTCGAACGATCACCGCATGGGCGCCTGCGTAAGTAGGCGTTTGGTGTGTAGCGACACCACGAACCCGAGCTAACGGGGGAGTTTCGACTCCCTCCCACGCCTAGCCGTGCGTGGCTTTGCTGTGTCCGAGGAAAAGGGGATCCTGGGGGTTGAGCCGACGCTGGGTGATTGGACCGTTAAGGCCCCCCGGCAGAGGCAACACACCCCTTTGGCCCCGGCTTCACGTAGACGGCACCCCTGAGCTGACCCACCCAGGGGAATCGGCAGTCGCCTTTTCCTATCTCTCTCTCCCTACATCTTCGTCTTTATCTCTTACTATTTATCTGTCCTGTCTTCTACTCTCTTCCGTTTACTTCCAAACTTCCTGGCGGCTAGGGTTAACCCTGTGCAAATAGCCTACCTTGGTCTAGGCGCATTGGGTTATAGTGGCGTTGTACGGCTGGCGTCTGCAGGTTTCAGCATTTGTAACCTTGTAGCGTCCCCTCGTTGGGCTCCGTGGTGGGTGGCTGCCAACGCTGCTGAACAACAATAAGGAAGACATGCATGGAGCATTCCCACTACTGCCTGATCGTACCGGCTTAGCACCGATGATCTCACCAGAGAAGGATTGGCCACCCTGGTGCAGTATCTGGCCACCCTCTCCCGTAGGCATTCGTCAATTAACTCACGGCCCTCAGTCCCCACCAGCTGCGGAGCAACTGACCACGGCGGCGGTCAGATCTGCAAAGCAGCAGAGGGTGCTAGGAATCTCTGGATACGGACAGGCCACCATTGGAACTTGAACTTAGCAACGTTTAACGTTAGAACTTTATCTAGTGAGGGAAGTCTAGCTGTATTATTCGAGGAGCTAGAAGGCATTAAATGGGATATAATAGGGCTGAGTGAGGTTAGGAGGACAGATGAGGCCTATACTGTGCTACAGAATGGGCACGTCATTTGCTATCGGGGCTTGGCAGACAGAAGAGAACTGAGAGTAGGGTTCCTAATTCACAGAAACATAGCTGGCAACATAGAGGATTTCTATAGCATTAATGAAAGGGTGGTAGGCATTGTAATTAAACTGAATAAAAGATACAAAATGAAGGTAGTACAGGCTTACGCGCCTACATCCAGCCATGATGACGCTTCAGTTGAAAGCTTCTATGAAGACGTGGAATCTGCAATGAGTAAGCTGAAAACACAGTATACTATAGTAATGGGCGACATTAATGCAAAGGTAGGGAGGAAGCAGGCTGGAGACCAGGCAGTAGAAGATTATGGCATCGGCACTAGAAACGCCAGAGGAGAGCTACTAGTAGAATTCGCAGAACGCAATAATCTGCGTATTTTGAATACCTTCTACCGAAAACGAGAAAACCGCAAGTGGACATGGAGGAGCCCTAATGGCGTAAATAAGAACGAAGTAGACTTTATAATGACTGCACACCCAGGAGTCGCGCAGGATGTGGAAGTGGTTGGCAAGGTAAGATGCAGTGACCATAGAATGGTACGGGCTCGAATCCGCCTAGACTTGAAGAAGGAACGACAGAAACTGATACGCAAGAAGCCAATCAATGAGCTAGCACTGAGAGGGAAAGTACAGGAATTCAGAGTGTCACTGAGGAACAGGTACTCTGCTCTTAGCGAGGAAACCAACCTTAGCGTAGATACAATGAATGATAATCTGACGAGTATCATCACGGAGTGTGCAGTGGAAGTTGGAGGCAGGGTAGCTAGACAGGACACCGGCAAGCTTTCCCAGGAAATGAAGAACCTAATTAAGAAGCGTCAAATCATGAAAGTGTCAAGTACAACAGACAAAATAGAACTGGCAGAGCTTTCGAAGCTGATTAATAGACGTAAAGTATGCGATGTAAGAAGGTATAACATGGAGAGAATTGAGCACGCTCTGAAAAACGGAGGAAGCGTCAAAGCAGTGAAGAGGAAACTTGGGATAGGCAAAAGGCGGATGTATGCACTAAGGGACAAAGAAGGCAAATTAACTACCAATATGGATAGGATAGTTAAAATAGCGGAGGAGTTTTACAGAGATCTGTACAGTAGCCGAGGCAACCATGACCTTAATACTATAAGAACTAGCAGTAACCCAGACGATACCCCACCGGTAATGATAGAAGAAGTCAGAAAAGCTTTGGAGAGCATGCACAGAGGCAAAGCTGCTGGTGAGGATCAAGTAACACCAGATCTGCTGAAAGATGGAGGACAGATTGTGTTAGAAAAACTAGCCACTCTATTTACGAGGTGTCTCCTGACGGGAAAAGTACCAGAGTCTTGGAAGAACGCTAACATCATCTTAATACATAAGAAAGGAGATGACAAGGACTTGAAGAATTACAGGCCGATCAGCTTGCTCTCTGTAGTATACAAGCTATTTACAAAGGTAATTGCTAGCAGAGTAAAGAAAACATTAGAATTCAATCAACCAAAGGAACAAGCAGGATTTAGAACAGGCTACTCAACAATTGACCACATTCATACTATCAATCAGGTAATAGAGAAATGCTCAGAGTACAACCAACCACTATACATAGCCTTCATAGATTACGAGAAGGCGTTTGATTCAGTAGAAATATCAGCCGTCATGCAGACACTGCGGAATCAGGGCGTAGATGAAATATATATAAACATTCTGGAAGAAATCTACAGGGGATCAACTGCTACCATAGTGCTTCATAAAAAAAGCAACAGAATACCAATAAAGAAGGGTGTAAGGCAGGGGGACACAATCTCCCCAATGCTATTCACTGCGTGCTTACAGGACGTTTTCAGAAGCCTAGAATGGGAACAGTTAGGAATAAGAGTTAATGGAGAGTACCTCAGTAACCTGCGCTTCGCCGATGACATTGCATTGCTGAGTAACTCAGGGGACGAATTGCAACTCATGAATACGGAGTTAGACAAGGAGAGCAGAAAGGTGGGTCTTAAAATTAATCTGCAGAAAACGAAAGTAATGTACAACAACCTCGGAAAGGAGCAGCGCTTTGCGATAGGTAATAGTGCACTTGAAGTTGTAAAAGACTATGTCTACTTAGGGCAGGTAATAACCGCAGAGCCTAACCACGAGATTGAAGTAACCAGAAGAATAAGAATGGGATGGAGCACATTCGGCAGGCACTCTCAAATTATGACAAGTAGATTGCCACTGTCCCTCAAGAGGAAGGTATATAACAGCTGTATCTTGCCGGTACTTAGCTACGGAGCAGAAACCTGGAGACTCACAAAGAGGGTTCAACTTAAATTGAGGATGACGCAGCGAGCAATGGAAAGAAAAATGGTAGGTGTAACCTTAAGAGACAAGAAGAGAGCAGAGTGGATTAGGGACAAACGGGAGTTAAGGATATCATAGCTGCAATAAAGAAGAGGAAATGGACATGGGCCGGGCATGTAGCACGTAGACAGGATAACCGCTGGTCATTACGGGTCACCAACTGGATTCTTAGAGAAGGGAAGCGGGGTAGGGGGAGACAGAAGGTTAGGTGGGCAGATGAGATTAAGAAGTTTGCGGGTATAAATTGGCAACAGCAAGCACAGGACCGGGTTAACTGGCGGAACATGGGAGAGGCCTTTGTCCTGCAGTGGACTTAGACAGGCTGATGATGATGATGATGATGTAACTGTAACACTTACTTTTTTACTGAGTAACTGTAACGGAAAATACAGTTACAGTTACTTTTGTTTTTGTAAAAAATTATCCAACAGCCACACTCGTTAGAGGCTAACATTAAACGCTTTTCATTTTTTCGAACTATTTTTTTTTACAATATCCTCTCCACCTTTCGACTTTCCACAGCTCCCATCGCAGTTTAAGGGAACAGATCGCTAAAAGAAATATTCTCCCTGCACAAGACTGAGTTCTGACTTTAATTGTATACTACGTGTCTAAAGCGAAACATATTTGACAAATACCTGTCTGGCTGGTTTGAAGCAGTGTGTTTGGAGGGTATGTTTATTCGTAAAACTACATGTCGTAAATAAGACAGGTTGCCACTGCATACCTTGCCAAGTTCACGTGCCCCCCTCCCCTGTTTTTTTGGAGAGGGGGGGGGGGGGGCAAGGTGAATATCTATATATCCTTTTTGTAACTTGAGCTCCTCTGAGTAAATGATGAGGGAGAGCGCGAAAGCAAACGTTAATTTAGTCACCCATTAAATGCGTTTGTACACAGAGCTTGTCACAGAGCTTGTACACAGAGCTTGAACACAGCTGGACAATAGGGAACTTTGTTATTATTAGTTCAGACGAAGTAAACCCTGACAACAATGAATTCACCCGGCTTTTGGAATATCGGACCGGTCCGGACGTCTATGAAAGTGTCACATCTGCGATGGCGGACTACTGGTGCCACGAGATGTTGGTACGTCCTTATAAAAATAGCTAGATGCACCACAGAGAAACGTTGCCGCAGAGGAGCCAGGCACAGCCCTGCTCCTTCTGTTTGAAAGCCGTGCCTGTCGACTCGGAGCAGCGGCTTGCCTTAGCTTTCCTACGGCGAATATTTTTCCGTGTTGAAGACGATGGCAGCAAATATTACGGTGTTGTGCACTATTTGCCGAAAAGAGTACTCTACTAGCAAGACGTCTTCGTCAAACCTGCGAAAACATCTAGAGGTTTCACCATTATAAATGTCGAGATTCCGGTTTTGTGTGTATGTTTCATTGTACGTAATCAATTATGCCGATCAAGTTGAAATTACTCTATTTAACCTAAACTTTCGTTGTGCGCAGAAAAAACATACGACTGCACTGAAGGAGTTCGACTTTAAGAAGAGAAAAGCCGAGCATGGTCACACTGTGGCAGACAAAAGACACTCGGGCCATAGCTCGATGCAGACCCTGGAGTCCTGTCTTGCAGCAACAACTAGTTGACCCAAGGCTCTATCACAAAGTCCCTTAGACAGGTTAATTGTGAACTTCGTAGTCTCCGATGTGCAGTGCTTTTCAGTCCTTGAAAATGAACAGTTCCGGTGCTTCAATAACGCACTCCATCCATCGGCAACAGTGCTGAACAGGAAGTCATTGGTCAATCAGATCGACATCCTCTACAGGGAGCAAAAAGCGTCCCTCATCGCCGCCTTGGAGAAGGCATCGACGATCTGCTGCACAGCTGACTGTTGGACAGCCTCAAACAGGTGAAGCTCTTAGTGTAGGCTATAAAGAGCGTGCTGCACGTTTGCTTTTCGCAAGTTCCTAATTTGCGAGGTTCCCTCGATCTCATAAAACAACGTAGGATTCGTTAAGAGATTTTGTCACCCCGTGGATATGGGTGCATTACATGTCACAGGTTGCCACGAAATGTACTTCCGAAATATTTGCAGAACTGTGTCGCTTCGTGAAATTTGCAAAATGTAGAGCCCGGGAAAAAAGTCATTTGTGATATGTTTTGTAAGCCAAATAAGCAAATTGTGTAAATACAATTAAAAGTTTTAAGCAGGCGAGTAAGCATAGTATGCATCTTGTGTGGCACAAGGTTTTGTGGTAAACAAAAAAAAAGAAGACATATGAATACGAGTAAATCAAGGCTCAAAAAGCGGATCTAGCTTAAACGTTTATTATGGAAAGCATTGCTGACCTTCCTATCTAGTCAAAGTGGATTCTAAATTATATGGCAATGGTTTGTAAACATGCAAAACAGCGCCCGCAACGCAATGCCGCTAGGATATTTGCGTCCGCGTAGTTTGTGCCGTAATTGCAAACTTGTGGAGGTCCCTTCCTCCATTCTAATGACCAGACTGATATCGCTAGTTTTAAGATTAACCATTCTCTTTTTCTTCTTCAATTTCCATCGAAGCTTCCTGGGTGTGACGGTTCAGTACATAGATGAAGAGCCTTTGGAAAGAAGATCCGCAGCGCTTGTGTTCCAGAGGCTCTCAGGTCATCACACCTCCGACATAATCACGACAGCGCTCCACGCAGTATTTGTGGAGTACAGGATTTTGCACAAGATGTGCGTCGTCATCACGGACAATGGTTCGAACTTTGTGAAAGCCTTCAAGTAGGTAAAAAGGCTGCTTCTGTTTCAATGTCATTGTTGTCGTAATCCCTGGTTGATCGCCCGTTGTTGCGGGTCGGAAGGAAGGTCGCTGGAGGATACGAAAACAAAACCCGGTCTCTTGTGGTAGCGTGGTGTAGCTTCGGGTTGAGGAAACGAACGCTTACGAGATGGGGATACGAAAAACAAACAGGTTTATGGCACTATTTACAAATATTTACAGCATGAGGTTAAGAGTTCGCAAACCACGAACGTGGTGGTTGAACCGCTACACAGTTCAGAGCCTTCACAAACTACGAACGTGGTGGTTGAACCTATTGGTTCAGAGCGACGTCCCGCACTCTGGGGCGTCCTTATAAGCACTGTCGGGCTCCTCCTTCTTCAGTGGAACACCAATCACACACACACACAACAGGTGAGGGGTACGAGCATGCACGGCGCACGTGAACATCCAATTTCGAGTCAAGATCACTGCACTTAAAGGTGGCGCCAGAGAGGCTCTTGCTCGTCGTGTATGTCGCTGGTCGAGGGGTCCCAAGCTTCGGACAGCAGACATCAAACGGTCCGCCAATCTGTCCGCTCAATTAGCAGGGCACTTTGTGGCGGCGGTCGCCGTTTCTTCAAAGGAATACGCTGTTTTTGTTGTCCCCTCGGAACGGCTTACAGCTTCGTGGCGACATGACGTCTCATCCGCCGGCTAGCAGGGACAATACCTGGCGGGCATAGGCATTCGGCGAGTCGGCGACTTGTTTGAGGATTAAAAGAGCGCCGCTCCCCCGTCAGCTCTCGACGCTGGTTCCAAGAAAACTGCGGTTCCAGGCGTGGGAACGCTGCCCGGCTACGCTTCTCAGCGACAGCATGGCGCCTATCGATGGCGGTGATAACATTGTGTACGCTGAGGTTGCCTATTTTTATTATCTTATTCTTCCCAAAAAGAAACTAAATTAAGCTGCGTTCTTTTTTTATGATCGCAATAAATTAATGAGCCTGGCATTCTGCAATCGCTGATCTCACTGACTATGGAGAGTTGCGCGCATGCCCTCAACTGTTGCATACTAAGGCACATTTTGTAACCCTAGAATTTACGACAAACTTCTGCATATCCTCCGCAAATCTAAATAGTCATGTGGTTATTTTGTAGAGTCAGGAATTAAAACACAAATACATTCTACAGAGATATTGTACAAAGCCCTGAGAATAGAAAAGACAAGAGGCAAATGCAATGCACAAACAACAGAAACTTTACGCTTTGTGTCAACCCTCGTATTTTTAAAAGACCTGGATTTCTGTTTTATTAAGATATTTGCAATTTTCTAAAGCCCATTATTGTGCTATATTACATATTAAGGCTACTGATCATCGGTGCCATGCAATATAATTTTTTTCTGTTAGAAGCGTACCACAG
This sequence comes from Rhipicephalus annulatus, assembly GCA_013436015.1. Taxonomy (NCBI): domain Eukaryota; kingdom Metazoa; phylum Arthropoda; class Arachnida; order Ixodida; family Ixodidae; genus Rhipicephalus; species Rhipicephalus annulatus. The sequence continues at coordinate 53,789 of WOVY01001459.1, read as the reverse complement.
GTGTAAACCGCCCCAAAAACGTGCGGAGTACGAAACTTCCAAGGAAGCTATATTCCGGCTTTGTCTGAGAACATAACCATCAAATAGATGTTCCGGTCTGTAGTATAGTCCTTGCGAGCTACACAGCCACCAGCTATTTAAGAAGCGCCACGTGCTAACAGAGCAGAAATTCGCATGTGCAGTAGAGCCTACGCTCCGCAAACTTTTGGGTGCATTTATACGGCTGCTTCGGCATAGTCGCGTTTATCTTTATTTGTTAATGGATATTAACCTTCACTCCTTGCTTTTTCTAACAGTTTTATTAAGGAAGTGCTCTGTCCTGTCCCGTATTTTTTCATCCAGCTGTTGGCACTTTTATTTCATACTGCTTAACAAATTAGTCAATCAAATTATATGGATGCTGTATAAAAATAGTGAACCTCCACCAGCTCATTTCCGCGCTAACTTGTTGGAAATTTCCATTTTTCGGCACACAGGGTCTTTGGAGAAGCTGAACGGGACCAAGATTTTGTGGCAAATAACATTGCGGAGGTACTGGAAAGTGGCTCGAACAATGTTTCCTCTCAAGATATCCACTTGCCATGGCACAGAAGGTGTGCTGCGCACACCCTAATCCTCGTCGCTTCAGTGGATGTTGAAAATTCCGGCAACAACGGGACCTGCGGCGAAATGGCGAGGACCGTTTTCTCAAAACTAAAAACTCTTTGGAGAAAACAAAGCCAGTCTGTGTAGACGGCCGAAGCAATAAAGGCTGCCTTGGGAAGGCATCTCCCTGTGCTGAATGCAACGCGATGGAATTCGTTGTTCAACGCCATGGAATACGTAAACGAAGTACCGAAAGGAAGGATGGACGCAACGTTCGGCGCACTCCCGTTGCCATGACTGCAGCATGAGGAATCTATGTTAATTGATGAATACTGCAAGGTATGTTTCGATTATTTGTTTAACATGATGCAGTGCATTGACTATATCTTTTATTTTTCCAGGCGATGTACGCTGTGGCAAAGGCGCTGTATATACTACAAGGGGAACAATATAGGTACATTGCCGTCCTGCAGCGAACACATCAATCTCTACTGCGGTATCAGCGATCTCTCTCGCCGCTTGAGTACTGCACACCCCTCGCTAGCAGTCTTCAGGACGCAGTCAAGAAAAGGTGAGAGAAATTTCCTGTGCCTATTTCCTTGCTGTCCTATCTCATCGCGTGCTCTCGCAGAGGTGCATATGCATTCGTACCACGGATTGTTCGTAGTATGAATGAAAGTGAAATGTTTTCAACAGGGCCATACATTGTTTCTGTAACCTTTTTCAATACAGGTTTTCTGGAGTTTTGGAGGATGCCGATCTGGCCCTGGCAGCAGCGGTACATCCAAAGTTCAAGCTTTCCTGGATGACTGAAGCGCGGAAAACAGCGACGTTACGACTTCTTGAGAAAGAGTGTCATGCTCTAGAAGCAATTTTCAATGAAAATGCAGTTGCCACTGAAGGAACCGATGAAGACGACGTGTTTTTTCAGTTGCCTCAAATCTCCCTTTCATGCTCCGAGGTGCAACAATGGCTCAGCAATCCCGGAACTGACATCAGCGAGCTGGCGAAGTACCCTAAGATTAAGAAGATTTTCATTCAGCGAAATACGGGGATTCCGTCTAAAGCGCCGGCTGAACGGCTATTCAGCAAAGGACGCGACATTTTGTCCATCAAGAGAGGAAAGCTCTCTGATGAAAACTTTGAAAAGCAACTCATTCTAAAGTGTAACGAATTTTGCAAGTAAACTTTCTTGCAACCAAGTGTGCATAAACCACAAGAACAACAAAAAAAAAAAACTGATGTGACAAAGTGAGCCTTACAGAACGATTGATTATATTGGCAGACTTTCAGGTTTTTTTTTTTTGTCTAGGGTTTCACAACATGCAACTTTCATTACCTGCATACCTTCCTACGCCTTTATTCATTCAAATCTATCATTTGTTTTGTAATCAATTACTTATTTTATACAGTAACGGAAAAATAACGACGTTACTTTTTCACTGTAACTGTAACTAGTTACGTTTACAAAATCGATAACTGTAACTGTAACAGAGTTACTTTTTTGCCTTCAATAACTGTAACTGTAACACTGTTACTTTTTACTGGTAACGTGCCCATGACTGGTGAACACATCATGAGCATGGCATGTAACCATGTAGCCATGCTGTAAAGATACATGACACGCATATCATGAATATCATGTTTGCACCAGTCTTATACCTTTTTCATTCATTCACATCACGTAATACCAAATTTGGGATATGGGAAGCTGGTGAAATGACTGCGAGTGCATCATGAGGGTGGTATGTAGTCATGTTTTACAAGACACACATGTAAGGATTATCATGTTTGCACCAGTATGTACCTTCATCTATTCAGGTCCCGTAATGTGTACCAAATTCGGTACAAGTGAAGCTAGCAAAACAACCCCGAGCGCATCACGAGCGTGGCGTGTACTCATGACTTACATGACAAGTAGGTCATGATCTCCACATTAGGGTCTGTCACTTGTGTTCACCATGCATTCATGTCACACCATACCAGTTTTGTAATGTCATGTGAACGAAACCATCACAAGAGTAGCAAGACCATGAGATGTACGTAAATCATGACATTTGTGACATGAATGTCATGATTTATATGCTATGACTAGTCACTTATGGTCGTCATACAATTATGTTATGCCATACCAGTTTTGGTATAGATCTCATTGTCTAAATGGCCAGATGAGCTAAATGTCGCAGGCAAGCAAGAAGGGCGGGTGGGTGGATAGCTAGCTATCCACCCCTTCTGTCCTATCTATCTATGATCTATCTATCTATGATCTATCTATCTATCTATGATCTATCTATCTATCTATGATCTATCTATCTATATCTGGGTGGATAGCTAGCTATCCATCCAGATGCCTCTCTATCCACCCAGGTGCCTCTCTATATTTAAAGCCCTGATCAACCAGAACCACCCGTCATTGTAGACAACATGCAACAACACCTCACTTTGCAAGAATGAGCAGCATTCTTTTCTTCCCTCATACTATAACCGAATAGAATTGTATAATTAAATTGACATCATAATAGTCATCATTATTACCCTGTTTCATAGCACTGTGCCAAACATATTGACTGCATTTTTGTATTATTGTTTCTGTTTTCCTTGTTCTTTCTAACTTTTTTTCCAAATGTGCTCACTATTGTACCATCATAATATAATAGTGTTAAAGAGCTCGTTTTGCGGAAATTCCGGTGTCGGCATTGTTGGTTGTGAGCGAAAAATCATCATTTTATGCAGGAACAAAAAATCGAGAATGATGCAAAAATAAAATTAATAAAAACATCCTAGGTCAGAGTGGGGATTGAACTCGGGTAGTTTGGCTTTAAGTGGGAATCGAACCCGGGTTGTTTATGTGGCAAGCAGATGTTTTAGCAAGTTCCTACTTACGGCTAAGCCCCGTTTCTGCCTGTGAATACATTGAACTTGCTCAACTTCAAATGCAGTGAAAGTGACACATGCTTTACTATACACCCATATTCTATACATGCTTCACAATACATGAAATATCAGAGTAATAATAGTAACATTAACTCTCCGGCCAAGTCATAGTATAAAACTTGGCTGAAGAGCTTATGTTATTAGTATGAAAGTTCACCCACCCAGACAGATATCTGTTGAAGATGTTCACCTTTAAATCAGAGTAATAATGAATGGTACAAGTGCCAATCGCAATCTGGCATCAGAACATGCAATTGTGATAATGATTTATGTTCAATTCAATTTTATTTCATCCCAAGGATGAGGGCAGGCTCGGGAGAAAAGTGACGTTTTGTCACTTGAGGAGAACCCGAGCCTCCCTAATACATGGCAAGCAACGTGGACATGAGTAAAGAAACATAAGCCATGAACATATAGGCAACGAACATAAGCCATGAGATGTTTAGCGCAGTACAAGTCGGAAGATGCACGTACAGTAATGCTATATACAGAGACTAATATGCGTAAGTAGTTCGGCACAAATTCCGATGTACAATGCAAAATATGACAGAATACAGAATACTATATATATGGCAACAATGCTATGCATAGAAATTGCGTGTACACACATACACATAAATATACACACACATATGGAGAAGCATATACAGACACATAGATATATACACATATATATACACACACATATACATATATAGAGAGTTCCATGAATGCCTGGACCACCATTTTCTCAATTTTCACGATAAAAGCACTTCCCTAATGTCACGTGCACTGCATTTCTCAAGGATTATTTTCGCCTCCAGTAATTTATTTAATAACAAAGGAACACTAAAACATAACATTTGTCGCCCAAAATTTGTTCTACAGAATGGAAGGTTCCAATGTTGTTGGTGACGAGTAGGGTACGGATTAGCATGCGTTTCCAGTTCAAAAATATCTAGGAAGGCACGATTGTTATGAAAAAGAGATTGCTTATATCTTATTGCTAGGGAATACTCGTAAAGTTTGTGAATTGGGACAATATTATAGCGCTGAAACAGTTCATCTGTGTGTGCATAGTAGTCGACATTTGCTATAAACCTGATCGCTTTCTTTTGTAGTCTGTATATTTTATTTATGTTGGTTGCTGTCGTACTTGCCCATACCAAAAGACAATAATTTACATGCGACAAAAACAAGCTGTTATAAAGTGTTAGTTTAACAGAAACTGGAAGAAAATAACGCATTCGTGCAAGTATGCCCACACATTTTGATAGGTTGGTAATTAGATTATTAATCTGAGGATCCCACGACATTGTGCAATTAAAAAGTACTCCTAATGTTTTAACGGTTTCTACGATTTCAACAGCCGCGCTACCTATACGTAATCTATTGTCTAAGGAAATCAGTCTCCGCGAATGAAAAACTACAGCTTTTGTCTTTGTTGCATTAATAAGTAATGAATTTCGTTCACTCCATGTGTTTAAGCTTTCTAGCGTAGTGTTTATAAGTGTGGTCATGGCAGTCATGTCGTTACCTGTAAAGAAAATGCTGGTGTCATCTGCGTATATTATGTATTTAGCTTTGTCACTGACCTTGACAATGTCATTTATGTATAGGTTAAAAAGCAGCGGTCCTAGAATGCTAACTTGCGGAACCCCTGTGGTTATTGCCTGGAGAGAAGAAAATGAATCCTTAATTTTTACACATTGTGAGCGGTACTTGAAGTAAGATTTCAAGAGGGAAAGTGGAATGCCGCGAACACCATATACTTCAAATTTTTCAAATAAAGTATGATGACAGAGACGGTCGAAAGCCTTAGAAAAATCTATGAAAACACCAATGCAAAGTTCTTTACTCTCAAACGATTTAAGGATTATTTCTTTCTGAGCTAGTAAAGCAGTCTCCGTCGACCTGCCCTTCATAAAACCATGTTGAGATTGGGATATTATGTTAAACTTCATACAAAAATTCATAAGTCTTTTAAAAATAATTTTCTCCAAGCCTTTCGAGAATATGGGTAATATAGAAATTGGCCGATAGTTCGTAAGATCATTCTTGTCTCCTTTCTTATATAACACGCTGACAACGGACGTTTGCATTTGTTTTGGGAAACAGCCTGTTGATAGGGACAAGTTATAAATGTGAGAGAGCACGGGAGCTATGATATCGATTGCATGTTTGATCGGGGAAATCTGAATTCCATCTATGTCACGAGCACTGCTCTGTTTTAGCGTGGAAAAAATTGAAACTATTTCTTGTTCATCGGTTGGTCGAAGAAAGATGTTCTTTGTCTGTCTTGTCATTGCGTCAGTTATAACTGTCTGCGCTGTTTGCGTCGGCTGTGCAACGTTTGTGAGAAAATGATAAAATCTTTCTGCGAGTTCCAAATCTGTAACCGCTCGACCATCTATATTTATTTCAGTAACCCCAGGAGAGATCGGTGTCCTGTGAAGCAAAGCGTTAAGTTTCCTCCACAGTTCTGCACTCCCTTTGCAGTTGTCTGCATGAAATTGTTGGTTTAAGTAATTTCTTTTTTCTTTCTTGAAAAAGGCGTTCACCTTATTGCGGTATTCTTTAAATGTGGTTAAGTCTGACGCATCCTTAGTTTTTAAAAACCTTCTGAATAACTTTGATTTCTTTTCGATCATTCTTAAACACTCACGATTGATCCATGGTTTGCGACTTCTACGGCATTTCTCTATAACTTTTTCTTTAAAGTGTCTAAAATAAATTTTTTAAAATATATTCAAGAATGTTTCATAGGCTAAATCTGCAGTTTCTGAGTGGTATACCGCACTCCAGTCTGTTTGGGAAAGGCTTGTGCTGAATGCTGTTAAAGTGTGAGGTGTGATATTTTGAACTGTTCTAGTGGGCAGTGTTTGGGACTTCTTGATTGCACTCTCCATAACAAAATAGAGTGCAAAGTGGTCGCTGATGTCACAACATATTACACCATTCTCTACGTTATCTTTGTTTACGTTAGTGATAAATAGATCGATTAACGTTTCTGAGGTAGGTGTGATACGTGTGGGAGTTTCCGTTACTATATCGTAGCCACTCGACTCGACCGTAGACACAAATGTAATGGCGGCAGCAGATGACTCCAGTATGTTAATATTAAGGTCACCGCCAAGAATAAGTTTTAAATTGTTGTCATTTACATAATTTAATAGTTCTTCAAGGCTACTAATAAATCTATTCACAGATGAATCGGGTGGTCTGTACATGACAGCATATACGTAATTACGTGTAATCAAAGTTAAGCACTCAATGTCAGCACTGACATAAGAAAATTGTGGTATTATTTGAGCGTCTATACAGTTTTTCACTAGAACCATGAGGCCACCGCCTTTTTTCTTTGTTCGGTTATGAAAGAAGGTATTATAACCATCTCGCTTGTAAATCTCGTCGTCTGAAGTATACCAAGTTTCCGTAATCATTATTACGTCGAAAGAAAAAGAAAACGTATCTAGAAAAATAGATAGCTCATCTTCCTTGTTCCGTGCTGAACGAATGTTTAGATGAAGGCAGCACAGACTATCGCTACACCGATTTCTTACAAGATTATTGACGTTTGAAGCTGAATGGTTTAAAGCTGGTAACCCGCTATAAAAGGCACACACGCTACTTCGCCTGTTTCCTTAAAGCCACGTTGTGGGTGCATAGCAAGTTCGTAAAAGGTATCGTGCACTAAGCATTTGAAGTAAACACTAAGAACAGAAGATCACTATCACGTTCAACTCCTAAAGAGAAAACTTTAAGGTCGCCTAAGCTTTTATACCGAAACTGTTATGAGATCACAACTCAGGTCACGCGCAGTTGTCTGCCACCGCCGCCGCCTTTGCCGGTGTCCGTAACCACATCGCGCGAAATTAGAAAAAACGAACCCGAATACGCTGACTGCCAGCCCCATATTCTATCACTGAGCCACACTGGTGCTTGGGACTTGTTGGCAAACTTGCCTTAAGCAGGCTTGATGTCGGGAAAGCAATCACTTTAATACGACTTATAAAGCGTTTTAAAACAGTGAAAGAACAACCAATCGTTGCACAATGCGAATAGCATAACAATTGGGTTGTCCAATGCTCCAATCCATTACAGAAGCTTCTTTTTGTTCCCCTATTAACTATGGCGCATACTCATTTCAGCTACAATTCCTCATCGTCGTCAGCCACTGCATGAACAATTGGCACAATTGATTTGTGTGGTTTAACGTCCCAAAACCACCATATGATTATGAGAGACGCCGTAGTGGAGGGCTCCGGAAATTTCGACCACCTGGGGTTCTTTAACGTGCGCCCAAATCTGAGCACACGGGCCTACAACATTTCCGCCTAACAATTGGCACAAAATAACTTACGACGCCTCTCAGAAGAATCACGAAAAATAGCATAACAAATGCCTGTCTACTACCCAAATATTTTTATTATTAATGCCCTAGTGGGTATCAAGCAAGTGTGCTTGTAGTAGTTACCCAATGAATGTCTTAAAAGGCTCTGAAAGACCACTCTTCTAGCTTTTGCTGTGACTGTGTTGCGTTTTCCGTGCAGGCCTGGCATTTTTTTATTGCCCTCAGTGCTTAGACTATGTGTGCACAGTATTTGATAAATAACTGATTAAATAAATAATTTACGCCAAGGGTCTTTGATACACAATGTAGCACACAGAAAAGACCATCATGTGGCCAATGCATGCCACACAGTATTGTAGCAATTTGAGTCAATGTGTTCAAAATGAACAGAACTCGTGTAACAATATGTCTGAGATACAGGTAATCCAAAGTGGTCGCAAAAGGTTTTGCAGCTTGACAACCCCCTCAGCCGAGTTGCATGGCTTGATTGAGCAGTGACAAGAACTTGCTGTGCAGGGAAAGTGTCAGAACAAGCTCTGTCGGCAGTGCACCGAAATCTCGCACGACAGTCGGCTCATGTAGGCGGTACCAGTAAAAGGTAGCTCTGAGTAGCTGCTAAAGATGGCACAGGAGTTGTTCTAAGTTGTCAAGTCGCGATTACTTATTGCAAGCAGGGCCGGTCAGAGAGTGGTGCATGCCACAGCACAGTGAATATGCCATGTGCTTAGGTGGCATGCAACCTCAAGTGGCAGACCATAACACGATGAAAACCTCGTGACCAAATCCTTGCAATGAAACGGCAAATATCTGGTGGACAGTATAAACGAACGGCTATCATTGCTTTTCCAGATTGTGCCGTGGTTTTGGATTGTGGCGACAAGAGCACAAAGCACTCATGGAATGTACGGCAAAATCCTGCTTCCTCAGCACGATGACGCGCTGAGGTTTTTATTTTCCTGTTACCAGAAGGTGACAACAGTGATATCATCGGCTGGAAGACTACAAAAAGAGCGGCAAAATATCGAACACGCCAGAGGGTACGACAAATATTTGGCGGACAGTACGAACGAACGGCTATCATTGATGATGTGTGATGTTTTGTGGTGCAAGGGCCATTTTATGGCCGAACAGTGCCAGGGCATAGCACAACAGATGTGAACAATGAGTGTGTAGGGTGGCTGTGTAAACGGCCTTAACATTCCTCGTGCTAAGGCGGGTAAAATATAGAAGTAATAAAATCATGATATTGATGTGAAATGTATAGTGTGAATGATTGGCGAAAGGTTCTGATAATAAAGCACAGTGAACATATTTGACACTAGCACAAGTGCCTTGTGTCCAAGGGGTGCGAGGCAGGTGTTTTTCAATGTACGCACCGCAGCAGCAACCTCTCTTAAAAGTTCGCGCTACACGATGCCTGGGTAGCAAGTGACACACCAGTTTCCTCAGCTAGACCCTTCAGGTGAACCGAGTAGGGCTGCCTCATTGAAGGCCTCTTTTGAAACAGAGTCGAGCTCAACAAATCATTAATAGTGGAGAATCAGGGGTGCTTCTTGTCTGCCTTCACCTTAAGAAAATATACAAAAGACATGTAGGTTCTCTGCAGATGGAGCGACCACTCATTTGACTTGCCGTAGAGGCTTTCTACGGGGCTGGTGCGAAAAGCACCAGTAGAAAGATGATGATCATTAGTAGAGTTTATTGGCGCAAGGGCCAGATATGGCCAAAGAGCGCCAGAGCGATGATAATGAACTGTGCGATGTGCAGTGTGGCTAAAACAGATGTGACGTGGCTGTAAATGGGCCTAAAAAACTGTCGCTGTAGGTGCGTAAAAATATACATATAGTAAAATTATGGCAATGACAAATTATGTGTTCTATGGAGACATAAAATGGTTTAAAAGTGATACTCATGTGAAATAAAAACTTGGCATGGAGCACCAGTGCCTCGACAGAGACCTTAAAACAAGAGCATGGAGGCCTGGGCTCATTGAAAGCTGCTATCACAGCGGTATCCTCTGAACAGAGGATGCGCTATGAACTTGTTGGGCTAAAAACATTCAATACTATATCCTTGAAAAAGCTTAGAACCGATTTTGCATCAAAAAGCGGCTCTTCGCCGAGAAACATAATCGGATGTAAAGGAAGATGATAGCAGTATGCTAAAGGAAAATATTTCTTTCTCTCTCTTTCAGCTTCCGGACACTCCAGGAGGACGTGGAGGACGGTTAACCTCTCGCCACATCTACCACAAGTAGGAGGTTCATCGCCAATCAGCAGAAAGCCATGGGTACCATAAGTGTGTCCTATTCTGAGGTGACAGAATAGGACATCAGTTCGCCGTGTTCTCGTAGCAAAGGGCCAGTAACCTAACTGGGGCTTAATCAAGTGAAGCTTATTATTTATTTCTGTGTCCCACAAGCGTTGCTAGTGGCTTCGCAGTTTCTTACGTAGGAAGGGTTTTAGGCCTTCATATTAAAAGAAAAGCGGCGCACAAGATGGAGACAAAGAAGAGAACCACACACAGGGCTGTACTCACAACTGAAAGTTTAATCCGAGCAACAAGAATTTAAAAAGTAATAGCCGCGCATGACAAGTGAGGTACAACGAGATTAAGTGATACGCTCATCAATAAATGTGAACTCTTTTTTGTGCAATGTAACCGAGGTCTGGCTTACGCAAGCATCACGTGACTTGTTAATATGATAGGCTTCAGACACCTCACGGGTGAATTGATCGTGGTGCTTAAAAATAATAACAGTGTTAGACAGAAGAGGTGTGCACCCACACGTGGCACAATGCGAAGCCAAATGGGAAGGCGTGCCGTTATGCAAAGAGAGATAGTGTTCCCGCAACCTTTTATTGATACAGCGGCCCGTCTGTCCCACATAATGAAGGCCACAAGATAAAATAATGCGGTACACCATCCCCACAGCACAAGGCATATACTTATTTCTATGGTTTACGGCACATTTCTTTACATCTGGCTTGTCCTTCTTGTCTAGCTGATTTGACACCAAAGCACATATATTTCCCAATTTATTGGGTGCCCTAAAAACCACATCAACTCCGTAGTGGGAACCAACATTTTTTAACCCATGTGCCAGTTTATGCATATGAGGAATTACTGCGAACTTCATTTCTTCCCGATTGATTTTCCTAGCTGCACGTCCTTTTAAACCACCAATTAACTTGTCGCAAACAGCCACAATTATGTTAGGGGGGAACCCTGCTTCCTCTAGTCTTGCAATTTGCTTAGCAAAACCAGAGCCCAACATATGCCTGCAGGATTTTTCTAGAGCGGACTTAAGGCAGGTGAAAGCGATGCCCCTCTTTACCACCTTTGAGTGGGCTGATCCAAAATTAAGAATTGGTTTCACTGATCGTGGCTCAAAACACCAGCAAATATGGGAACTCTGAAACCGAAGTTTAAGATCGAGAAATTGTAGACAGTCAGATTCTGGAACCTCCGATGTGAAGGACAGACCCATGCCTTCTGTCCTGAACACCTTCAACACATTGAAAACATTATCCGGGAACGTGGTATCCTTTATAACAACTAAAAAATCGTCCACATATCGGAAAATACGCATCACAGTTCCGCTTAGGATTGTGTCTACAATGCGATCTATTTTGGCTAAAAAAATTTCACAAAGGACAGGTGCAACGCACGAACCTATAGACTCCTGATCGCTGGATTAGGGTCTGCCCTCGCCAACCAATGTACGTAGACTTTAGGTAAAAATCTAGTAATTCAGTGAACGATTCTACAGATATACCACTACTATTTCTGAAACGAAGCTCATCATTGTCTTCCTTGATGCATTCCTGAACACACACTAGGAGCTTATGATTAGGAATCGAAAAAAACATGTCAACAACATCTATACAGAATGCCAGACAGGAGCTCGTGTCGCGCTCCCTAAGAAACTGAACCACCGTACCCAAATTTTCCACTCTAAAGGGATCATGAACGCACAGCTGCTTCAAATGGCTTTCTAAATACCTGGATACATTTTTCTGCCACGTGTCTGTTTCCGTAATTATGGTACGAAAAGGCATGTCAGGCTTGTGGGTTTTTATCGTAAAGAACGGGCTCAATTCCAAACCCTGGCTTTTTGCCACAGAGGAGGCCAATCTCTCAAGATTAAGGTCCCGCAAAAGGTTAACCGCCTTATCTCTGACCTTGGACAACGTCACAGAGGCTGGCTTAAAGTTCTTCTCTATAGCTTCACATGCCTCTTCCGCAAACATTCTACTATCCAAAATGACAAAGAAACCTTCCTTATCTGCCACAACCGGTCTAAATCCCTTCCTACGAGCACTTTAGCCAAATTAAAAACAGGTGAAACATTCCGCGCAATTCCATCAGCTTCGGATAAGGCATCAACACACTCAACTACACACCGTGGGCGTAAGTCTTCTTCCACACGCCTTGAAACTGACTTAGCAACCACGACTTTTTCAACCGGGTTCATTCGAGGCTCAAACCCGAACTTGGGGCCCAAACGTAGCACTCACTGAACAGCCTCCGGCAACGGGGAAGCACTTAGGTTCAAAATGAACCTTGCCGCCTTTGTTCGCCGGTTTTCTGTCTGTTGCAGGGACAGTAGCGGTAGGGTTGATAGCGCGCAATATAATTGATGTGGCCATTTGGTCAGCTAACACATTGCCCTCGATGCTTCTATGGCCAGGTACCCAGCAAATAGTAACATGCTGGTTGGACATATACGCAGTACACAGGACAGAATACAACTCAATTACTACAGGATTTCTGAATCTAAAAAGTGATCTTAATGCATTTACGATGCTTAATGAGTCTGTAAATATAATTGATTTTTGTATGTTTGATTTCCGTATATGCTTTAAAGCCGACAATAGTGCATAACCCTCAGCCGTAAATATACTTGTTTCTGGGTGCAGTACACCGGATTCCGAGAAGGATGGTCCGACGGCTGCATAAGCAACTCCAGCATGCGACTTAGAAGCTTCGGTATAAAACTCTACGCATGAGTAGTTGGACTGTAGTTGTCAGAAATGCATTTTAATATGTGCTTCTGGTGCATGTTCAGTGATCTCGACAAATGAGGTGTCACAGTGTATAAGCTGCCACTGCCACGGCGGTAAAAGTTTCGCTGTGGGCGTAGGACAAAGTTATAGCAGTGGAACACCCATTTCTTCACTTACGTTTCTCACACACAAAGAGAACGGCTTTCTCACTGCGGGTCGATTATGAAAGGGGGTGGCAGCGGTCATATCGTTTATAGAAGGATGCTTGATGTTTGTGCGTACCTTTATAAAATATGTGAAACTGCTATAGGATCACTGCAGGTGAAGTGATCACTGATTCGACTCTACATAGAGGCTCTGGATCAGACTTGTCCTGAAAGCACTGGTTGCAAGTCGGATACCCAGATGGTGAACGGGGTCCAAGATTTTTAATGCACTCGGCGTTGCAGAATGATAAATTATAGAGGCATAATCAAGGCGCGACCCGACAAGGCTTTTGTACAACTTCAAGAGGCACTTTCGATCACTAGCCCATGTTGTACGTGATAGGAGTTTTAGGACGTTCATCGCTTTCAAACATTTCATTTTGACATATTTAATATGGGAAATAAACGTCGGCTTAGAATCTAAAGTGGTTTCCAGGAATTTATGCTCGCTGCTCACCGAGAGTTAGTCTCCCTTAATCGCAACATTTGGTAGTGACATTACCCCTCGTTTGTCGGAGAAAAGTACGCAAGTACTTTTCTTGGTGTTTATTTTAAAACTATTCTCATCCGCCCATTTAGACAATTTATTCATTCCAAGCTGCACTTGTCGTTCGCAGATAGACATATTGCATGATATGAAACTCATCTGCACATCATCAACATACACGGAATAAAACATCGCGCTTGGAATGACTGACTGGAGGGAGTTCATTTTTACAAGAAAGAGCGTGCAACTAAGCACGCCCCCTTGCGAAACATCAGTCTCTTGGGTAAATGATCTAGAGAGAGCATTTCCCACTTTTACGCGAAAGATTCGGTTAGACAGATAACTTTTAATTGTGTTTAGCATGTTCCCATGGATGCCCATGGCGGCAAGATCGCGTAGAATCCCGAATCGCCATGTGGTATCGTACGCCTTCTCTAAGTCTAGGAATACCGAAAGTACAAACTGCCTATGAATAAATGCATATCTCATGTATGTCTCTATGAGAATAAGGTGGTCTATTGTCGACCTCCCCTCTCTGAAACCACACTGAAGGGGGTCTAGTATGCTGCTACTTTCTAGAAAGTGGATTAAGTGCCGGTTTATCATTTTCTCATATAGTTTGCATAGGCAGCTTGTCAATGCTATTGGCCTGTAGCTGGTGGCCAAGGACGGGTCTTTGCCTTGTTTAAGCACCGGGATGACTATAGCTTCTTTCCATGACAAGAGAGTATAGCCAGCTTCCCACATGGTATTGATGAGGGTTAGGAGTGTTTTTTACTGTCTGATCGTACCGGCTTAAAGCCGGTACGCACCGATGATCTCACCAGAGAAGGATTGGCCACCCTGGTGCAGTATCTGGCCACCCCCTCCCGTAGGCATTCGTCAATTAACTCACGGCCCTCAGTCCCCACCAGCTGCGGAGCAACTGACCACGGCGGCGGTCAGATCTGCAAAGCAGCAAAGGGTGCTAGGAATCTCTGGATACGGACAGGCCACCATTGGAACTTGAACTTAGCAACGTTTAACGTTAGAACTTTATCTAGTGAGGGAAGTCTAGCTGTATTATTCGAGGAGCTAGAAGGCATTAAATGGGATATAATAGGGCTGAGTGAGGTTAGGAGGACAGATGAGGCCTATACTGTGCTACAGAATGGGCACGTCATTTGCTATCGGGGCTTGGCAGACAGAAGAGAACTGGGAGTAGGGTTCCTAATTCACAGAAACATAGCTGGCAACATAGAGGATTACTATAGCATTAATGAAAGGGTGGTAGGCATTGTAATTAAACTGAATAAAAGATACAAAATGAAGGTAGTACAGGCTTACGCGCCTACATCCAGCCATGATGACGCTTCAGTTGAAAGCTTCTATGAAGACGTGGAATCGGCAATGAGTAAGGTGAAAACACAGTATACTATAGTAATGGGCGACTTTAATGCAAAGGTAGGGAAGAAGCAGGCTGGAGACCAGGCAGTAGGAGATTATGGCATCGGCACTAGAAACGCCAGAGGAGAGCTACTAGTAGAATTCGCAGAACGCAATAATCTGCGTATTTTAAATACCTTCTACCGAAAACGAGAAAACCGCAAGTGGACATGGAGGAGCCCTAATGGCGTAAATAAGAACGAAATAGACTTTATAATGACTGCACACCCAGGAGTTGTGCAGGATGTGGAAGTGGTTCGCAAGGTAAGATGCAGTGACCATAGAATGGTACGGGCTCGAATCCGCCTAGACTTGAAGAAGGAACGACAGAAACTGATACGCAAGAAGCAAATCAATGAGCTAGCACTGAGAGGGAAAGTACAGGAATTCAGAGTGTCACTGAGGAACAGGTACTCTGCTCTTAGCGAGGAAACCAACCTTAGCGTAGATACAATGAATGATAATCTGACGAGTATCATCACGGAGTGTGCAGTGGAAGTTGGAGGCAGGGTAGCTAGACAGGACACCGGCAAGCTTTCTCAGGAAACGAAGAACCTAATTAAGAAGCGTCAAATCATGAAAGTGTCAAGTACAACAGACAAAATAGAACTGGCAGAGCTTTCGAAGCTGATTAATAGACGTAAAGTATACGATGTAAGAAGGTATAACATGGAGAGAATTGAGCACGCTCTGAAAAACGGAGGAAGCGTCAAAGCAGAGAAGAGGAAACTTGGGATAGGCAAAAGGCGGATGTATGCACTAAGGGACAAAGAAGGCAAATTAACTACCAATATGGATAGGATAGTTAAAATAGCGGAGGAGTTTTACAGAGATCTGTACAGTAGCCGAGACAACTACGACCTTAATACTATAAGAACTAGCAGTAACCCAGACGACACCCCGCCGGTAATGATAGAAGAAGTCAGAAAAGCTTTGGAGAGCATGCACAGAGGCAAAGCTGCTGGTGAGGATCAAGTAACATCAGATCTGCTGAAAGATGGAGGACAGATTGTGTTAGAAAAACTAGCCACTCTATTTACGAGGTGTCTCCTGACGAGAAAAGTACCAGAGTCCTGGAAGAACGCTAACATCATCCTAATACATAAGAAAGGAGATGACAGGGACTTGAAGAATTACAGGCTGATCAGCTTGCTCTCTGTAGTATACAAGCTATTTACAAAGGTAATTGCTAGCAGAGTAAAGAAAACATTAGAATTCAATCAACCAAAGGAACAAGCAGGATTTAGAACAGGCTACTCAACAATTGACCACATTCATACTATCAATCAGGTAATAGAGAAATGCTCAGAGTATAACCAACCACTATACATAGCCTTCATAGATTACGAGAAGGCGTTTGATTCAGTAGAAATATCAGCCGTCATGCAGACACTGCGGAATCAGGGCGTAGATGAAATATATATAAACATTCTGGAGGAAATCTACAGAGGATCAACTGCTACCATAGTGCTTCATAAAAAAAGCAACAGAATACCAATAAAGAAGGGTGTAAGGCAGGGGGACACAATCTCCCCAATGCTATTCACTGCGTACTTACAGGACGTTTTCAGAAGCCTAGAATGGGAACAGTTAGGGATAAGAGTTAATGGAGAGTACCTCAGTAACCTGCGCTTCGCCGATGACATTGCATTGCTGATTAACTCAGGGGACGAATTGCAACTCATGATTACGGAGTTAGACAAGGAGAGCAGAAAGGTGGGTCTTAAAATTAATCTGCAGAAAACGAAAGTAATGTACAACAACCTCGGAAAGGAGCAGCGCTTTGCGATAGGTAATAGTGCACTTGAAGTTGTAAAAGACTATGTCTACTTAGGACAGGTAATAACCGCAGAGCCTAACCACGAGATTGAAGTAACTAGAAGAATAAGAATGGGGTGGAGCACATTCGGCAGGCACTCTCAAATTATGACAAGTAGATTGCCACTGTCCCTCAAGAGGAAGGTATATAACAGCTGTATCTTGCCGGTACTTAGCTACGGAGCAGAAACCTGGAGACTCACAAAGAGGGTTCAACTTAAATTGAGGACGACGTAGCGAGCAATGGAAAGAACAATGGTAAGTGTAACCTTAAGAGACAAGAAGAGAGCAGAGTGGATTAGGGAACAAACGGGCGTTAAGGATATTATAGCTGCAATAAAGAAGAGGAAATGGACATGGGCCGGGCATGTAGCACGTAGACAGGATAACCGCTGGTCATTAAGGGTCACCAACTGGATTCCCAGAGAAGGGAAGCGGGGTAGGGGGAGACAGAAGGTTAGGTGGGCAGATGAGATTAAGAAGTTTGCGGGTATAAATTGGCAACAGCAAGCACAGGACCGGGTTAACTGGCGGAACATGGGAGAGGCCTTTGTCCTGCAGTGGACGTAGACAGGCTGATGATGATGATGATGAGGAGTGTTTTTAGTGCTTTAGGGTGAAGGTACTTGATCATTTCGTACAGTATACGATCGCCACCTGGCGCCGAGTTGTTGCAGTACGCAAGAGATGCCTTAAGTTCAGCAAACGAAAATGTACAGTTGTAAGTTTCCCTGGACGGACGTTTACATTTAAGGGGTTGCCGCTCTTCGCAATCTTTGAATCTTAGAACGTTTCTGTATAGTGTGATGCACTTGAGACATATTCAAAGTGCTCACCTAAGCAGTCTGCCTGCTCCTCCAGGCTCTCCCCTCGGCTACTTACCAAGGGTAGGGGGTGTGACTCCCGACCCATTAACTTGTTTACCCTATTCCAAACCTTCGTTTCATCAGTGTAAGAATTTATACCGAAGAAGTACCTATTCCAACGTTCTTGCAAGACAACGCGTTCTTCTGGCTTGGGACTTAACCTGTTTAAAATTGACGAGGTTTTCAGCCGTTGGGTAATTTCGGAGTAGTCTCCAAGCTTTATTTTGTCTATTGCGCACTTTTCGACAATCATCGTTCCACCATGTGATGCGGCGCTTATTAGTCATTCCGTTAGTTTGCTTAATACATTTCACTGCAGCGTCAACAATAAAACCTGTTAGGTATGCTACAGCATCGTCTATATTAAAATCAGCAATGTCATCTCCGTCTAAAAATGTAATTTCTCGCAACAGTTCCCAGTTGGCTGACTTGGTGTTCCAACGAGGAAAGTCAGGCGAGCATGTATCTTCTTTTGTTAACTTCAACATAATCGGGAAGTGGTCACTCCCAAAGGGGTTCTTGAGAACAAACCACTCCAGTTATGGAATTAATGTACTCGAGACAATACTCAGGTCTATAAAAGAGTATGTGTTGTGTGTAGTGCTATATTATGTTGGTTCTTTTTTGTTTAGTAGACATGCACCTGAAGAAAACAGAAAGTCTTCTATTAGGCATCCTCGCGCATCTAAACGGGAGTCGCCCCATAGAGGATTATGTGCATTTAGATCACCAACGACTATATATGGCGGAGGAAGTTCATCAATGAAGCTTTGAAATTCTGTCTTCGAAAGCTGATAGCACGGAGGAATGTAAATAGAAGTAATTGTTAGTAGCTTCCCGAACAGCACTGCTCGGACAGCAACTGCCCCAAGAGAAGCTCGGAGGTTTAATTGCTTACAGGCAACACCTTTATCAACTATTATAGCGACACCGCCCGACGAAGCGGCTGCGTCGTCACGCTCTTTGCGGAAGATGGCATATTGCTTTAAAAAGTTTGTGTGGACTTGAGATGTGTTTCCTGAACACACAGCACCTTTAGAGTATGTTTATTAAGAAGTTCTCTAATATCATCGAGTTTATGGAGAAGTCCTCTCACATTCCACTGTAATATCTGTGTGTCCATTTTAGATGTGTTTTGTGCTGTGTGCTCAAGGATGGAAAGTTAGCTCACAGACCCTTTCCAGGGGCCATGACACGAGATTTTTCTCTTTTGGATCGGTCGACGGAGTCGCCCCGATCCTTAGGCGCTGGCTGAGCCCTCACGCTCGGTGCTGTGTTCACCGCCTCTTGCAAGGCGCTGGACACGCGGTCTTGTGAGCGCTGCGTTTGTTTTCAGGGCCTCGCTTTAAAAGATGGGACCATCGCGGCCCCCAGCCCGGAGGTCGTTGGGTCTTTCTTGGATGGCAGAGCAGCACTGGCTGCAACCACCGAGGGGGCGGATGGCGTCACCGTTGGCTCACTACGCGTGTGCCAGACAGCCGCCAGGGGCCGTCGTGGCGCTGCCCCCTGACGCGCCACTTCGGCAAAGCTGGTTTCTGGTAGGTAGGACACCTGCCTTCGTGCCTCCCTAAATGAAATGTTTTGTTTTACTTTAATTGTGACAAATTCCTTTTTTTTCTAGCATGGGCAAGACCGTGAGTATGCGGCATGCTCCCCATTACAGTTCGCACAGTAAAGACAGTTTTCACAGGCATCAGATGTGTGTTCTTCAGCACTGCATTTCGCGCAAGTTAGGTGGCCTCGGCAGTTCTGTGAACTGTGGCCGAACCGCTGACATTTCAAACACCGGAAAGGGTTTGGTATATATGGCCTCACTCGAAGCTTGATATATATGGCCTCACTCGAAGGTGGGCTCGGTGACTGTGCATCAGCGCAGTTCACTAATCCGTTTGCCTTTTGCATGCAGACCTACGCCCTCATCGCCGCAGTCATGCTTTCCGGACCTGTGCTGCCCCAGTCTGCAGCCTCACTGATCCTAGCGACTCACAGTTGCGGGACTGGCGCAGGCAACTGGACACGCCACTTCGTTCACGCTTCAGCGTGCATGGAAGCGCCACCCCTCACCCTTTCCTGCCCTCCCGGATACCTGGTTTCATCGCGGAAAACAGCATCGCCACCGACATCAGCCACTGCCTCTTCTATAAAAGACCAACACCGTCCGCCTGCGCTCTGTGGGCTCGATGACTGTGTAGCAGCGCAGTTCACTAATCCGTTTGCCTTTGCCATGCAGGTCAGTAATTCACACAGTCTATTCGCTAAAAAATCTAGTAATTACTTTTTGGTACAGTCACCGAGCCCACAGTGTTGCATTGCCATTGCCGCTGAATGCGCGAGTGTCATTTATTCCTTGTTGCTGCAAGCCGGTGACGTTGAAACAAACCCCGGCCCTAGTACCATTCAAGAAGTTGCCACCGAATTAAAAAAATTATCCGCTGGTCAATCCACCCTTCTCACCGAACTAAAAGAGTTGAAGAATCAGTTGCAATCAACTGATAAAGTAATAACAGACTTAGGTAAACGAATAACAGATCTTGAGAATAACTTCAAGTCCCTTTCATCTCTTAAAGTTGAAATGGACAGCCTAAAGGCTACCACACTTCAGATGTCCCACCAGATAGCTTATCAGTCCGAGTGGACGACTCTGAAAAATCGCTCCCGCAGAAACAACTTAATATTCTATGGCATTCCCGACACTAACCCTTCCGAACATTTCACTGAACCGGAAAAATTAGTCATTGCTCTTTGTGCTAATCACATGGAACTGAATATTGAATCAAAAGATATAAACAGAGCACATCGTCTTAGCCGTCACGCTGTGGGCAAAGTAAGGCCGATAATTGTAAAATTCAATACTTTTAAAACAAAGGACAAGATTCTTTCAAACGGCCGCAAACTTAAAAACACCGGTTACAGCGTTGGCGAAGACTTTTCCGCAACAGTTCGAATTGCTCGCAGGCATCTTATCACTTTCGCTGTGTCCCAGTCATGTCCATTTATGTTGACCTTCAAAACACTACGCATGGGCAAGAAACGCTACATATTTGAGGAATCGTCACAAACCGTTAAAGAATTACTATAGCTAGTTCCTCGCAATCCAAACGCGCGTCATGGCCCCAGATCCACCCCAAGCCCACTACTTTCGCTATCAGTTATTTTTACTAATATACGCAGTTTTCTTCCATAGCAAGACGTCATTTCTAATATTGTTTCCTCGTCGAGCAGCAACATACTAGTTTTATCAGAAACATGGCTATACAGTGACATTAGCGACCATGAAATTCTTACAGACCTTCCAAATGTTACAGTGTTTCGCAAGGACCGTATAGACAGGCGAGGCGGGGGCGTGGCTATTGCAATCAGCAAAGATATTTCTTGTAATGCGCTTAACATTCAGAATGACCTCGAAATTATATGGCTTCTTTGCCATGCCACTCCTGAAACTGTTTTAATTGGTGCCTGTTATAGACCTCCCCACAGCACTCCCGACTTTGCTAATAAACTAAACGACACGTTAAATGATTTAACTGCTGCATACCCTAACGCCCGCATTCTTTTTTTGGGGGGTTTCAATCATCCTCTCATTGACTGGGTAAACCAAATTACTTTGACGTCAGGAGAACCCGAAGCGCACGACTTTCTTGATGTGTGCCTTAACTTTAACTTAACCCAACTTGTAACTGAACCAACTCGCGTAACTCAAACGTGCGCCAATACCCTTGACTTAATACTAACAGATCACCCTGACAGCCTTTCGTCCATTTCATATCTCCCAGAAATTAGCGATCACAAGGTAATTCATGCTGAGTTTACGTTCAAACCGGTGTCTCGTCAGAAAAGTAAAAAAACTATACGTCTTTATGACAAAGGAAATTAGACAGCTATCATTGATGAACTCCGCTCTTTCTTTCCATCTTTCGAATCATTTTTTCAAAATAGATCAGTGCAAGATAGCTGGAAATTATTTGCGGACAAAGTGGATTATCTTGTGAGCAAACATATACCCACATTCAATTTCCAGACCGACACTCAAAAGCCCTGGTTCACCAAAACATTAAAACGCCTAGAAAACAAAAAGAAACGCCTCTTTCGTTCAGCCAAACAGAAAGGAAGCCAATGCGCATGAGAAAAATACTATGTAGCCGAACATGACTACCTAGGAAATATATGCGAAGCAAAACACTCTATAACTATAACTTGCCGACCATTCTAAAAAGTGATCCACGCAAGTTTTTTGAAATAATCAACCCTCACCCCACACAGTCTACTAATCTCACTGACGATGCCGGCAGACCTGTAAGTGACGTTGACTGCGCAAACATCTTTAATAGCGCATTTGGATCAGTGTTCACAAAAGAAACAGACCTTTCATTTTACATGCCGACTGCCACTATCGAACACTTGATGCCACCCATCACATTTTCCGTGTCTGGTATAATATCTATAATTAACAACCTAAAGCTGTCGTCCTCCGCGGGTGTAGACAATATTAACTCCAAGTTCCTTAAAAACACTGTAGATGTCTGTGCCGAATATTTATGTTTATTGTTTTCGCAGTCACTTACCACAGGCCAACTGCCCGACGATTGGAAAAAAAGGGAAGGTCATTCCAGTCTTCAAAGCTGGTAACAAAAACTCTCCTCTAAATTATCGTCCCATCTCATTAACTTCAGTGCCTTGCAAAATCATGGAACACGTCATATTCACTCACATTATCAGTTTTCTTGACAAGGTTAATTTCTTTCATCTTGCAAAACATGGCTTCCGAAAAGGGTTTTCATGCGAAACTCAACTAGCACTTTTTGTTCATGACCTTCATTCCAATCTCGATAATAACCTTCAAACCGACGCCATATTTCTAGATTTCACCAAAGCATTTGATGAGGTACCTCATAAACACCTGTTACTGAAATTTTCCCACTTAAACTTACACCCCGCAGTCTTAATCTGGATCCAAGAATTCTTACATATCCGTTCCCAATCTGTCCTTGTAAATGATCGGCTCTCCAACTTTATTCGAGTTACATCAGGTGTCCCTCAGGGTTCCGTCCTTGGCCCCTTGTTATTTCTAATATATATTAACGACCTACCAACGAACTTAACTTGTAACATACGCATGTTTGCTGATGACTGCGTTTTGTACCGCACAGTAACGAATGTATCTGATCAAATTAGCCTCCAAAGTGACATTAACCAAGTGCAGCGTTGGTGTGAACGGTGGCAAATGGAACTTAATCCTAACAAATGTAAACTTGTGTCGTTTCAGCGTCGCCATAACCCGCTCACCACTTCCTACGTAATCTCTAACACTCCTGTTCAACTTGTGCAATCCTACAAATACCTTGGCCTAACTTTGTGCAGTGACCTAGCTTGGGCTGAGCACATCCGGACTATCATCGCAGCTGCTAATCGTACTCTCGGCTTCCTAAAACGTAATCTGCGCAACGCACCCCGCCATGTAAAATTATTAGCATATCAGTCCCTCATAAAAAGAAAGCTTGAATATGCATCGTCAATTTGGAGCCCACAACACGCGTATCTCATTACTTCACTCGAATCACTTCAAAACCGTGCTACTAGATTCATTCATTCCTCATATGCCTATCACATTAGCGTGTCATCTTTAAAAAAAGAAATTGGCCTGTCCCCTCTATCTTCCCGCCGCCGCATCGCCACCCTTTGCTTGTTTCATAAACTTTTTCACAGTCCACTTGCAATCAAACCTTACATTTTCCCCCCATTTCGCAGGTCATATCGCATTGGCCATGTCTTTCAAGTTGCCTGTCAACGTTGCCGTACCGTTACTTTTGCTGCCTCATTTTTTCTTCGTGCAGCAAAAGACTGGAATGACCTCCCCCACCATATTGCAACAATCACCTGTCCATCAACATTTATGCATAGCGTCACAAGCCATTTTTCAAGCTAATTCATGGCTTTTTTGTACATTTTTTTGTAACCCCACCCCTTATATAATGTCCTTCTGGGGACCTTTAAGGTAATAAAATGAAATGAAATGAAATGTAACCAGCCTTAACAGAGTCGGGCAGTACACTTGAACTGAAAGTAAGTATCAGGTGCTTAGTCTGAACTACTTTGCCATCACGCCTCATCCTAATTCGTTTGACGTTACTGACATTCTGTTCACTAAAACCCTCCAGGAGTTCAGCCTCCGTCAGCCCTAACAGGTCATCATCTGAAACAACGCCACGGGTGGTGTTCATGGTTCGGTGTGGAGTTACTATTAATTTGGCATCTCCGAATTTCATTAGATTAGGCAGTCTCTCATATTGTTTCTGGTCGCGGAGCTCCAACAAGAGGTCACCACTTGCCATTCTTGATGCTTTATATCCTGGGCCAAAGATTTCCATCAAAGACTTTGAAACTAGAAAAGGTGAAAGTGTTCGCACTGATTTGCCGGGTGTGTCAGTGTGGATAACGTGCAATCGAGGAAAAAATACTTTCTGGTGACCAAAAAACTGGAAGACTTCATCGGTGCGCCCTCTTTTCTGAGGGCGATCAGGGAGTGGGGGGAAGGAACTAGCCATATGTAAATGTTTACTTTCGGCAGCGGCGCCAGCCACCCACCATGGAGTCCTACAAGGGGATGCTGCAGGGTCTGTAAGTACAGGCCCTGCAGACGCCAGCTGTACGCCACCACTATAACCGAATACATATGGTGTAACCAAGGTAGGATAGCCACACAGGGTTAACCCTTGCCGCCAGGAAACACGGAAGTCAATGGAAGTGAGTAGAGGACAGGAAAGATTTAAAGTAAGAGAAAAGACAAATATGTGAGGTGAAGACAGGAAAAGGCGACTGCCGATTCCCCTGGGCGGGTCAGTCCGGGGGTGCCGTCTACATGAAGCCGGGGCCAAAGGGGTGTGTTGCCGCCACTGGGGGGCCTTAAAGGTTTAATCACCCAGCATTGGCTCAACCCCCAGGATCCCCTTTTCCCCGGACACGGCAAAGCCACGCACGGCTAGGCGTGGGAGGGGGTCGAAACCCCCCCGTTAGCTTGGGTCCGTGGCGCTACACACCAAACATCTGCTTGCGCAGACACCCCTGCGGGGACCTGTAGAAAGGCAGATGCCCAAATGGTAGATAGGGTCAAGCATTTGCTGGGCACTTGATGCTGCGGACTGATACATGATCGCCCCATAATCTAGACGTGTGCATATAAGGCTTTTATGGAGATTCATCAGGCATTTTCTATTACTGCCCCATAATGTCCTCAATAAAACCTTAAAGTCATTGCTTTCAGGCACTTGTTTTTGAGATGTTTTATGTGTGAGATGAATGTTAGTTTCTTGTCTAAAATAATGCCTAAAAATTTTTGCTCAGATTTCCCTGGAAGCCTCTGACCGTGCAGGTCGATGTCCGGATCCGGAGGGAGACCTCTCTTTCTTGAAAATAAAATGCACGTGCTCTTTTGTGGGCTAAGAGTAAACCCGTTCTCGTCGGCCCACTTTGTTATCTTATTCAAGCCAAGTTGAACTTGCCGCTCGCAACATTGCGAGATTGCATGATTTGTAACCAATCCGCACGTCGTCAACATATGTGCAATAGAACAAGATTCGTGAAATACAGGCGTTCAAGGTATTCATTTTTATAATAAAAAGTGTGCAACTCAGCACACCACCTTGCGGCACTCCTGTCTGCTGTACGAAAATTTGAGACAAAACATTCCCCATTTGGACACGGAAAGTGCAATTGGACAGATAACTTTGAATTATGTTCAGCATATTACCTCGAACACCTAAGTATGAGAGGTCTCGCAATAGGCCAAAGCGCCATGCGGTGTCGTAGGCTTTTCCCATATCGGGAAAGGCCGATAGAAAAAATTGCTTATCGAGGAAAGCATCTTGGATCTGTGCCTAGATACGTACCAGGTGGTCAATGATGGATCTGCCTTCTCGAAACCCGCATTGGTACGGATCAAGTAGGCTGTCAGTTTCAAGGAAGTGTACGAGTCGGCGATTTATCGTCTTTTCAAAAAGCTTGCACAGGCAGCTTGTCAGTGCGATGGGCCTGCAACTCGTAATGGAGGATGGCTCCTCGTCTTCTTTCAAAATGCGAATGACAATGGCATCTTTCCAGCTCGAAGGAATGTCGCTAGAAGTCTAGATGGCATTGTAGAGCTAACGTAAGATTTTTTGCATTTGGAGAGGCAGGTTCTTCAACATTTTATAGACCACATGGTCACATCTAGGAGCAAAAGTGCTGCAGCAGTTTAAAGATGCCTGTAGTTCATCTAGGGAGAAAAGTTGGTTGTATGCCTCATATTTTATACATTTGGTATCTAGTTCCTGCTTCTCCACCCTTGTTGTGTACCGTTGGAACTCTTGAGAGTAGTGTGACGAGCTGGAAACTTGCTTGAAGTGTGCTGCTAGGTGGTTTGCCTGGTCTCCTAAGCTGTCGCCTTCTGTGTTGTTTACGTGAAGCCGGGGCCAAAGAGGTGTGTTGCCTCTTACGAGGGGGGGGAGGGGGGGCTTAAAGGTCCAACCACCCTGCCACAGCCCGTTAGGTTGGGTCCGGAGAAACCCCCTGTTAGGTTGGATCCGTGCTGTCGCTACGCACCAAACGCCTACTTGCACATATGCCCCTGAGGGGGTATGACTATAATTGCTCTTTCTGGTTATTTCTTGGGGTCATACTGTTTTCTACCGTAGGGATGATATATTTCTAAAGGTTTAGCTCCGCTATTGGCGATGTTGTGCTATACTGATTGCCTATGATGATATTATCGCTGAAATTGGGAGTCGTTGAGGAGAATCTCAGGCCACCAATAGAACAGATGTTGCAGACTATTTTAGACAACCAGGCTAAATCAGACTGTAGGCTGGAAGATATACGAGACGGCACCATTTAGTACTATACTGTTCGAGAGATGCTGCCTTTTTTTTTTCTCATCTCTTCTCTCGGTTGCGTACACGCAGGACAAGGTTAGCCTAAGAGGAGATTCGCCCTTAATATCTCCTAAAAACATTCCGTACCACATTGGTGTTTTTGCATGGCCACCGGCGACTTCACCTAAATTTTTTTTAGATGAGCCTAATGAATTTCTTTGCACTTATGCAACTAGTACCACTCGACCAATATTGGCTGGCGACTAAGTTAGGACACGTTGATAGGAAGGCTCTGTTTAAGTAACACACCGAGATAACGAGTGCAAATAAGTTATTAGAGATCGCCTTTTTTCACAATTTCAGGCAGATTGTTAATGCTTACCTAATAACAGCACCTGAATCTCGATCAGTACTAGATTTGGTGTTTCTGTCCACCAGGATTGAAGATTATAGCCTGTCCATGCTGGAGGGCTTATCTGCCCATAACACAATTTCAGTGAACATACTGAACTTGATAAGCAAGCATTGTGATGACTTGGGGCCTAAAGAGCGATTGTTGGTCAAACATTACAAAAAAGTGAATGATACTTTGATCTTAGATTACTTTGAACCATTATTTATTCTTTATTGCACTTTAAATTGCCTCTCACTCAGAAACAGTTGAGGAATTGTGGGAGCAATTTAAATGTGTCATTGCATAGAGATATTTGTAACAAATCGATATAAAAGAAACAGCAAGATCCATCGATAACTGGCCATATTTTTCACATGAACCGGAGAATAAAAATCTACGCAGGTCGCCAAAGAAGTCAACTGAACTAGCACAGGTGCACCACAATAGAGCCCTGCACGAGACCAGCCCGGCCCAAAAAGCCACCCTGCGGCTCGCCCGAGCCCAGCCCCGTGTTTTTCAATATGGCCTGTACATGGCCCGGACTCAAAAGGTTTGGGCCCGGCCTGGCGGGGCCCGTTTCAGCTAATTCTGTCTTGAGCATAAACAAGGCACTGTCCGATTTTCAGTTACTGTGAAGATACCTGCACCAAATAAGATATTTTCTAAAATGCTTTTACAACTTCTTTCAGTGTCACGACTTTCACTAGTTTTAGGTAATAGTCTTGGTTAATTACGCTCGTAACATTTTGCGAGATAAGTGCAGGGTAATATAAACTATAACTGGAGTCATTGCTGGCTCTCTCATGAACTCAGTGCAAACCAAGCAGTTTTATTTTTGCATTTCAAAGAACGACTACAAAATATAAAACCCCATAAAGTATACAAAAACTAAAAATTTATAGCTTAAGCCTACATAAATTGCACGCAAGCTGGGGCTGTTGAGAACAAGGATCAAGGCTTTCGCAAGCTTGATTCAATGCACAATTTAGTGAACTTAAAAAAATTAGCCCCGTATTTGTTTCACTGCAAATGTAGTCAAAATACGATAGCCTTGCGTGTGGAGAGAGTGAAAAAAACGTTTATTTGGTGTTCTGCTTGAGAAAATCGATGAATTGTATTCTGGAAGCACTGCATTAGAGAGTCTCGATACGTGAAGCGAAGGTGAACTAGCGCATCGAGGTACGTTAGACATGAGCGCTATCTATCTTCGAAAACGAAAGAAGGCATGTGCACGCCTACAGAAAAAGATGCGTGCCTGTCTCGGAGGCGATAAGGTGTAGAAAGCAAAGCGACGGGCAGGTGGCGCCACCATGTCGTCTTAGCAAAACGTTGGAAACGCTTGCCTTTTTGAGCATCGCGTTGCACTGTCAACGCAGCATAAGAAATGCTACAGTCCTCAGAATTATTTATGTGTGCCTTCTCTCAGTATAAGGTCAAACAAAATACTGACATGTTGTTATGGTGCCTCAGATATGCACAATAATTGCTTTTTCATTGACAATCACACAAGTACGAACGCAGAAAATTGAGCAATATTGGTGGGCGCTGCAGATGGGGTTGGCCGTTTGGGGTATCTCTTGATGCCGTTCGAGGTATTGTTATGGCGGACAAACAGACAAATGTACAAAAGACAGACAGAAAGACAGATCAAATTTTTACGTCGAAGTACTCCAAGAAACCTTATCGCTTTTAAAAAAATGCTCTAGGTGCTTCTTGGAGGAATACAGCAGCCTGGGTAGTGTTGCATAGGTTAAAACTGTCATGGCGACTCCTTGGCAGGCAACTGTCCCCATCGTACACTACGTTTTCACAATTAAAATGAGAAGGTTCTCTGACCAACCCTTTTTCCAGAGTTGCCGCCACCACAGTGTCAAATCGGGCCTCATCTGTTAGCGAACGAGCCACCGTCTTCGCTGCACCCTGAAGATTCTTATCTAATCATCTTCATGCCTTTGATCATTGAAAGTGTTGTCTTAAATTAAGGCAGGCCTAAGGGCGTCCAAAAGAACTCTCTATTGGAGTGCCGAAATGAACCAACTGGCGGCTTCTTTAGTGTCCTCCGTCGAATGGGACATTTCAGATGTCCAGAGCGCTATCCCCTGCAGGGACCGAAAGCGCGAGAGTGAGAGAGTGAGTTGCCTAGTCGCCGAAAGCCTCGGTGCGAGCATGGGAGCAAAGTCTGGCTATCTGCGGCTCGCAGCTGAGGTTCCAGGCTTGCAGCTCGAGGCAACGAAAATAAAGGAGAAGGAGATGTGTGGAAGAAATGAAAAAGCTGCGACTATGGTGTAAAGAAAAAAAGAGCTGAAAGGTGAAGAAAAAGCCAACTTTCTACAGAGCTAATGCCCATGCGGAAGGTCACTTCAAGTGTGTCAGGCAAGTTCTATTGGTGCAGTAGGCTTTATTTCAAAAGGCGTCAGCGTTTCAGTCAACGAAATAGGCTGAATAATAAGTTCAAACAACAAAGCTAAGCCTTGTACAACACTATTTTAGCTATATGTATGAGCCCCGGGCCTAAACTAGGCCCAAACCAGACCTGAGCCCGACGCTCACAGGACCGACGAGCGCAACCTGGGTCCGATCCAACAATGCCTTACCCGGCCATGCCCGTGCAGTGTTCTAGTGCGCAGTACCCTAAAAACAGCATTATCAGAATTAAAAAGAAAGTTCTTCAATGAGACTCAGAGAACCCTCCTTAAAAGCTCGCCCCCAAAACTCTGGCATTTTTTGGGAGCAAAGAAATCAAAGATAGACCAGATAAGCATAGAAGGTGGTCCTGTAACAGATACACAAAAGATAGCAGATGGTCTAAAGTTATTCCGTTCAATCTTTATTAGAAGTACACAAAGTTCATTCCAGACGAAATAAATATTACTGAGCAAGTCCTATGTAGCCTCTTTCATTTCATCAGGAGGGCTTGTGGGAACCTCAGTTGAACTAAGATCGAAAGAAAGCCTGTGGCCCCTATGCAATACCAGCGGTACTTTCAAAGCGATACGCTGAGTGGGTGTCTTTCATGCTGGTAATTATTTTTTAACAATTGTTATGCAATTATTCCATTCTACAAGGTTGGCATTGCTCAGTTCTTATAGCCGTTTTCAAAAGTGGCCTTAACATGCTGCAAGATCAAAGGAGCAGGCAATCACTAAACACATTTGTTTTCTGGAAACAAAAAAGCTGCTTTGTGCCAATCTGCATGGCTTCAGAAGGGGTCTATCCACGGCTACACAACTTATTGAAACTGTTGACGAATTTTCACAGGCCACAAACTAATACGATTTGCATCTATCTTTAAAAAAAAGTGTTTGACAAGGTTCTGCATGGTAAGCTGCTTTATAAGCCGAGTCAGGTTGGTATCAATAATGGTGTTTCAAATTGAATTCCTCACGGAACAAAGGAAAGTGGTGCATGTTGATAATTCTTTGTCAAGCTTTTTGTATGTACTTATTAGGGTCTATGCTATGCCCCCTTTATTGTTTTTATTTATACCAATTATGTAGTAATAGTTGTTTGCCGATGACTGCTTCATTTATGCTCCAGTTATCTGTGAAATCGATCAGGCAAAAAGTAACCGGTGTGTTGAAAGTCTTCATACCTGGTGGGATATATAAATTATGCCAAAACCACTTTTGCTCATATTACACGAAAGTAAAAGTTCTCGATTTCCAGAATGGGCAGTGCAGTTTTGACAAATGTCTGCAGTTTTAGATATCGAAATGTTGTGATATCAAATGAGCTTAATTGGAGCAGCAAAGTTGAAAATGCCTATTATTCATCGCACAAAAATCTGTGTTTTCTTTGCATAAAACTATAAAATGCAACCAAAGATTGATGGCATAGAACTCTTTTATTCGGCTTGTTCTAGAGTATGCTCTAAAAAGGCCTACTAAATTTATTTATTAGGCCAAAATTCCCAATAAATGAGCTGCAAATCTTCCAAAGACTTGGAGCCAGATTCATATGTTCAAGGTACAAAAAAAAGCAAACTTAGTTACCGAGATGCTAAGCATATGTAAATTGGAATTGCTTGAGGTCAGGCAAAAGAGGAATAGAATAAAATTATTAGTTCACATTCTCCAAGAGTAAACAGATATTGATAAAAGTATGTACATACACGAACCTGGTAGAATTTAGAGAAGACAAAATCGCAGTGCGGTCATTAGAACAAACGGCACCCACACGAACGTCTTTCGGAATTCGTTTTTCTCCAAGTGTTATCCAAAAATGGAATGCACGACCTGCACACACTGCCGAGTACAAAGATGTAAAGGCTTCTGAACATTTGCTTGACAACTATGTTACTTGAAAATCATTGGATGGTGTGTAGATGTTTTGCTTTTTTTTGTCATGCCAATTTCGACCATTTTTTTATTTTGTTTTTGTTGACATTTACTGACTATTTCTCTTTTTTGTTGTTATTTTGACACTTGACATTACTCGAGTGCTTTCTATATACAAATTGTTACTTTTATGTACTCCTTCCCTATAATGATTCACAAATGCGAGTCAACAGTATGCTCAAATAAATTTTAAAAAAAACTGTTCACCTAGGCCAGTTATTGCTGGAAGGGTCCACTTGAACAGAGTTGCCGAAGAAACAAGAGTATGAAGTTGGACGGGGGTATTGGTGATGGGTTAACAAAGAAAACTTGTTTGAAAATTGACCTGAACAGATTCACCCACTCAATGCTCATTGTGAAAAGGCAATCAATCTGGCGACCTTAGCACGGATCGAAGGATATTTTCTCCACAAATGAGGAAGCATTCACCTTCAGTGGTTGCTTTATGTCAGCAAAGAGCTGACCAGCTGCTTAGATTCGGCTGGAGGCCTCTTCAGTTCTTCCGCCTGGTCTCCAGTCATAAGCTCATAAGAAGGTGTCATTGTTGGAGGCTGGCCTGTGGTCAGCTGCACAGTGAATTCAAAAATATGCTACTACTTCAAGCCAACCTGCAAGGACGGCCTACATTTTTCCAAAACTGCTTAGAGGCACAAGCATTACATGGCACTTGGATAATACTTGGAGATGGCACTTGGAGCTTGACTACATGTCAGTGCAGTTGAGGTGTGCGCGAGTACCTCTGCAGTGCGAGTGCTTCCCAGCTCAGTGGGGAAGAGCACACGAGCATACACAGGTGGTATGAAAACTCTCAAGAACGGAATGTGAGCAGCGCAGGAATAAAGCTTACCGTGCATGCGAGAGGTGGCCAACACACAACGCATGCATGTAAAGCACCATCCTCTAGCTAGTAGGGGTCACGCGAGCACACGGTTCACCAACTGCCGGCGATATTTGGAAATGTGAAGTAGAATTGCAAGGCCAGTTTTTTATGCCCTACGTTTTCTGCCAGCTATTTCAGCGCTCGGCGCACGCTAGCGACAATCTATTTTTCTGCAGTCGGAAGGACAGGCTCGCTATGCTTGCCACATTGGGAATCGATTCCTTTGTCTCTTATCAAAAGCAGCCGGCTGGTTTGAGCAGAACAGGCCAACTCGGGTGCTATTACACAATTGGAGCTGCAATCCTGAGTCGAAATAAACGGATCTCCCACCACCGCATCCAAGTGTGTTCTGTTCTGTGCGAGCAACTTCCGAGAAAAACACATTGCATTTTGTCCAAATCGAAGCTCAGCCGCTATGACAGGGAATCGCATCGCACAACAACAAACATCCCACATGACAATGGGTTGTGATTTTCCTGCTGTAAATAGAGTTTCCAGCCAGGTTTCTGGCAGGAAATGGCTCGTCAGGCTGGGAATTTTCCATTTCTTGCTGGAAACAGCATTTCCAGCTGGGAATGTGTTCTATTCCCAGCAGGGGATGGTATTTCCAGGCTGGAAATGGAAATTATTCTCAGCTGGAAAGCCATTTCCAGCTAGAAGTTTTCCACTCTCCATGAGAAATTATATCTCCAGTGGGAAAATTTTCCAGCTTCAGTTGGGAAATAATTTGCTCAGAGTCAGTGATAAAGTTGACAAAAATGATCCAGCTACAAAAAAAAATTGCTCTACAACTGAGAGCACATTAACCTAAAGATGACTTAAAATATTCCATCACACAGCCCATAGTCACATTTCGCAAATGTGGTATTGATCTTGAGTGCCCTATAATGCTGGGTTTGCCGAGAAAAAAAGTTAAGCCAGGGGTAAAATGTACTTTTATTTTACCTTTACGGTACTCCAGAGATGTGCGCCCATCGACACTGTTTTACTAATGCTACAACTGCAGACATCCAACCACTTGCTTGCTCAATTGCTCATTCAGCCGTTGCACCGACAGCTAATGTTTTAAACAAAAATATAGCAGGGAATTCCTTGTGAAAAAGAGCTTCACTTTCAAGGTTCACCATTCATTGCCACGATCGACTAGCACTTCATGTACTAGTTTGCTCTCGCTGATGCAGTGGCCACAGCGGCCATGAACAACACCACACTGCCAATTTTTGTTGACATTTCCCTAGCACTATTCCCGCATCATTTTTCGGTGCTTTCTGATATTACTGAAAAACAATAACCTACTTTATATTATTAATATTACATAAAAAAATTGTATTTTTAAAATTTTAATAGAAAAAAGATCAAATGCAGTGGTTCAACTTACCGAATATATGATTAAGACGCCGCATGTTCATACAGCACATGGCGGCTAGTCGTAGCACGATCTGTGCATCTGTGCGTTCGGTGCTTGCTAGTCATTTCTGTGAGGTGTCCCTATGTGAATGTTACATGAAACAGCTATTGTTTATTCAACTTTATCTCTGTTGTAAGTGATGCCCAGCATGTTCCAGTGGTTTTTATTGCCGTACTGTGTACGATGTATTGGTTACATGAGTGCCGACTAAGAGACAATGATTTTCTTGACTCTTATTCTTCAAATTGGAGGTAAGCGTTCCACTTATATATTCCAAGTACAAGAGAATGTTTGGCCCGAATGTTCATGGGCTTCATTAATCAAGCTGTCATGCTACCTGCCTATATGCAATTATATCTAAGTGATCGGTTTGTTTATGATGTGCATGCCTCTATGCAACAAGCGTAACTAGTAACATATGTTCGAGTTAATCCATTTGATGCCTCTTCGAAGAAGTTTAAAGCCCAACTTCGGCGATTTTTCGAGGTCAATGAATTTCAATGAAATTCGCTGGGTATGTTCCTTCGCACATTTTAGTCCTTTATGCCAAATCACAGGTTCGAGTGATGCACTGATCATTTGAAAATGAATTTTAAAGATTGCCTCGGAAACCTCACCTCGCTTGACAGAATTATTGGCAACACTGTCTGTGTGACGTCATGTTTAGCATGTCAACGAAATTGACACAGCCGATGACATCGCTACTTTGGCCACTACAGCATTTATTGTGCTTTCCACAAGGCGACGGCGGCGGGGTTTGGCCCGGCTATAGTATGGGAATGTTTTTTTTTTTTTTTTTCTTCCTCTGTGGTGTTTGGCCAGTGCTTCGCTGGACTGGCTTTCACAGTTTACATACTCCGTGCCGGCCGAACCAGTATACGGGCTCCGGCTCTACCAAATGGTACATCATACGCAGACAGGGCGCTCGGTTGGGTTTCGGTATTGCACATGCTTGCTTATTAAAAGTTATTTTCAAATTTCCTGAGCATTTCAGCTATTGAGCTCGTGACAAGGTGTCTCAGGAACATAGAAACACCATAACCTTGACATGGTCAAAAAACTGGCCGAGTTGGCCTCTAAGCTCGATATAAATAATCGTCTCATACCCCCAAAAAATAAAGTTGGAAACAGTGAGCATAAGTGGCATACCCAGGGGCTGATGCCCCCCCCCCCCCTCCATATTTTTTTTGTCGTGGCATACAGGGCACCATATAACCCTCAACCACATTGTCTGGTTCGGCCTCTCCTACAGATTAAGGAGGTACTCTCCCTCCCCTCGAAAATAAATCGCCTATGCCCCTGGTTGAGTTGCTTAATTTCTTGAGCGAATGCGGTGAATTTTTATTTTGTTTTTGCTTATTTGGCATTCCATCTCTCACTTTTTTTTTTATAAAGAATACCTGGCCAAGTGGAGCAAGACCAAGCACAGAGATGTGACTGTGGCTGCCAATGTGCTACAAAAGGTATAAAGAAGAGGATATAAAGCCTACAAAAGAACAATATTGAAGGCGATAAATATTTTGCTAAAACATAGCCTCCTTATTGCATCAGAAAAGGCACCTTTTCCTTGGGACCATCATGCTTTTTGATTTATAGTGCCCCCAATTTCTTGCCAGAACGACTGCAAATTCCTGCAGAAAAATTTCAAGTTTCCGGCTGAAACGACTTCTATCTCCAGCAAGAACCGCTTTCGTTTCTAGCTGAAAGAATTTCTATTCCCGGCAAGATTGGCTTCCATTTCCGACCAGAAAAAATCTGGCTGGAAACTATTTCCTGTCTTATAATCCGGCCGGGACTGGAAATGTTTTCCAGCTGGGATAGCACACCATTTTTTCTGCCTGCTGATTACCAGATTAATATCTTATTTTTATTATTAAGAAGTGGCGACGAATTCACAGCGGCAAGCGCCAGCTGCGCGCGCTCGCACGTTCTCTCAGACAGTAGACCGTCCCATTGAGTGCATACTGCAGTTGTTTCAACCATAAGCGTGCGGACGATGGGCCAGAGGGGGGAGGGGGCGCTAAATCTGCTTCATACATTGACTAGAGGGCGGGGCCCTTCTTTGTCACCTAAGAGGGGAGGCGCAAAATCTGTCCGGCCCATACATTGACATGATAGGGAGGGGGGGCGATGCGATGAAACTTCGCCCCCCCCCCCTGAACGGGAACCTACGCACGCCTATGGTTTCAACCCCATTCGTTCAGTGACTTCTGCTTCAATAGCTGCAGAACGACAACATGTGGTCAAGTGGCCCAACAAGGAAAGTCGCATACTGACAGTGACTAGACACCAACTCCAAATAGCTGAGGAACGCGTAAATGAAAGCGCTCAAACAAATACAAACAAAAGCAGATCGCAATACAGTCAAGGTTTATTTACATCGCGCCCAAACCGCAGTCAGGACGAGGGGGCAGACCCCACCAGGCAGCAACAGCAGTGCACGCGTACGGACATCGCAATGAAGGGTCATACATACACTCTCCTGGGCATAATTACAGGTCATGCATTACAATTACAGTAATGATACACGTACCTACTATTCGCAGTTGCACTGTTAAAGTGAATAGTAATGACATCAACAGTAAAGGTGTGCACAAAGAACATGCAAGAGATGAAAACTAGAGCGAAACAAGTACGGCACGTGCCACGTACCACCATATTGTGGCATAAAATGAAGCTTACGGTTTCCATATGTTCGCAGTTTCCAGAAACCTGGAGCACTATCAGTATTGCCCACCAGCTCACTCCAAGGTCCCGCCACAGTTTTATATGCAGCCACCTGCATTAGAGTGACCTAAAGTATGAAGAGTGTCCAAAGCGTCGGCTCCCGCGTGGACGCTTTGCGGTGAACTTCCGCGCCACGCCGCTGCTGCGCCAGACCCGTAGCACCCGTGGGCTTTTCGCGCGCGGAAAGTGAGGGGCGTCTGCTACGCGCGGAAGTTATTGCGCTGTATTTGCACGCAGGCCACTTGAAGTATGCTCAACTTAAATGATGAGGTGTGGAGTAAAGCTCGCCCATCGTTAAAAGCTGTGTTAGTGGATGGGGCAACAAGGAAGCGCAAGAAATGATCTTTGAAACGACATCAACAGGGCCATGTTCTGGTGCTAGAGTTCGAGTACGCTAATTTGGTAGCTGTGCGTGCGCAAAAAACATTACATAAAATAAAAGAACGAAAACAACCGGCGTTGCAAGAGCGAGTGAGTAATAACATATACATGCAAGAAATACGAGTAATGAATAACGTAAATGACTTCTTCAGCAAGCTAAAATACTAGCGTGCAGTGACCGCTTGGCTCAGAGTTACGGGCTTTTCAGTCACAATCACCGGTGGCTTGCAGCCACACACACATGTTCTATAACTTGTTAGCCTTGACTACTATTTAAAAAAAACAGAGAACGGCTAGATGAGAACACAGCCGTCCCACCGCAATATCTCTTAACTTATTTCGTTTTAGACCTAGCATAAAGCAAAAAAGTTTGCCATGCGTCAAGCTTGTTTTCAATTCAGACATTTGAAAGAAAATTATTACCGGAATCACACATTTTATTCTATGTTTAAACAATAAATATATAATATTAAAACTGCCATAAGTATATCGAAACAACGTTAAATAAAGATACAAACAGCAGCACTTTCGTTGTACAAATAACTTACTGTAACTAAGTACGTCGAGCAACTTCACAGATCTACAGATGTTCCGTCACTTTAGGAAATTGTTGAAACCACGGAGAAAGGAAAAAGGTGGTTGAAATACATATTGCCCGCTTGCCCTATAGCCTGAAAGTGTTCCATGTAATAACATATATTTTAAAGAGGTATAACAACTGTATTTCGGTGCGATCTGGGGCCTGAGCAAAGAGTGTACTAGAAATGTTGAGGGGCGTCACCACGCCTCGCTGCCTGATCCCTTCTGCGTTGCCCACAGCGGCAGCGCTGCAGTCGAATAGTACTGAAAGAGCTGCGCGCCGCGTGCAGGAAGTGCTATGCTACAGTGAACTAGATCTAGCGGCGGGCTTCAGGATAGATGGATGAATAGAGACAGATGTACCCTTTCGATCGGGCGGTGGCTAGCGCCATTATGCCGTAATACTTGAAGACCCAAAAACCAGATTTAATTTTTTTCTTTAAAAAGTGAGTTTGAGAATTCGTACTTTGCAGTGGAAGGTTTAATTTCACTCGTGCCTTGACTTTAGCCACCAATCAGATAACCTCCTTCTAGTTAAGTCTAACCGCTTGAAGTCTATTTTGCCCTCCCGGTCCCTAAACCCCAGTGCTTTGAAAAACTCTGCGCCATCAACCTGAACTATAGGGTGAAGACCTTTACAGAACATTATCAAGTGTTCAGTAGTTTCTTCTTCCTCTCCACACGCACTGCATACTGTGTCTACCCCTTCGTATTTGGCCCGATATGTCTTGGTTCGCAGTACTCCCGTCCTGGCCTCAAACAGTACAGAACTACCCCGAGTATTATCATACATCCTTTCCATGGCAATTTCCTGCTTAAAAGTTTGGTAGATCTCTAGTGCGGACTTCTTAATCATGCCCAATCTCAACATGTCAGTCTCCGTTTCCTTCACTTCCTTTTAACCGATAGTTCTTTTTGGTTTGGCCACCTGCTGTTTTCTAAGTATTTACCAGTCAATTTCCTGGTTCGCTTCCTCCATTTTGTATCGACATTCTTCATGTACAAGTAGCTGAAAACCTTCCTAGCCCAACGCTCCTCCCCCATTTCTCTCAATCGCTTCTCAAATTTTACCTTGCTGCTAGCTTCCCTGCCCTCAAATGATGTCCATCCCATATCACCTTGTACTCCCTCATTCGGTGTATTCCCGTGAGCTCCTAAAGCAAGCCTACCACGTTGCTTAATTTCTAATCTTGCTTGAACTTCTGATCTCATGCACAATAATGTAAATAAATGTGTAAAATGTTTGTATGTGTTTATGTGCTTGTATGTGTGTGCATGTATGTATATAGGTATGTATGTAAGTGTATATGTATGTGTGAATGTATGTACGTGTGTGTAAGCGCGTGTATGTATGTGTGTGTGTATGTATGTGTGTGTATGTATGTATGTGTGTGTATGTATGTATGTGCATGTGTGTGTATGTGCATGTGTGTGTGTATGTATGCATCTGTGTGTATATATGTGTTTGCGCGTGTGTGTACGCGCGCGTATGGGTGTGCGTGTGGGTGTGCGTGTGAGTGTGCGTGTGTGCGTGCGTGTTTGCGTGCGCGTACGTGAGCGTACACGTGTGTGTGCGG